>JAYESD010000002.1:71141256-71579937 GCA_036927565.1 Tuctoria greenei | reverse complement strand
CTGCTGTCGATGCTGGAGAGGAGGTAGCAGGTACAGGAGGCGCCAGTGGAGCTGGAGCTGGAGGAAGATGAGCACTGACCACAGCTGCCGGCGTCTGCTGGAACAGAGTCGTCGCCGGCAGAGGAGAGTGGATCGGTGCGCTGGGTGCCAGAAGAGATGACATGCTGATAGAGGGAATCGGTGTAGCAGGCACCTGAGCTGCACCTGAAGCCAGTCCCAGTCCAGGCTGCTGAGGTGGAAGGGCGATCCCAGTCTGAGTGTAGAGGTTGGTGATCAACCCCAGGATCCCCATCATAGCCTGCTGAGTCTGCTGCTACTGGTCGAGGGTATGACAGTGCATCTGATCGACCAAGTTGGTGAACCGATCCGTATCCTCTCGCCTCTGTCAGGCGATCTCTAGCTGAAGCTCCTGCTGCTGCCTCTGAAGTTGTGCCAGGTGAGCAGCCTGCTCTGCTCTGGCCTGCTCAGCCGCTAGCCTGTCCTGGCGCTGCTGCTCTATCATCTGCTGAAGAAGTGACGACAACTCTGACGGTTGTGACACCTGCGCCTCGGACACAGGAGGTGGTGTCGGTGGTGGAGCAGCTGAACCTCCTGCTTCTGTATCGTGCTGCCTCGGTGAGGGAGGAGGAGGAGGGAAGTACTCCTCGACACTGTCGTCTGTGTCGCTCTCGGACCAGACGTGTTGTACGTCTCCTCCTTGAGCTTCTGCCTTTGCTAGTCGCTCATCCTCCTTCTTTAGGTCAGACCAGTCCTCCTCAGACAGTCGGGCCCTGACCTGACGCTCGAATGGACGACCAAGGCGGCGGTCTCCAGGAGCCGGGGCACGGTAGTGTCCGAACCGTGTCACACTCTCGTGAGAGAGACGGTCGTGCACGGCGGACCCCTCGGGAACCATCATAGTGAGCAGGTAGCTGATCGAGTGCCCATATACTAGCTGCCTCATCATCCCCACTCCGTCTGTGATTACATCCTCCATCCCGCAAATGATGACATCCACTATGTCAAAGTCCATCCCGTTCATGATGTAGAACAGGATCGTCCGCTGGAGGCTGGTGAAACCCTCAAGATAGCCGGACCTCAGCAGGAGAGAGCGACGCAGGGCGAGGTGCACCGTGCGCGCTGCTGGAGTCAACAAGGCCGGTACTCTCGGCTGGTCTGGAGAGAAGGTGGGTCCAAACAGTGATCGGATCTCCTCCAGAGCAGGTGCCACTCCTCCAGTGAGCGGCCTCCTCGGCGGGTCTGCCTGACCGTAGACTCTCTCATGCACGCAGGTGTCGTGCAAGTCCACTCCAAGCAACTGTCCCAGCGTCTGCCTCGTCAGGTGGTAGTGCTGACCCATGAACATGAAGTCAATGGATCTTCTGCCCTCAGAGACGTAGAGGGTGGCGTAGAACACGCGGACCCAATCTTCCACATAGGCACTCCGCTCATATGATAGCAACTGTACCAGGCCTCTGTATCTCTCAAAGTATGGCCTGATCTCTGTCCCTGCGGCTACTGCAAGCTGATCCCAATCCATGTAGTTGTGTTGGAACAGCTTGTGGCCTCGGCGTCTGTAGGTCTCGTAGAGAGACGCCTGTGTGACTGTCCAGAAGCGACTGTCAACCATAGCCTCTCGGGGCTGCGGGTACCACTCCTCAAGCAACACACTCCATCTGAGCTTCTGAAGCTGCTTGGCCTTCATCTTCCGGTAGTCGGTCAACCGGACTCATTTAGCGACATGGACAGTGGTGTCCATCTCGTAGATCGCACGCTGGGCCTCCCTGTCCTCACGATGGTTGGCATCCGTCGGTCTCGGACGAGGAGCGACCTCGGTGTGACCCCCACGTGTCCGGGCTGAGCGCCGGCGGACGAGAGGCTCAACCGGCTCCTCTTCGGCCTCGAAGTCGTCGATCACTGGAGGCTGCCTTGGACGAGCCTCGCAAATCCTTAGCGACCCCCCTCGGCCACGCTCACGTTCCTCGGCGGCGCGAGCGGCCATCAAGGTCTTCTTCTCCTCCTTTGACAGTTTTTGCTTCTTCGCAGCCGTCTCCGCGATAGCCTTGCCCTTGTTCTTCTTGTCGCGAGCCATTGTGATGCGCGAGAGCTCGGAGTCGACGACGGGACATGGAGATCAACAGGCTTGGAAACCCTAGCGACGGGGAGGTGACCGGAGATGGCGGCGTCGCTTGGGTGGAGGCGCTGTGATGGCAAGGTGAAGCGGCGGCGGTGGCTGCGGTGAAGAGGCGCGTGGATGGAAGCGGCGGTGTGACGAGCGGCGCGAGGGTGGAGCCGGCGGCGCGGTGCTTGGAGGTGAGGCGGCGGCGCGGGTGTGCGGCGGTGGCGTCCGGCGGGAGCACGACGGCGGCGCTGTGGTGATGGCGGCGGCCGGAGACGGCGGCGGCAGCCTGTGGACGGCGGCGGCGACCGGCGGCGGTGGAGGTGGCGGCGATGGAGAGCGGTGGAGGCGTCGGGATCGGGAGAGAGGAAGGCGAAGGAGTACGGCCGATTTAAATAGTGGGACCCAAACCCTAGCCGAATTTTAACACCGTATGGACCGATGTTTTTCAGAATGAACTCGTCGGATCATTTGAGATTCTGACTGAACTGGCCCTTGAAGATTGAACACCTATTGGTCCGATGAGGGATAGACCTAGGCATCGGATAATCCGATGACTACAGAACAATAACATCCCATATATGTGCTTTGACCAAACAAACAAGCAAGGAGAAACACTTGTCTTAGGACTTTTTGGGCAACCCCTTACCCCTCAAAGAGGCTAATATGCCAATAACTTGGCTAATCCTTAAAGCAAATGGAATACGGAGAAAAAATAGGAGGAAAATATCCAAATAAAATGTAAGGCCCAGGCTTTGTGAGGTAGAGTATGAAGACTTCTATCTCTTTGAAGCATGTTCCTCTAGGCATTAACGCACCTAACATTTTGTTCTTTCCACCTTATATGAGTTGAGATATTGCATTTCAAACAAGTCTCTTTCTCATGAGATGGGTTCCCCTTTGTGACAATCAACCGTATGCAATGCCAAACATTTTATAATGCAAGAAATAGTAAATATATATGGCAGGCATCATGCAAGACATAAAGTAAATCTATCTTGCCAAGTTTGAACCTTTCAAAGGCTTCTTCAGGGAGAGCTACTCTCCAAGCCTTGGGAAAACCCAAAAGAACCACCATCCCAAGCTAACCCTTGCTCACCCCTATCTTTTGAGAGTTAGGCAAGACCTATATGATATGCATTCTTACATGACGTTTGTTGCATCTAGCACATTTAATTCACTTCTTAGCCTAGAAAAAGTTTTCTCATCAAGTGGTTTATTGAAGATATCCGCCAATTGTTATTCGGACCTAACACCTCTCAAAGAGATGTCTCCCTTAGCTTCATGGTCCCTTAAGAAATGATGGCGAATATCAATGTGCTTAGTGCAGGAGTGTTGAATGGGGTTTTTAGCTATCTTAACCGCACTTTCATTGTCACAAAGGAGAGGCACACAACCAAGTTTAATACCAAAGTCCAAAAGGGTTTGCTTCATATAAAGAATTTGGGCACAACATGCACCGGCCGCTATATACTCCGCTTCCGCCGTAGACAAGGCGACGGAATTTTGCTTCTTGCTTGACCAAGAAACTAGGGAACGCCCAAGCAAGTGGCACCCACCGGAGGTACTCTTGCGATCCACACGGCATCCGGCAAAGTCCGAATCCGAGTATCCCAAGAGGTGGAAGGTTGTACCTTTAGGGTACCACAAGCCCATACTAGGGGTATGCTTAATATACCTAAGTATCCTAAAGACCGCCTTCTTATGCGATTCTTTAGGTGCCGCTTGAAAGCGAGCACATAAGCATACACTAAACATGATATCGGTCCTAGATGCGGTAAGGTAAAGCAATGAACCAATCATAGAACGGTAGTGAGATTGGTCAATAGGTTTACCATCCTTATCCGCGTCGAGATGGCAATTTGTTGCCATTGGAGTGCTTATTGAGCCACAATCTCCCATCTCAAATTTCTTCAAGAGGTCCTTGGTGTACTTCCCTTGATAGACGAAGGTTCCCTCTTGAAGTTGCTTGATTTGGAATCCAAGGAAGAAGTTGAGCTCACCAATCATTGACATCTCGAATTCCCTAGACATCATTTTGCCAAACTCATGGCTAAAAGCTTCGTTAGTTGAACCAAAAATAATGTCATCAACATAAATTTGACAAATGAACAAATCTCCGTTGATGTCCTTGGTGAAGAGTGTGGTGTCCACCCTCCCGATCTTGAATCCTTGCATGACGAGGAAGTCCCGTAGTCGTTCATACCACGCCCTAGGTGCTTGCTTGAGCCCGTAGAGCGCCTTGTGCAACCTATACACATGGTTAGGATTCCTCGGATCTTCAAACCCGGGAGGTTGTTCAACATAAACAAGCTCGTTAATGTAGCCATTAAGAAAGGCACTTTTCACATCCATTTGATAAATTCTAATATTATGATGTGAAGCAAAAGCAAGGAGTATATGAATTGCCTCTAACCGGGCGACCGGAGCAAATGTCTCCCCAAAGTCTAGTCCTTCAACTTGCAAGAACCCTTTGGCCACAAGTCTTGCCTTGTTGCGGACTACAACGCCATTCTCGTCTTGTTTGTTGCAGTACACCCACTTTGTTCCGATGACGTTCTTGTCCTTGGGTCGCTCCTCCAACACCCAAACTTCATTGCGGATGAAGTTGTTGAGTTCTTCTTGCATGGACATCACACAATTTGGGTCTTGGAGCGCTTCCTCAATGTGAGTGGGTTCTACACATGAAACAAAAGAGTAGTGCTCACAAAATGAAGCAACATGGCGAGAACATGTACTTACACCCCTTGACGGACTTCCAATGATTTGATCCATTGGATGCGCCTTGGAGATGCGTCCATGCCTCATAAGTGGTTGTGAAGCACTTGGCGGTGGTGAAGCGTGTTGCTCCTCTTGTGGTTGGACTTGATCATGGACTTCTTCTTCTTCTTCTTGATGTTGTTGTGCTTGTGAGTCTTGAGTCGGCAATGGATCATCCTTCTCTACTTCTTCGACTTGAGGCGCCATGGAGGTGTTGTTGTTGGAACTTGAAGCTCCCCCTTGATCATGGCCCTACTCAACTTCCGGCTTTATGTCTCCAATGGTCATGTTCTTCATGGCTTCTCGTAGAGGCTCATCATCTATTTCATCGTGACCAAAACTCTCCTCTTGGGAGCCATTAGTCTCATCAAACTCAACATCACAACTTTCCTCAACTAAACCGGAGGTTTGGTTGAATACTCGATATGCTTTTGAGTTTGATTCATAGCCAAGAAAAATACCAACATCGCATCTTCTTTCAAACTTACCGAGCCTTTTCTTGCGGTAGATGTAGCACTTGCACCCAAAGACTCGAAAGTAGGAGATGTTGGGCTTTCTCCCAATGAGAAGCTCGTACGGGGTCTTTTGAAGTAGTCGGTGAAGATAGACCCTATTTGCGGCATGGCACGCCGTGTTGATTGCTTCGGCCCAAAACTTCTCCGACGTGCCGTAGTCATCAAGCATTGCTCTTGCAAGAGTGATGAGTGTCTTGTTCTTCCTTTCAACGACACCGTTTTGTTGAGGAGTGTATGTGGCCGAAAACTCATGTTTCACGCCTTCGCGGTCACACCACTCCCCAATATTGTAGTTCTTGAATTCGGTGCCGTTGTCACTCCGGACCTTGATGATGGGAAGTTGAAATTCCCTTTGACCGCGGTTGGCGAAGGTCTTGAACACTTCCGGAGTTTCACTCTTGTCACCTAAAAACAAAGTCCAAGCATAGCGAGAATAGTCATCAACAATAATGAGACAATAGAGGTTACCACCAAGGCTTTGATATGTGGACGGTCCGAAGAGGTCCATGTGGAGTAGTTCAAGTGGCTTGGAGGTTGACACCATTGTCTTCATTGGGTGGTGTGAAGCAACTTGCTTCCCGGCTTGACAAGCGCTACAAAGCTTGTTCTTCTCAAATATGACATCCTTCACGCCGGTCACCATCCCAAGCTTGAATGACTTCTTGAGTTTGCTCATTCCAATGTGTGCTATGCGTCGGTGCCATAGCCATCCCAAGCTTGTCTTAGTGAAAATACAAGTGGTCAAGCTAGCATTCTTGTTGGCGAAGTCCACTAGGTAGAGATGTCCATGCCGGAATCCTTTGAAGACTATGTCTTGGCTAGTTTCACTACTCACAACAACATCATTTTTGCTAAATGTGCACAATAGTCCAAGATCACATAGTTGTGCAATAGAAAGTAAATTGAAACTAAGTGACTTAACATATAAAACATTAGAAATAGACAAGTCATTTGAGATAGCAATTTTACCTAACCCAATTACCTTTCTCTTAGAGTTATCACCAAAGGTGACTTGTTCATGATTGCCGGGGTTTTCTATGGTGGTTAACATACCATCATTGCCGGTCATATGTTGAGTGCACCCGCTATCGAGTACCCAATGCTTTCCTCCGGCTTTGTAGTTCACCTACACACATGAATTCAATTTTTGGCTTCAGGAACCCAAGCCAACTTAGGTCCTTGTATGTGTGATACAAGTGTTTTTGGGACCCAAAGTTGCTTGGGGAGCTTCCCCTTCATGCCCTTCATGTCTTTGCCAATGAACCTAGCCTTCACCTTGCCTTGTACTTTACTCAAGAGATAATAATGATCATTGAAAGTAGATTTATAGTTAGTAGGCAATTTAGGAGAAGGTCGGGTAGGAAGAGGACACTCCCTTGTGTGGTGACCGGTGACCTCACAATGTTGGCAATAAGAACCAACTTCCTTGATGAATCTTGTTCTTAGCTCCGATGAGGGCACCTTTCCTTTGTTAGGCACTGGGAAGGATCCAAGTCCTCTCTTGTTGAAGGCCTTTGCTTGTTGGAAGAGAATTTCCTTGTGCTTGACTTCTCCTTTTGAAAGTCTAGCCACACTAGTGCGGAGACTCTCAATTTCTTCCAACAAGTCCTTCTCCTAGCATTAGCTTTCAAAGGAAAAGACTTGTGCAAAGCATTAGTGGCATGAGAAGTAATGGATATCTTATCATTAAGAGTTTGCTTCTTCATATTTTTCAACTCTTGATCAAGCATGTCATGAGCAAGGTTAAGTGTTTGATGTTCTTGTATTAACTTGTTGTGCTCTTCCAAGAGTGTTTGGTGTGCTAAGTCAAGTTCATGATTATCTATCTTGATTTTAGTCTTTTCTTCCTCAATTTGCTTGACATGGGATTTGAGCGTGTCATGCTCTTTGAGTATGCTTTCATACTTGTCAAGCAAATCAAGGTTAGCACTATCAAGTTTAGCACGAGTTTCTTCAAGCACTTTAACCTTATTCTTTTCCCTCTTAATGATAGCATGATATTCATTTATCAGCGAAGTTAAATCATTGGGGGAAAGCTCATCATCGCTAGAGTCATCACATACCTTGGTGTTACCTTTTGCCATGAGGCACATGGGCGGTGGATGAAGAGGTGAGTCATCATTGTTGGCAATGGCGAGGCCGGCCAAGCTTTCTTCCTCTACTACACTCTCTTCATCACTTGTTTCTTCGTCGGTGACCCATTCATTTGCCTCACACATGAACACCTTTTGTGGGCCATTTCTCTTCTTTGGGAAGAGTCTTGCCTTCTTGCCCTTGTCTTGTTTCTTCTTCCCAAAGGCTCTTGGTTTGGGTTTGACCTCTTCTTCATCATCATCACTTTCTTCAAGCTTGCGATGCTTGCCCTTGTAGTTCTCTCTCCTTTTGTCCGGTTTTGGACAATCATAGGAGATGTGGCCTTGATCACCATAATTGTAGCAAGTCTTGCGACCGTCTCTTCTTGGTAGAAATGCTTTCTTCTTGGGATCACAGGTGTATCCCTTCTTGGTGATCTTGGAGTTCAAGCGTGAGAACTTTCTCATCATCAAAGCAAGCTCATCATCATCATCTTCGCTTGATACTTTCTCTTCTTCACTTGAGCTAGGCTCAACCACCTTCTTCTTCTTAAAGCTTGCTTTCTTGGTGGAGGCCTTTAGAGCAATTGTTTTTGAGGATGATTGCTCCATCATCCCAAGTACACTCATCTCATGAGCGTGTATCTCTCCAATGAGCTTCGAAACCTCAATGTGGTCAAGTGACTCCTTTTGGAGCATGGAGTTGATGATGTTGTACTTTGGCTTGGGAAGAAGCATGAGGATCTTACAGTTGATGAGTCCCTTGCCAAGAGACGCAATGTCAAGAGCATTAATCTCCTCAATAAGAACATTTAAGCGTGAAAACATTTCATTAACATTTTCATGAGGAAGCATCTTAAATTCATCGTATTTTGCTTTAAGCATGTGATATTTAAGTTCCTTTACAAGAGATGAACCCTCATGAATTTCTATCAAGCAAGCCCAAATTTCACAAGCCTTTTCCTTACTAGCAATCCTAGAAAACACATCTTGACTAATACATTCATAGATTGCATTCCTAGCTTTAGCATCCCATTTTAGTTGATCACCAACATAATTATGTTCTCCAAACACCGCGTGGGTCGCTTCCCATACTTCGGGGGCAATAGCCTCAAGGTAAGCGCGCATGCGTGCTTTCCAATAGGCAAAGTTCTTGCCCTCAAAGATAGGAACCGAACCCCCAACCTTGGCCATTTTCGCTTTCTAGCGGTGAAGCTAGAATGATCCTATGAGCAACCTTGCTCTGATACCAATTGTAAGGATCGAAACGCCCAAGAGGGGGGTGAATTGGGCTTTCTTTCAAATTTTAAGGTAATTAAAAACTAACGACTTAAAGCCCAATTCCCTATGCGATTAATCTATGCAATCAACGTAAATTTAAGTTGCGGAATGAAGATTGCATAAATGTAAAAAGGAGGGAGAGGGATGCAAACGCTCAAAGGACACGAAGACACGGAGTTTATCCCGTGGTTGGGCAAGATCACAAGGATCTTCCTACGTCCACGTTGTGGCACCCACCGAAGGGTTTTGCCACTCCCAAGTCACCGAGACAAGGGGTCTTCACTATTCTTCTCCGTTCGCCATCTTCGGCAAGGTGGAGCTCAAGCCTTGTACAATCCTTGATCTTCCGGGCTTCCACACACACCTTGGCAAGCTCCGGAAGGATCTCTTCAACCTCTCACTAGTCTAGAGACTCCAATCACAGAGAATGGACGCACACAAGCTTTTCTCTAGCTAGATATAGCCTATACAAATGATCTAATGGGGTGTAGAAGTGTACGCTCTTGGTCTTGAGTGCTCTTGGATGTGTTGTTAGCTTCTGAGTGTCAAGACTTGATGAAATGACAGGGTTAGGGGGTATTTATAGCCAGCCTCCCCGAAATAGCCGTTGGAAAAGTAGGCTGATAGAACTTTACTGTGAACACCGGATGATCCGATGTCTCCCCTTTAGTTATCATCGGTCTAATTACTTTGGCTGACGTCATTGTGTCAGATATGACCGTTGTTAGACCGATGTTGCCCCTGTCTTCTCATCGGATGATCCGATGGCTCTTCCTCCAGAATTTGCTTAATCTTGATGCTTGCTGGAGTGATCGACCGATGTGTGTAAGTCTGCACATCGGATGATCCGGTGCTTCACTTGGTCCAATGGTATTGCAAACTGTACTGATGGACCGATGTCACTGAGCCACTCACATCGGATGATCCGGTGAGTACATTTGTCTGAGGTCTTCTTCTTCAGTTGAACCAACTCGACCGATGTAGTCATATCTGAGATCATCGGATGATCTGGTGGGTTCATCTTGTTGACTTCGAGTTGTTTTGAGTTGTTCTTTTGGAATTTGAACATGGGACCTCTTTGATACTTGTTTGAATTGTTGTTCTGATAATCTTCAAGCATTGAATGATGTCAATTTAGAGCTTTCACTCCTTGTCTTCATGTGATTGATTTGAACTTAAGGTTGATTTTATATAGGTCTCCAATGTCATTTTGATTTCATTTGATTGAGTGATTATTGGGACCTTGCATTCACAAATTCATTAGTAAAATCGAATGGTTGTCATTAATCACCGAAACCGTACCTCATGGGGCCTAGATGCTTTCAGCACAATATATAATCAGCCTTCCCAATTTTGTAACCGTTTTGAGTTAAGAAATCGCTAAGGCACTCATACCAAGCTGTAGGAGCTTGTTTGAGGCCATAGAGAGCCTTACGCAATTTGTAGACATGTTTTGAGAAGTCTTGATCTTCAAAACCGAGAGTTGCTCCACATACACCTCTTCTTTGATTGGACCATTAAGGAATACACTCTTGACGTCCATTTGGTATAGCTTTAAAATCATGGTGAGTAGCAAAGGAAAGTAGTATACGAATCGATTGAAGCCTGGCTATGGGATCAAAGGTTTCATCGAAATCCCAACCTTCGACTTGTGAATAACCTTTGGCTACAAGTCTTGCTTTGTTCCTTGTAACCACCTCGTGTTTATTGTTGCGGAACACCCACTTGGTGCCCACAAAATTAGCATTTGGCCTCTTCACGAGCTCCCATACTTGATTTCTTTCAAAGTTGTTGAGCTCTTCTTGCACGACCATCACCCAATCCAGATCTCATAGTGCTTCTTCAACCTTGTGAGGCTCCAAGGAAGAAACAAAAGAGTAATGTGCACAAAAATTTGCGACACGAAATCGAGTAGTTACCCCCTTGGAGATGTCTCCTAGGATGTTGTCAACGGGATGATCCCGTTGAATGCTTTGATGTACTCTTGGATGAGGTGCTTGAGGTCTTGAATCTTCATCTTCGTCTTCCTCATTTTCATTGCCCCCCCTTTATTGATGCCTCCATTTTCATCTTCTTGGAGCGCATCTCGGGGGACTTGAGCTTGATCATTTGAGGAAGAGCTTGCTAGATGTGTAGGATGGTCACTTGAGTCTTGAGGTTGTTCTTGTGGTCGTATGTCTCCAAGTGCCATCCTTCCTATCACCACTTGTGGAGCTTCTTCTTGATCTAGCACATGACGATTAACTTGCTCCACTTGGGAGCCATTAGTCTCATCAAACACTACGTCACGTGATACTTCAACAATTCTGGAGGATTTGTTGAAGACACGATAGGCGTAAGTGTTTGAGTCATAACCAAGCAAGAAACCCTCATCAGACTTAGAAGCGAACTTCGAAGTCCTAGGTTTCTTGTTGAGAATGTAGCATTTGCTCCCAAAAACACGAAAGTAAGAAATGTTGGGTTTGTTACCGGTTAGGATCTCGTAAGATGTCTTTTTAAGAATGCGGTGAAGGTACAACCGTTTTATGGCATGGCAAGCGGTGTTAACCGCTTCCGCCCAAAACCGGTCCGAAGTCTTGTATTCGTCAAGCATGGTTCTTGCCATCTCTATGAGGGTCCTATTCTTTCTCTCGTTCACCCCATTTTGTTGAGGGGGGTAGGGGGCCGAGAACTCATGCTTGCTGCCTTCTTCATCCAAGAATTCTTCAACTTGAGTGTTCTTGAATTTGGTGCCATTGTCACTCCTTATAGTCTTGATACTTAAGGAGAACTCATTTTGAGCTCTCCTCAAGTACTTCTTGAGGACACCTTGAGTCTCACTCTTGTCATGCAAAAAGAACACCCAAGTGAAACGTAAAAAATCATCAACAATTGCAAGACCATATTTGTTACCGCCAATACTAATGTAGGCGATTGGACCGAAGAGATCCATATGTAGAAGCTCCAATAGTCTTATTGTCGTCATGATGTTCTTGGATTGATGTGGAGCTCCAACTTGCTTTCTAGCTTGGCATGTGCTACATGGTCTATCCTTTTCAAACACAACATTCTTCAAACCTCGAATGTGTTCGCTCTTAAGGAGTTTTTGCAAATTCCTCATCCCAACATGGCTAGCCTTCTATGCCAAATCCATCCCATGTTAGTATTTGCAATTAAGCATGTATCAAGTTGGGCTTTATCCACGGATAAATCCACAAGATAGAGCTTTCCCTTGAGTACACCCTTATAAGCAATTGAGTCATTGCTCCTCCTTGTGACGGTCACACTATCATTAGTGAACAAACAATTATAACCTTTGTCACATAGTTGTGATATGGACAAGAGGTTATAATTAAGTGAATTAACATGTAAAATATTTGAAAGGGTATGATTAGGGTATATAGCAATTTTACTGGTGCCAAGGATTTTTCCTTGGCTATTGTCCCCAAAATAGTTTCTTTCACTTGGATCTTCATTTTGTTCATACTCCACAAACATCTTCTCTCCGGTCATGTGATTTCTACATCCACTATCAAGAACCCACTTGGTTCCACCGGAGGAGTATGCCTACAAGAAAGATTTAAGCCTTGGCTTTAGGTACCCAAGCGATGTTGGGTCCTTTGATGTTAGTCAAGAGGCACTTGGGCACTCACACACAAGGTTTAGAACTCTTGCAGTGTGGCCCAACATACCTAGCATAAGCTTTACCAAACTTGTTCCTTAATAACACATATGAAGCATCAAAACCATGGAACAAGGGATGAGGTTCATCTTTAGGCATTTTAGGTGATGTGGCAATGTTCTTTCCTTTACTAGTGTTGTATGAATCTTCTATAAAAAAACAATCAAGTCTTTGCCATTCTTGGGAGTTTTGGCGTTTTGCCTCTTCTCCCTAGAATAGCCAAGACCATCCTTAACAAGGGTATGTCTTGTGTTGGTGTATGCACTACATGCATATGTCATCTTCTCCTTGTCAAAGATGCCACCCTTTGGTGCTTGGTTGGTTTGTGCCAACTTAAGCTCATGCTTAATTTTATAATCAAGTTATAGCATTTGCAAGGTTGAGTTGTTTTGGTTTTGATATTTGTGGAAGATGAGCTTGTAGAGGAAGAAGATGCATTGACCTTGAGAGACTCCACTTGTGTGACACCCGGTTCCGAAATGAACCAAGTGAACGCATATGTGTGCCCAGGACGTTCAACACACATACACGAGTGCACTCACAAAAGGATATACAGAAAATTACCACAAGACAAGATTAATTAAGTACTTTTGTTACACAGTTCAGAATATCCTCGAATACAAGCACTAATGAATGAATATTAATGACAAGTGCAACTAATACAGCGGAAATAACTAATTAAGCAACTAAGTAAACTAAGCAAAAGGGGTATAACGCAGCTCCAACACTCCACAGGCAAAGCTGACGGCAGACACGGCCTAGAACTCCGTATTATCATTGTTAAACTTTCAATCCTGATCTGTAACTGTTGGTGGGGGAATTGCAATGGTGAGTATATGTCATACTTTCCACCCTTGTTGAATCTTTTTTGAGGTATTTTATCTCATATCAATCATCACACCTGTGCTTAATATCAACTTAGCTCATTAGTCTCTTAATTGTCATCATCAATCATCCAAAACCCACGGGGATGCGTAGATGCACTTTCAGATACAACACCACATCATTCTGTAATGTCCAATCATCTGAACTCCTACCAGCTGTAATTTCAGCTTTTCGAGTTATGATTTCTGGTAAGGAATCAACCTCCTTTCTCAATTGATCAATTAAATCGAATTCTAGAACTGATAATGCGTGAACAGAAATTATTTCTTCATCACGTCAAGAGAGAACATATGCTGCAATATTTTGACGTCTCCACCGAAATTCAACAGTAAATTGATATCCAATTAATTTACTAACCCATGCATGTTGAGGAATTGTTGACAAACGCTGGTCTAGCAAGAATTTTAAGCTATAATGATCAGTTCGAATAATAAAAGGTCGTACCCTTAGATATGGCCGCCAATGTCGAACCGCTTTCACCAAACCAATCAATTCCCTTTCATATGCTGCCAATTTTGCATGATGTGGTGGCACTGCACGACTGTAGAAAGCAATAGGACCCTTTCCTTGATGAAGAACAACACCGATACCGGATCCTGATGCGTCACAATCCACTATAAGTGGTGCAAAAAATCAGGTAATTGTAATACTAGTGCTATTGTTAGAGCAGCTTTTAGTTGAACAAAAGCAGCTTCTGCCTCAGGATTCCAACGAAAATTTTCTCTTGTACAGAGTTTGGTCAGTGGTGCTGCTATTTCTCCGTAATTGCATATAAATTTCCAATAGTATCCAGTGAGTCCTAGAAAATCTCTTACTGCTCTTACAGATTTTGGAACTGACCAATCTTGAACTGCTTGCACTTTATCAGCATCCATAGCAACACCTTGGGCAGAGACTATATGCCCCAAATAAGTTACTGTTGTTGCCCCGAAGTAAAATTTAGATTTTTTTCAGTGCCAATTTGTGTTTTCTCAGACGCTGAAATACAACCTTGACATGGTGTAAATGAGAACTCTAGGAAGTACGATAAATTAATATGTCATCAAAGAAAACAAGAACAAATTTTATGATAAAATCTTGTAACACATCTTCATGAGAGCTTGGAAAGTTGCCGGTGCATTTGTCAAACAAAAAGGCATGATCAGGAATTCAAAATGCCCATGATGTGTGTGAAAAGTTGTCTTTCCCACATCAGCACCAAACATCAACACTTGATGATAGCCACTTCATAAATCCAGCTTAGTGAAAAATTTAGCACCGCGAAGTTCATCCAATAATTCTTCCACAACTGGTATGGGAAACATATCTCGTATGGTTTGTGAATTTAAAGCACGATAATCAACCCAAAACCTCCATGTCCCATCATGTTTCTTGACCAACAGAATGAGAGATGAAAATGCAAAGGTACTAAACTGAATGATCCCCTGTTTCAACATCTCCTTATATTGTTGTTCAATTTCATCTTTCAGAACTTGTGGGTATCGATATGGTCATACTGCTACTGGAGTTGCATCTGGGAGCAAGTGGATTCTATGATCATACACCCGTGAAGGAGGAAGACTCGTAGGCAACGCAAAAATATCTTCAAATTCTTCCACTAGCACCTTCATCAAATCTTGTCCATCAATAGATAGAATAGTAGCACTGCGTGGTCTGGATGTAATGCCTCTCCAATCTACTCGATGACCATCCCTCCAACAAGATATACGCCCATGTCCAAAATCCCATAATATCAGTCCAAGCAACCTCAACCACTGAATTCCCAATACCATATTTGTCGGTACCCCGCGTACCGAGTACCCCATGATACCGCAAGAAAAGCCACAGAGTTCCACTTGTCCGAGTTGAAGACCTCCGAAGGCTCCACGTGTCCCGCAGCATGGGGCCTACCTCCCTCATTAGGGTAGCTTCGGCGTTGCCACGTGTAAAGCGAGGTCGGACCTAACTCCCTGTATAGGGAAGCTCCGGTCATGCCACATGTCCAGTGGCCCCGACTAACCCCCAGTAGAGGGAAGCTCTAGTACTGCCACGTGTATAGCGGCTCCGGACCTGCGTCCCCACAATGGGAAGCTCCAGAGCTGCCACGTATCGAGCCTCCGGACCTAAGCCTGCAACAGGAAGACTGACGGATCTCCAACGACGCGGACATTCAAGAGGCAGTTAAAGCAGCCGTTACAAGACCTGATTATGTGCCATTAATGCCATGTTAATAACACACGATCAGAGGACCTTTAGTACCGGTAACGCCGCCAATAAGGCGTGTTATCACACTGTTAAATACACTTAATGCATACAAATCGTGTATTAGGTAATTAAAGACCGTTGGGGCCACATGTCGGTACAGGCTGACAATGTAACGGCCAGTCCTTGGACTATAAAAGGACTATGCCGCACGGTACAAAGGAACAAGTCCAATCGACCCCACGCATACACACTCATACATACAACAACCAGCCGTGGAGTAGGGTATTACGCTCAGGCAGCCCGAACCACGTAAAAATCCTCGTGTCATTGTCTCATTCTTGATCTCACGCGAGCCCCAACCAATTACGAACCTCCGCGGACTATGATCTAGTAGTAACGGGGGAATTGTCGATCGCACACTTCGACATTTGGCGCGCCAGGTAAGAGAACACCTAAGATTTTGAGATGGTGAACTCCACCGTTGGGTCGTCCGATGACCACGCTGAGAAACCTGCTGGAGTAAATCCCTCCAACGTGCAACAACCAGCTGTTGCTGTTGTCCCGGCGGGCGTCATTCCACCATCACCACAACCTGCTCCGACAAACAACACCGGACAACAGGATGGAGTCTTCGTGTCGATCACTGCATCGATGCACAACAACCCTGAGAACGCGATCAACGCGGTGCATACTCTTCTGCAGCATCCACTGGCGCCTGGAGCACCTCAGGGTGCAATGGAGCAGTGGCGCGCTAATGTGGAGCATCTGGTTGCAGCAGCAGCCGATGCCATCAGCAACCAAGGTCCTCCCCCTTTGGGGCATACACTTTCTCAGCAAAGGGCCTTGTCTGGCAGACTTGGTCCTCAGACGTCACAACACCAAAGGTGTGCGCCCTCTCAGCAAGTGATGTCCCTGCCCTCCGGGGCATGTCGTACTCACACGGTTTAGAAGCTCTCGACCCATGATCTGTGGTTGGAGCTTGACCGTCGTTACAAGCAGCAGGACAATCGTGTCCACATCGAGTGTGCTCGCGAAAGGCGAGAAGCTCAAGAAAACCCTTCTCCTTTAGGAGTAGGGTGTGGCTGTTCGGTCCTGGCCATACACCTTCACATGGTCCGATGGCCGTAGAAGTTCTGGCCTCATTTGCCGGAGAAATACGAGGGAACTAATAACCCCGTCGAGTTCCTCCAAATCAACTCCACTGCCATTCTCGTGGTGGGAGACAATGAGGTCATGATGGCCAATTATTTTATTGTGGCTTTGACTGAGATAACAAAGTCCTGGTTCATGAGTCTTCCGCCTGACTCCATCAACAGTTGGGAAGAGCTATGCCACCAGTTCAATGCCAACTTCGGGAGTTCCTACACCCGACCTGGCATAGAGCTGGATCTGTTTGTCGTACAGTAGAAGTCGGGAGAGTCGTTGCGTTCGTTCATCCAGTGGTTTTCCTAGGTACAGAACACAATACCTTCCATCTAAAACACATCTGTCATTGTTGGATTTTGACAGGATGTTGGAGAAGCTGGCGATGAAAGAAGTCACCAGCGTCAGAGAACTTTTCAGCCTTGCCGACAAATGTGCTAGGGCTGTGCAGGGCCGTGAAATGCACTCTAAACCAGCTCTGGAGGCTGGAAAAACTCCTCCAAGGCAGAAGTCATTGCCTCCGACATTGGGAAAAAGAAGAAAAAGTCCAACTGCAAAAAGAAGCCGTCAGCGGCACGCCTGCTGCTGCTGCAGCAGCTACGGGTGGTCGGGGGCCACGCCCCAGGAAACGTCTGAAGACGGCGGTGGTCAAAAGATGTGGTGTAAGATCCACAAAACAGACACCCACAATCTCGAATATTGTCGTGAGGTCCAAAAACTTGTTGAGCACTTCAACAAGTGTCAATAAGAAGCGTCTTTCCGCCAGTGGGAAGGAAAGCAGAAAGTCGATGAAGCCCCGGCTGATTTGGAGCTAGGCTTCCAAGACCCCAAGAAGGTCCTGGAGGCTGTGTACAACACCGTCGATGATGATTCTGACATCTCTGACAATGAGCATCGGAAGACCCTCAATACCATATATGCAGGGCCCTGGGATATCACCTCCCGCCGCATCCTCAAGACTATGTGTCGGGAGATGGCTGCAACAACTCTTACCGCCAAGGCAGAACCCCATCAGCAGTGGATGGACACTCCCATCACTTTCGATGCTTCAGACTGCCCAAGAAATATGATCGGAGTTGGACAACTGCCGTTGATGGTGTCTCCTACCATCGATAATGTCCAGCTCTACCATGTCTTGGTGGATGGAGGGTCAGCACTTAACCTCCTCAGCTATGAAGCGTTCGTGAAGATCCAGCTGAAACTCTCAGACCTTCGCCCCTCACGTCCTTTCTCTGGGGTAGGTCCGGGGGCCATCAGTCCTCTCGACTCAATTACACTCCCGGTGACCTTCGGGACTAGGGAGAACTACAGGACTGAGAAGTTGGTCTTCGACACGGCGCACATCAGCTTACCCTTCAACGCCATCCTAGGCATGCCAGACATGTATAGGTTTATGGCCGCAGCTCACTACGGCTATTTGGTTTTGAAGATGCCGACACCTTCAGGCATTCTCCGGATTCGCGGGGATCGTACTGCAAGAGTCATTGCGCTGGAAGAACTCCATGCGCTTGCAGCAGCGCAGGAGGAAGCATCTGGCAAGGAGCAAGCTGATCAACCTCCGAGCACTTGTCACCAAGGATCAACCTCTGCACCACGCGTGCAGCCAAGCGGCGACACCGACATCCCCATCAAAGTCGTCCAAATTGGTTCTGATGCTGGCCAGACCACCCGTATATCGGGAGGTCTAGACAACAAATAGGAACTCACGCTCATCACTTTCCTCTAGACGAATGTTGACGTGCTTGCATGGCAACCATCACAGATGTCTGGGATCCCTAGGGAGGTGATTGAGCACAGCCTAAAGATATATAACGATGCACGACCAATACACTAGAAGCCCTAGAAGCAATCAGTCAAGCAGCAGAACTTCATCAGACAAGAAATCAAGAAGCTGCTCGAAGCTGGTTTCATCTGGGAGGCTCATCATCCACGATGGCTGGCAAACCCAGTCGTTGCACCTAAGGCTGGCAGGAAACTTTGGATGTGTATCGACTACACCACCTTGAATAAAGCATATCCAAAAGATCCATTTCCACTACCTAGGATAAACCAGATAGTGGACTCCACCTCCGGGTGCAAGCTATTGTGTTTCCTAGATGCATGTTCTGGATATCAACAGATCCAAATGTCTAGGGAAGATGAAGAGCATACCGCCTTCATAACAATACATGGGTTGTATTGTTATACTGCCATGCCTTTCAGTCTCAAAAGTGATGCTTCAACTTTTGTGCGAGCCATGCACAAAACATTTGGAGAGATCATCAGGGACTTGGTGGAGGTCTACGTCGACGACATCGTCGTGAAGGTGAAGAACAAGGTATCTCTCCTTGAGAACATGCAAGCCGTCTTCGACAAGATGTGCGTGACGCGCAACAAGCTAATCTGGACAAATGTGTCTTCGAGGTTAGCTCCGGGAAGCTCCTCGAATTCTTGGTGACTCACCGAGGAATTGAGGCAAATCTGGGGAAGATCAAGGCTATTGAAGACATGCGGCCCCCAACCCGCATCAAGGATGTCTAGAAGCTAACTGGATGTCTAGCTGCGCTCAGCCGGTTCATCTCAAGACTGGTAGAATGGGCGCTTCCCTTCTTCAAGCTATTGAGGAAGTCTGGGCCATTCCATTGGTCTGAAGAAGCAGAAAAAGCGTTACAAGAGCTCAAATAGCTCCTCACCACACTACCAATCATAGTAGCTCCAAACCCAGGTGAGTCTCTTTTGATTTTCATTTCGGCAACTACGAAGGTTGTCAGTATGGCCCTGGTCGCAGAAAGACCGGAACCATCTACAGTTCAGGAGCCTAGACCCCTCCAGGAGGGCCCGGAGCTACCTAAAGGCGAGTTTGGGTCCCAGCCCCCTGACATGAATGAGGCAAGCTCCCCGAGGATCAACCTCTCTCATCTGAGGGAGTTCACACGACTGAAGAAGAAGTTTCGGACCCCTCTGGGAGGGTTCGGGAAGCTCAAGAAGAAGGTCCGGACCCCTCTGAGAGGGTCCAGGTAGATGAAGAGGAAGCATCGGGACCTTCCGGGAAGGCCCAAACTGTCCAGCGACCAGTGTACTTCATCAGCGAAGTACTCCATGACGCCAAGACCCGATACATTGAGGTCCATAAGCTGCTCTATGCAGTTCTCATCGCCTCAAGGAAGCTATGTCACTACTTCCAAGCCCACAAGATATCAGTGGTAACCTCCTATCCCCTGCGTGCTATACTGCATAACCCCAATTCTACTGGGAATATTGCAAAGTGGGCAGCGGAGATGGTAGAGTTTGATCTCGAATTCCTGCCTCGACATGCTATCAAGAGTCAGACATTGGCTGACTTCGTGGCGGAGTGGACCCCTTCATCAAATCCGAGGGGCCCCAGTGAGCATAATCCAGAACCCAAGGTATCGGTATCCACCGAGCCTCACTAGACTCTCTACTTTGATGGCTCCATGCAAAAGCAGGGGGCCGGAGCTAGAATCCTTCTCCTCGCTCTGACCGGGGATTAGGTCAACTACATGGTACACCTTGACTTCAAGGCAACCAACAATATAGCGGAGTATGAAGCTCTCATCTACAGACTCAAGGTGGCGCTAACATATGGCGTCAAGCAGATGCTAGTGAAGGGTGATTCGCAGCTCATTATCAAGCAAGTCAAAGGCGAATGCAGCTGCAACAACCCGTAACTCGCTGCTTACCTCCTTGAAGTCCAGAAGCTCCAGAAAGACTTCCATGTCCTGGACCTCTGCCATGTCCAACGTCTCAACAACGCTGAAGCTAGTGAAATCTGGACAAAGGCTTCAACCGGAGCTCAAGCTCACGACAGAGCTTTTGTCAGGAGATTATCAAGACCCACCGCTTAGCCTGCTGAACTGAGCGAAGGGGGCGAAACCAGCACCTCAAAGTTGGCGATCCCGGTTCCCTTGTTACCATGGCGTCCGCCAAGGATCGTAGGCACTGCAGGAAGCTCCGACCAATCCAGCGCACAAGATTTGGAGGCTCAGATTAGCTCCCATGGATGGATCTCAGAGATCCAGAGCTACTTGAAAGACAACATCCTTCCTGAAGACGGTGCATCCGCTAACCGGATCTTTAGATTGGCTAAAAGATACACACTGGTAGAAGGGGATCTCTACCGGCACGGTGTCAACGGCGTCCTAATGCAGTGCATTTCCCGAGAAGAAGGTCGCGAGCTCCTCGCGAAAATCCATGGAGGCGAGTGTGTGAACCACACATCTTCCCGCATGTTGGTCGGTAAAGCCTTCCGGCATGGCTTTTACTAGCCTATAGCACTCCAGGACGCAGTTGAGCTAGTAAAAAAGTGTGAAGCATGCCAGTTCCGCGTGAAACAAATTCACATACCAGCTCAATCACTGCAAATGATACCTCCTACATGACCATTTGCTTTATGGGGGATGGACACTTTGGGACCTTTCCCAAAAGCCGTCAGAGGTTACATGTTCCTGTACGTCGCCATCGATAAGTTCACCAAGTGGACGGAAGCTACTCCAGTTGTGACAATCAACAAGCAATCTGCTATCAAGTTCTTGAAGTCTATAGTCTGCAGATTTGGAGTTCCGAACAGAGTCATAAGTGACAATGGAACCCAATTCACGAGTGCAGCATTCCAAGAAAATTGCGAAGACCTCGACATTCAAGTTATCTACGCATCAGTAGCTCACCCGGCCAGTAATGGCCGATAGAGCAAATGCAGAAATATTAAAAGGACTCAAGATGCGCACATATGAGCGCCTAAAGAAACATGGAGCCAACTGGATAGAATAGCTTCCGTCTACACTGTAAGCGAGCAGGATAACACCTAACCGGTCATTTGGGGAGACACCCTTCTTCCTGGTGTACGGAGCTGAAGCGGTCCTTCCTCTGGAGATCAACATGGGGTCACTCCGGGTCCGGACCGTTGATGAAGCCGCACAGGACAAGCTCCGGTGTGAAGACCTTGACCTCATCGACGAGGGAAGTTGTCAAGCAGCTGTCCAGCATGCACGATATCGCTAGGTGCTCTGGCGCTATCACCAAAGGCATGTGCGCAACCGACAGCTTGAAGAAGGCGACCTGGTGCTGCAGAGAATACTAACTCGTGAAGGGATGAACAAACTGTCCCCCAGCTGGGAAGGTCCCTTCCGAGTGATCAAAGTATCCTGGCCCTGATGCGTTCGCTTGGCAACAGAGGATGGGACTTCGCTTCCCAATCCATGGAACATCGAGTACCTCCGTAAGTTTTATGCTTAGTTTCACAGAGGTGAGTATGTAATTACACATAATGTAAGTTATAGAGTCTATGAACAAAGTCAGGTAGGTCCTAAGGGAGAACATTTGGACCCCTCCGGGAGCGTCCGGACAGTTCAAGCACACTTAACATGGTCATTGTACTTTAAGTGTAGCTACCTACCCTGGGTTAGAACAAGATGAATAGCACACTTGGTCTGGTTCCGTAACCTAAGTGTGGCCTTGTCTCCCCTGTAATTTGGACATATAATGAAAGACATTGTTATGTGAAAACAGACTCCACGTGCATTAATTTTGTACAGGCTCATTTCTTTTATTTCTTTCCCTTCTTGTCTATAATGAAGTTGTGCAATTCTTTTTGTGATTTAGTCCAAGTTATTGATATACTACTCGCCTGAACGCCAAAGACAATGACAGGTCTGGAGTGCACTATCGACTTAGACCCGTCCAGCACCCAAAGTACGCCACTCTACCTATATTTTGGCAGACCACAGTAGGGCGGGTCCGTAAGGCATTCGGATTTGAAGAGATTACATCAATTTACTTGTTATCATGTTGATTTCCTTCGTATCTAAAGTTCAAATAAGAATAGTAAGCCGCAAACAACTTATAGACGAGAGGACGAATTTTACTGTTTTTCTTGTCTTTAATATGCATGAACTCATGCCGATGGTGGTTGATGTCAGAGCTACTAAGTTCTGACAACCCCCAGGGGGCCTGCCGTCGACGTTTTATACATTGAAAGTGGGCGTCCTCGGAGCTAACAAGCTCCGACAACACCCTTGGGGGCCAACCACCAACGTGAAGAATAAACGAAGATGGTGGAGAAATCATCCCAAGGGGGTCCGCCGCCGACATATTATATGATTGACAAGTGGACACCGTCGAAGCCAAGAAGCTCCGACAATCCCAGGGGGCCCCACCGTCGACGTTCTAAGCATTGACAGTGGGCGCAGTCGAACCTATCAAGCTCCAACAACCCCTAGGGGGCCCAACGTCGATGCTCTACGTGTTGACAGTGGGTGTTGTCAGACCTACTAAGCTCCAACAACCCTCAGGGGGCCCACCGTCGATGCTTTACGTGTTGACAGTGGGTGTTGTTGGACCTACCAAGCTCTGACAACCCCCAGGGGGTTCGCCGTCGATGCTCTACGTGTTGTCAGTGGGTGTCATCAGACCTACCAAGCTCTGACAACCCCTAGGGGGGGTGCCGTTGACGCTCTACGTGTTGGCAGTGGGTGCCGTCGGACCTACCAAGCTCCGACACCTCCCAGGGGGCCCACCGTCGACGCAACAAAGGGTCTCTGGAGATGTCGGAAGTGAACTTCGGGCCTAAGAGCTAAGCATTCTAGCTACAAGTTTGAAGCGTTCAAGTCATCAAGACATTGTTAGATTCTTTTGGTACACGTTTGCAATCAAATTGTGTATATCTACCAGGGGGCCAACAAGATAAAGGGCAATGCATTGACGACAAATATAAAATGGAATTCATTCATTCAAGAAGATTGGATTTCATTCATTTGAAGGATTGGATTACAAAATGAGGATTACAAGTGAAAGGCAGAACAAAAAGGTTCTACCAATTGGAGGTCCTAAGTCATATGGAAAAATGAGGCAACTTTCTCGGTAGCTTCACGAACGCTGGCTTTGACGGCATCTTCCTCTTCGGCAATGGGTCCTTCGACCACCGGATCTAGAGATAATTAGAGGTCCCGTCTTTTGAAACACGTCAGCACATATTCGGCGACGTTCTTGGCTAGAGACTTCCCCTCTGTCTCCAGTTGGTCAACAATGACGTCTCCCATTGCGTCGAGCTTGTTACTGGTAGAGCTCAACGCCACCAGCGCCTTGTCCAGCTCCGGCTCCAGGTCATTCAGACGTACCGCACCAGAGCTTTATTGGCATGACCCAGAAAATCCCAGACTCACTGGAACTTAGTCGCCCTCATACTCCTCAAATCCTCCAGTGACCTCCTGGCGGCCGCAAGCTCCAAACCCTCCCAGGCGATGCGCTCGACCTCTTTGGCATGTTGCTGAATACTCTCAGCCACCTACTTTTTGCGGTCAGCAAGCTCCAACTCCCGAAGGTGGATGCGGTTCTGGCGGTTTGCCAGGTCCTTCTCCCTGCCTTTCACCTTCTCCTCCCTGGTAGTGACATCAGCTTCTCTCTTGGAGAGCTCCTGTCCCATCTTCCAATTCTTCTCCTCCTCTTGCTTGCACCACTGTTCAAACTTTTTTGCACAGTCTGCCAAGCTATGCTCTCCCAGGGACAGCCTCTGGGCAAGCTCCTCCTCCCTCTTCAAAATATAATCCTGCTTCTCCAAGAGCTTCTCTTCCCTCTCATCGAGGGCCACCCGGCGCTTGAGGAGCACGTCGTTTAATTTATTGAGGTAGTCCTGGAGATTGTCAGCAGCCTCATTGGTCTCTCGAGCATGCTCCAAAATCTCTCGAGTCTTCTTGTCGAGAGCCTTAATGGCAGCCTCCCGCTCATTCAGCAAGCAGTCCATTAGTGCTAGTCAGGCCTTCTCCTTGGCCACCCATTCCTTCTGGTCAGCCAGCCTCAACGCGTCAGCTTCGTCTCAAAGAGAAGTCGATTGCGTCAACGCCTTAGGGTGTTGCACTCTTCTTCGACGGCTTTTCTTTCGTGGTCAAAGGCGAGCTAGACCTGACCGAGACTGGAGCAGGCATTGTCTATAGACAACGCCAGAGGAATTGGCCCCGAACCAGCCTGTATCTCTCCCGTCGGCTCGAGCGGATCTTCAAAAACATCAATTGGGTCCCACTGCACAAGTGTGGTCCCCTGCGACTCTACGGCACTAGGGTCGACTCCCTGGGCTGATGAGGAAGGTCCCCCCGCCACATATTCATTCATCGGTTCTGCGGGTGGAGGACCTGCCGTCAATTCTTGTGGGTGCTCCGACTCCGACATAGACGCCTCTGGAGTAATCACAACGGGGCGGACGCTGTAGCTTCGTTCGGAATTCCCCCCACCTCCGGCTCAGGTGCCGGGACTTCAACTTCTTCTGGCTCAGGCGCCGGAGCTTCCATAGTCTCTGGTTCTAGTGCCAGAGCTTCAACTATTTCTGGCTCGCTGGCCGAAGCTTCATTTACCTCTAGCTCAGGCACCGGAGCTTCTGCTGTCTCTGGCTTCAACGCTGGAGCTTCAACCGCCGGCGCTGAAACCATCGGCGCTTCATCACGAATCTCTCCCCCGTGGTCTGGTGCTACCACGAGGGCTTCTGCGTCGTCTCTGGATCCAAGTCCGTGACAGCTGGCGTTGGAACTGTCGTGTCTTCAGCCACCACTTGGGTAGGCTCCGAGATCAAAGATGGAGCTTCAGCCTGCACAGCATCAGTTGCTGTAACAAGCGCCGAAGTTTCAGCTTTCTTCTTCGACATCCTGGAAGCAAAGATCAAAAAAATCAAAACAGGAAAATAATGGAAACAGTAACTCAGGGTGATAAGACAATGCTTACCTTGGAAAGATTCTGCCCTAGTCGTCGTGGAACTTCTTCTTCTGAGGTCCGGAGTCGGAGCCCACCAGATTTGGTGAGGCAGAAACTTTGAAACTTGGTAGGGAGCTTGCTGCAGCAGCTGGTGTCGCCTCAGTCGGGACCTCCTTCAGTTGGGAAGGACCTCCGGACCTGGAGCCCGCAACTGGCACTAGAGTCATGGTCGATTTGCCGGAGCTAGCGTCCCTCGAGTACGCCGGCACTGAAGGAGGCGAGGCTGCCGAAACTCTACTCGGCCGGGGGGGGGGGGGGGGAAGAAGCTGCTGGAGACGGAGCCAACCTGAGAGAGCTCCCATCAGCATGTCTCAGCTTCCTCTTCCAACTGGAAGATTCAGCTGGCTCCTTGCCCTTGCTCTTGCCCTTGCCCTTGCCAACATCATCAATCTTCTTTCTTGGAGCAGTGGGGGCCACCCTCTCTGAAGCTTCGGGAATTGCAACCCCGAAGGTATTGCGTCTCTCCACCACGCCAAGGTCGTCCAGCTCCGGCATTCCCTTCTGGAGCTGTCGGTATCCTGGGTACCATATACCCCTTGGGATTGCAAAGATATCAAGGGAAAGTCACCCACTTGATTTGAAGACCTTCGGAGGCCCACATGTCAGACATGTCCGGACCCGCTTCTCCAACATGGTTAGCCCCAGGGTCGCCACGTGTACTATCAAACCGGAGCTACCGCCCGCAAGGGAGGAAGCTCCAAACTATGTACCAAAGTGGCATCCCCGGACCTAACCCCAGACCGAGGGAAGCTCCGGTGCTGACATGTGTCAGCTAACCCCGGAACTATCTGTCCCCCACAGCGTGCTCCTGTGCTGCCACGTGTCCAACCGTCGGATCTTCATCCTCTAACCTCCAGAAGACCCCGCAACGGCTCCAGATCTTCTGAGGGGAATCGAGGACTTCAAGACCTGATTAAGTGTCATTAATACCATATTAATGACACTTAATCAGACGACCTTAATACCAGTAACAGTGCTGTCAAAGCCCATTACATGGTCATTAAGGGCAATTAAACATGTTGAAGAGGTATCAACACTAGTAAATGTCGGGGCCACATGTCGGGCCAGGCTAATTTGTAACGGCCTGCCCTTATACTATAAAAGGACAGGCCAACGACATCTACACAAAAAAGTTCCATAGACGCTCGGTACAAGCTCATACAGCTAATACAACACCAACACACCCGTGGAGTAGGGTATTACGCTCAGGCGGCCCGAACCACGTAAAACTTCTGTGTCTCCTACGTCATTTACAATTCACCTTCTTGAATCTCCGCGCGCCCACACCGAACATCAAACTCCTCTAACATTTTAGTAGTGTCGGGAGATCTGCCGGTTCCAAACCACCGACAGTTGGCGCGCCAGGTAGGGGGGCCTGAGATTTTGAGAATGGTGAACTCAGCTGCTGGATCATCCAACGGTCAACCTGCTGCTCAGGCTGTTGGGGACAATCCCTCCAATATGCAGCCACCAGCAGGAGCCTCAACACCAGCAGGAGTCACACTCCCACCACCACCGCCTCCACCAGCAAATCAAGCTGGGCAACGCGATGGTACGCTGGCGTCAATCACTGCGTCGACAAATCATGACAACCCGGAACACGCGCTCCATGCAGCGCATGCTCTTCTCCAATGCCCACAACCTCCGGATGCATCTCGGGATGCACTGGAACAATGGAGGGCCGATGTGGAACATTTGGTTGCAGCAGCAGCCGAACGCCTCAGCAACCAGGGTCCTCCTCCTTCGGGACGAGCCCCGTCGCAGCGGCGGACTTTGTCTGGTAGACTTGGTCCGCACGTTTCCAATAGCAGGAGACGTGCTGCATCACAACAAGTGACGTCATTGCCCTCCGGGGCACGACGCACTCACACAGTATCCAGGCTCTCAACTCATGACCTCCGAGCGGAGCTTGATCGCCGATACCGCCAACAAGACGGTCGAGTCCATATTGAGCGTGCTCGTGAAAGACGGGAAGCTCAGGACCTTTCTGCTCCTGAAGGAGTAGGAGGAGGCTGTTCAGCCCTAGCCATACATCTGCGTATGGTCTGGTGGCCACAGAAGTTCCGGCCTCACCTGTCGGAAAAATTCGACGGGACTGTCAATCCCGCCGAATTTCTTCAGATCTACTCCACTGCAATCTTGGCAGCTGGAGGAAACGAGGCCGTGATGGCCAATTATTTTCCAGTGGCCTTAACTGGGACCGCCAGGTCCTGGTTTATGAGCCTTCCACCCAACTCTATCAACAGTTTGGAGGAGTTGTGCCGACAGTTCACCGCCAACTTCGGGAGTTTATACACCCGACCAGGCACTGAACTGGACCTTTTTGCAGTCGTGCAAAAAGGGGGAGAATCCCTGCGATCATTCATCCAGAGGTTCTCTCAGGTATGAAACACTATCCCTTCTATCTCTAGCGCCTCTGTCATTGTGGCATTCAGACAGGGTGTACGGGACAAGAAGATGCTGGAGAAAATGGCGATCAAGGAGATCACCAGTGTCACGGAACTCTTCAGCTTGGCTGACAAATGTGCCAGAGCTGCGGAGGGCCGTGAGATGCACTCCAAACCAACCCCGCAGGGTCACAAGAAATCCTCCAAAGTAGAAGTCGCTACATCCGGGAACGGCAAAAAGAAGAAAAAGACCAACGGTAAGAAGAAGTTGTCGGCCGGTACATCCAATGTTGCAGCTGCTGCAGCTCCGGGTGGCCGGGGGCCACGCCCCAAAAAGCGACCTTGATCGTCTTCTGAAGACGGTAGCAAGCCCAAGGTGTGGTGCCCAATTCACAAAACGGGCAGCCACAGTTTGGAAGACTGCCGGGAGGTCCAAAACCTTGTCGAGCGCTACAACAAGCGCTGGGAAGAATCTCCTTTCCGACAGAGGGAAGGAAAGCAAAAAGTCGACGAAGCTCCGGCTGAAGAGGAGTTAGGTTTTCAGGATCCCAAAAAGGTCTTTAAGGCCGTTTACACCTCCGTCGACAATGATTCTGACGTCTCTGACAATGAGCGTCGGAAGACCATGAACACCATTTTTGGTGGATCATGGGACATGACCTCCCGCCGCGTCATCAAGACTATGCGTCGGGATATGGCTGCTGTAGCTCCTACAGTCAGGCCGGAACCTCATCGGAAGTGGATGGACACAGCCATCACTTTTGATGCTTCGGACTGCCCTCGGAGCAAGGCTGGAGCAGGTCAGTTACCTTTGATGGTATCTCCTACCATCAACAACATCCAACTCCACCACGTCATGGTAGACGGAGGTTCAGGGCTTAACCTCATAAGCTTCGAAGCTTTTACTAAGCTTCAACTCTGACCTTCGGATCTCCACCCCTCTCGACCTTTCTCCGGAGTAGGTCCGGGGGCCATTACCCCACTCGGAGCTATTACTCTCCCCGTTACCTTCGGGACACAGGAGAAGTACCGCACCGAGAAGTTGGTCTTCGACGTCGCTCAGATCAACTTACCCTTCAATGCCATCTTGGGTAGGCCTGCCCTGTACAAATTCATGGCAGCTGCTCATTATGGTTATTTGGTGTTGAAGATGCCAACGCCAGTAGGCGTTCTCCGGATCCGTGGAGATCGTACTGCTGGAGTAACTGCTCTGGAAGAACTCCATGCACTCACTACGGCGCAAGAGGAGGACTCCAGGCAGGAGCAAGCTCCAAAACCCCCGAGCATTCGTCAACGAGGCTCGACTTCTGCACCTCGTGTGCAGCCAAGCGACAACACCGACATTCCCGTCAAAGTCGTCCAAATTGGTTCCGATGCCGCTCAGACCACCCGTATATCGGGGGGATTGAACGACAAATAGGAACTCGCGCTCATCACTTTCCTCCGGGCTAACGTCGACGTGTTTGCCTGGCAACCGTCACAAATGTCTGGGATCCCCATGGAAGTGATTGAGCACAATCTGAAGATCTACCCCGACGCCCGGCCTGTGCATCAGAAGCCTCGGAAGCAATCCGTAGAGCGACAGAACATCATCCGACAAGAAGTGAAGAAGTTACTCGAAGCTGGATTCATCCGAGAAGTCTTCCATCCAAAATGGCTGGCAAACCCAGTCGTTGTGCCCAAGGCCGGTGGGAAGCTTCGGATGTGCATCGACTACCACACTAAATAAGGCATGTCCAAAAGATCCATTCCCACTACCTAGAATATATTAGATAGTGGATTCCACCTCCGGGTGTGAATTACTGTGTTTCCTAGACGCATATTCCGGGTATCATCAAATCAGGATGTCTAAGGAAGATGAAGAGCATACCTCATTCATCACAGTAGACGGATTGTACTGTTATACAGCCATGCCCTTTGGTCTCAAGAATGCAGCCTCAACTTTTGTACGAGCTATGTACAAAACTTTTGAAGAACTCATTAGAGACATAGTGGAAGTGTACGTCGATGACATCGTGGTCAAGGTCAGGAACAAGGAGTCACTCCTTGACACCTTGCAGGCTGTCTTCGACAAGCTGCGGGCCACCCGCACAAAGCTAAACCCAGACAAGTGTGTCTTCAGGGTTAGCTCTGGAAAACTTCTCAGTTTCCTGGTAAGTCACCGGGGCATAGAAGCTAATCCAGCGAAGATTAAGGCCATTGAAGACATGCGGCCACCAACCCGCATCAAAGACGTCCAAAAGTTAACTGGATGTCTAGCAGCCCTCAGCCGGTTCATTTCAAGACTGGCGGAACGGGCACTCCCCTTCTTCAAGTTATTGAGGAAGTCCGGACCATTCCAATGGTCCGAAGAAGCAGAGAAGGCATTCCAGGAGCTGAAACAGTTCCTCACCACCCTACCAATTCTGGTAGCTCCGAACCCTGGTGAGCCTTTGTTGCTTTACATTTCAGCAACTGACAAAGTCATCAGTATGGTTCTGGTTGCAGAGAGACCAGAGCTACCTCATACTCAGGAATCCATACCCCTTCGGGAGGGTCCGGAGGTACCTAAAAGCGAGTTTGGGTCCCAGCTCCCAGACTCGAATCCACAAGAAGTCACTTCAGGAGACCCAGACCCCTCCGGTAGGGTTCAGGTCGCTTCTGAAGAAGCCCTGGGTTCCTCCAGCCAGGTCCCGGAGGTCCACGAAGAAAATCCGGATTCCTCCGGGAGGATCCGGGTCAGTGAAGAGGAAGCTCCGGACCCCTCCGGGAGGGTCCGGACCATTCAGCACTCGGTGTACTTCATTAGTGAAGTACTACATGATGCCAAGACTCGATACCTAGAGGTGCATAAGCTGCTTTATGCAGTCCTTATTGCCTCCAGGAAGCTTGGCCATTACTTCCAAGCTCACAAAGTCTCAGTGGTGACCTCTTACCCACTTCGAGCAATCTTGCATAATCCCAATTCAACTGGGAATATTGCAAAGTGGGCAGAGGAATTGGCTGAATTTGATCTTGAATTCATTTCAAGGCAAGAAGTCAAGAGTCAAGCATTGGCAGATTTTGTGGCGGAATGGACTCCCTCTCCATCAAACCCTGGGGGCCCTAGTGAGCAGAAGACAGAACATCAAGCTCCAGCCTTCACCGAGCCTCACTGGACCCTCTACTTCGACGGCTCCATGCAGAAGTAGGGGGCCGAAGCTGGAATCCTTCTCCTTGCACCGACCAGGGAGAAGGTGAAATACATGGTACACCTTGACTTCAAGGCGACCAACAACATGGCAGAGTATGAGGCGCTCATCTACGGACTAAAGGTGGCACTGTCATATGGTGTCAAGCAACTGCTGGTCAAGGGAGATTCGTAGCTCATCATTAAGCAAGTGAAGGGTGAATGTTCCTGCAATAATCTCCAGCTAGCTGCTTACCTCCTTGAAGTCCAGAGGCTTCAGAAGGACTTCGAAGTCCTAGATCTCCACCATGTTCAGCGTGCCCATAACGCTGAAGCTGACGAACTCTCGACGAAAGCATCAACCGGAGCTCCGGCTCCCGACGGGATTTTTGTCCGGAGGTTGTCAAAACCAACAGCTCAGCCTGCGGAACTGAGCGAAGGGGGCGAGATCAGCATCCCGATGCTGATGGTCCCGATGGCCCTGTTACCATGGCAGCCATCAAGGGTCGTAGGTGCTGTCGGGAGCTCCGAGCAACCCAGCACGCAAGACTCAAAAGCTCAAGCTAGTTCCGATGCATGGATCTCGGAGATTCGGAGCTACTTGAAAGACAACATCCTTCCTGACGATGATGTATCCGCTGACCGGGTAGTCAGATTGGCTAAAAGATACACGCTGGTAGAAGGGGATCTCTACCGGCGTGGTGCCAATGGCATCCTAATGCGATGCATCACAAGGGAAGAAGGCTGCGAACTCCTCGCAAAAATCCATGGAGGCGAGTGTGGGAACCACGCGTCTTCCCGCACGCTGGTTGGTAAAGCCTTTCGGCATGGTTTTTACTGGCCTACAGCACTCCAGGATGCAACTGAGATGGTGAAGAAATGTGAAGCATGTCAATTCCATGCAAAGCAAATTCACAAACCAGCTCAGCCCCTACAAATGATACCTCCTACATGGCCCTTCACTGTGTGGGGGATGGGCATCTTGGGACCTTTCCCGAGAGCTGTCGGAGGTTACAAGTTCCTGTACGTCGCCATTGATAAGTTCACCAAGTGGCCGAAAGCAACTGCAGTTGTGACAATCAACAAGCAATCTACTATCAACTTTTTTGCAGTCCATTGTATGCAGATATGGAGTCCCAAACAAAATCATCACTGATAATGGGACCCAATTCACAAGCTCTGCATTCCAAGGATATTGCAAAGACCTCGGCATACAAGTTTGCTACGCCTCCGTAGCTCACCCAGCAAGCAATGGCCAAGCCGAGAGAGCAAATGCTGAAATCCTTAAAGGACTCAAGACGCGCACATATGAGCGCTTAAAAAAACATGGAGCTAACAGGATTGAAGAGCTTCCGCCCACTTTATGGGCCAACAGGACATCTCCAAACCGGTCAACTGGAGAGACACCCTTCTTTCTGGTGTACGGAGCTGAAGCAATCCTTCCTCCGGAAATCACCTTGGGTTCACTCCGGGTCCGGACCTTCGACGAAGCCACGCAGGATCAGCTCCGGCGTGAAGACCTAGACCTCCTTTAGGAGGGAAGGTGCCAAGCAGCTATTCGGAATGTCCGATATCATCAAGCCCTACGGTGTTATCATCAGCGGCATGTACACAACCGACAGCTCGAGGAAGGCGATCTGGTGCTACGAAGAATACAATCCAGAGAAGGGTTAAACAAACTCTCCCCCGGCTGGGAGGGACCCTTCCGAGTGATTATAGTATCCCGTCCCGGAAGCGTTTGCTTGGCTACCGAGGATGGGACACCTCTCCCAAATCCTTGGAACATCGAGCACCTCCGTAAGTTCTACACCTAATACCACGAAGGTGAGTCTTGAGTAACTTGAGGTGTATGTTATAGAATCATTGTACAAAGTCGGGTAGTTCCTCCGGGAGAACGGCCGGACCTTCCTCGGAAGGTCCACAAAGTTCATGCAACACTTGTCACAGTCTCAGAACTAAAAGTGTGGCTAGCTACCCTGGGACAAACAAGAAATTAAACACGCTTAGCTTGGTTCCGTACCCTAAGAGTGTACTTGTTTCCCTTGTACCCCGGATCTATAATGAAAGACATCTTCAGGTGAAACAGACTCCACGTGCATTCATTTTGTACAGGCTCAACATTTTTTATTTTTTTCTCTTTCTTGTCTATAACAAATACGCGCAATTATTAAAAAAAATTTAGTTCGACTGGTTCATATACGATTCGAGTAGTATTGTCTATTCTTTTGAATTCAAATATTGTTTATGGCTCACTCGCCTGAATGCCATCAAGCCAATCTAGGGCCGGAGTGTGCTATCAACTTAGCCTGGTCAAGCACCCTAAGTACGTCACTCTACCTACACCCCGGCAGGCCGAAGTAAGGCGAGTCCAAGTACAATTGAATCCGTAAGAAAAGGCAACACATTCGATTGTGTTTAAAATCGCGTTTGACCTAAAACTTTCTCGAGAATCGTAAGCCGCGGCGAAGTTATAGGCAAGAAACGAATTTTACTATTTTTCTTGACTTCAGTGTGCAGGAAAAATAAAATACACGTTGATGGAGAAAAGCCGGAGCTAACAAAGCTCCGACTCCTCTAGATGGCTTGTAATCGATGTTAACAAGCATCACCGGAGCAACCAAGCCCCGGTAAAGCTAGAGGGGCCAGCCGTCGACGTAAAAGATGGTGAGAAGACCCCACAAGTGGAGTCTGCTGTCGACAAGTTGCGTGTTGGCAAAGGTCAGTGCCGGAGCTACTAAGCTCCGACACCCTGGAGGACTAACTATCGATGCCCTATGCGTTGATAGGGACTATTACCGGAGCTACTAAGTTCTGACGGTAGTCAGTTTGACCTTAGGGGGCCTTCACCATCAAAGACTTCGGACCTACGCTCTACAAGTTCGAAGAAAATAAGTCTTCAACAAAACATAATATCCTCTTGGTACATGTTCACAATCAAATTGTGTACATCTACCAGGGGGCCAAGTGAAGACAAAAGTGTTGAAGACAAAAAGTGAAATTCACAAAAATTTGGGGATTTCATTTATCTGGAGACAAGGGATTACAAAATTGAGGAAGAAGAAGAGAGGATACAAGTGGGAACTACGGGAATGGTCCTAGACCCTATGTAAGAATTGAGCGACTTTCTGGGCAACCTCCGACACGTTGGCTCGGGCAGCTTCCCCTTCTCCTTCGACGGGACCTTCAAGCACCGGGTCAGAGGAAATTGGGAGTTTCGGCTGGTGTAGCACGTCAGCACATACTCTGCGACGTTCTTCGCCAGGGATTGCCCCTCAACCTCCAATTGGTCCGCGATGACATCACCCACCTTGGTGAGCTTGCTACCTGCTGAGCTCAATGCCTGCAGCGCTAGGTCCGGCTCCAGCTCCGGATCATCCGGGCGCACGGGACTGAAGCCCATTGGTGTCAGCGTGTCGTTGGCCTTGCCCAGGAACTCCCAAATTTGTAGGGAGTCCGCAGTCCTCAAGCCTTTCAATTCTTCCAAAGATCTTCTGGCCGCCACCAGTTCGGAATTCTCGCGGGCGAGGCGCTCAACTTCTTTGGCGTTTTGCTGAATCTTCTCAGCAACTCGCTTCTCGAGTTTTCCGAGCTCCTCCTCCCGGAGGTGGATCTTGTTCCGGCGGTCGACCAGGTCCTTCTCCCTGCCCCTCACTTTCTTTTCCCTGGCAACGAGGGCACACTCTCGTTCATGGAGCTCCTGCCCTCGCACCCAGGCCTTCTTCTCCTCCTCTACGCAACGCTCTTCCAATTTCTAGGCGCGCCCCTCAAGGCCCTTGTCAGCCAGAGCCACCTTCTCGGAGAGCTCCTCCTCCCTCCTCAGGACGTCATCCCGCAGCTCTAGGAGTTTCTGCTCTTCATCTTCAAGCCGTTTCTCCCTCTCTTCAAGTGCCTCTCGGCGCTTGATGAGTGTAGTGTTAATGGCCTCAAGCCTTTCGTGGCGTTCATCGGCCGCACTATTGGCTGCTTTGGCCTGATCGTAGATCTCCCAGGATTGAGCGTCGAGGGCGCGAGTCATACTCTCCCTGTCATCCAATAATTTACCCCAATACTCCAGGCGGACTTTCTCCCGTTTGATCCACTCTTTGTCATCCGCTAGCCTTGACTGCGCCAGCTTGGTCTCGAAGTAGAGCCGGTTACGCCACCTCCTAAGGGTTTGGCGCTCCTCTTCAAGAGCCTTGCTGTCGTGGAAGAAAGCCAGCTGAACTTGACGCAGACTAGAACATGCGTTGTCAATGGACAGTGACAACGTGATAGGTTCCGGACCTGCTAGGGTCTCCTCCGCTGGTTCCAGCGGGTTTTCAGATACAGAAATTGGGTCCCACTCCACAAGAGTGGTCCCCTGTGTCTCCATGGCACTAGGGCCGTCCTCCGGGATGGCCTCAGTCGCCATCGAGGAGGGCCCCGCCGCCAGGTCTTCATTCACCCCCTCAGACAGGGGGCCAGCGACTTCACCAGGGCACCCCGGCTTAGCCGTGGGTACCTCCGACGTCATCACTTCCGGAGCAGGGGCCGCTTCTGGCTCCAGCCTTGGCACCTCCTCCGATGGGGGCTCAAGCTCCGACACTTCTGTATCAACCGGCTCGGGAGCCGGAAGATCTTCATCTTCAATCAGCCCTACAAGCGGAGCTCCAACAACTATCGGCTCTGCGGCCGGTGCTCTTGAGGTAGCCGGCCCAACCGCCAGGACTTCCTCAACATCCGGCGCGCACGCTGGGACTTCAATCACCTCCGGCTCGACCGCCGGAGCTTAGACACTTTCCGGCTCTAGGGCCGGAATCACAGCTTCTTCCGGCTCAACGGTCGGAGCTTCCATCATCTCAGCACCAGGACCCGGAGCTTCAACCTCCGGGACAGGTGCCGCTGGCGCATCTTCACTCCCGCGGTCCGGCGCTACCACGGGAGCCTCTGGAGATGATTCGAGGTCCATGACCACGACAGCATGCGCTGGAGCTGTCGCAGCTTCAGCCACCATTGGGGCGGCACCGGGACAGGAGCAGAAGCTTCCACCCTCATGGCTTCAGCCGCTGTGGCTGAGGGTGGAGCCTCACTCCCCTTCTTGGGGACGCTGCAGATGATGAACGAAGAAACTTAAAAAATAGTCACTACAATTAAAACAACTATCCAAGGTAAAGATTAAAAATTACCTTGGGAGGCTTCCACACCAGCTTGCGCGGAACCTTTTTCCCGGGCGTTCTGGGCTGGTCATAGCCGGCGTGGAAGCTCCGGAAGGCCCCCGGGAACTCGTCACGACCACGGGTGTTTCTCGAGTCGAGGCCCCCCTCGATCGGGAAGAACCCCCGGACCTAGAGGCCTCCACCGGCCCAGGTGCTGGAGTCGCATACCCAGAGCTAACACCCCAGGAGGACCCCACTGCGGGAACAGTCGCGCCCCGGGAGGACCCCACTATGGGAACAGTCGCCGTAGTTGTAGAAGACCTTCCCCTCTGGGGAGAAGGAGCTGACGCAGAAGTAGCAGGCCTGACGGACCTTCCGTCGGCGTACTGCAGCTTCCTCTTCCGGCTCACGGGTTCATCCGCCAGCTCCTTGCCCTTGCCGACGACCTCTTCCCTCGGCTTCGGAGCAGGGTCGGAGCCATCCTCGGGGACTCCAGGGATTGCTACCCTGGTGGTTGATCTTCTCTCGACGACACCAAGGTCGTCAAGCATGGGCATCTTCCGTCGAAGCTCCCTGCTGAACTCCACTTCCATGTTCAGAGGAAGAAAAGCTGATGGCGGAGTCAAGTCGTCACCATCGACGTTGATGCCGTGCTGGAACTTCTTGAGGTGGAACTCCAAGGTTTTCCCCACCATGTTGGACTTTAGCCCGGTCTCGACCCGGTCGTCGTCCATCACACTGTTGAGGGCCCATGCGAGTTTCTCTCTCCCCTTCAGTGGCGCCCACCTGTTGACCAAGAAGTTGCAAAACACCGCCTGCGGAGTCAATCCTCCCTCCACGCATTGGCGGATCCTGGTCAAAGCAGGGTTGAAGGCTTCCACCAGCACCGGAGCTTCACTCCAGATTGTCGTGTCGATGCTGGGAAGGCCTTCGGGCAGCTCCAGCCTCTCGTGCTCCTCCACCCAGACGACTATCCAGTCCTTCTTCCAGTCATCCCACTTCCCAGAGGGAAATGATCGGAGGTACTTGAATGGGCACTTCTTGCGCTTCACGAAGTAGTAGAAGCCAAGGTACTCATTGCTCCTGCCGGTGGTATGGACGGTGAAGAAGGTCCGGAAGAGTTCAATGCAGGGGGGATGCCCACCCACATCTCACAGAAGTGGACGAAAATGGACACAAGAAGAATGGAGTGGGGGCCGAGATGATACAACTGCACACCATAGAAGTCTAGCAGCATCAATAAAAAGGAAGAAAAAGGTGGGATCAACCCCACCATGGCATACGAGGAGAAGTACACCATTTCACCGGCGTGCTCCTTCTCAAACGGGAGCTCTCCACCAGCGCGGACCGAGCGGTTGAAGAAGTCCGAGGACCATCCCATGAGGGCCCGAACCTTCTTCAGGTCGCCGTCGGTCTTCAAGCGACTCTCGCGGAGACCCAACTCCATCGCGGCACGGCTAGGCAAGAGAAGAAAAGCGAAGCACAAGTTGGGAGTTTGGGCGCAAGATCAGATGGGAGGCGTAAAGAGCCTCAAACGGTGCGCGCTTTCCTTCTTAAGTAAACCCTCGTGACGCTTGGATGGAAACCGCAGAGAAGTCGAAGATACCACTCAAAAATTCCACTCAGCCGATGACAAGAGGGCCCGGGACTACCCCAACGATCAAGTCGAGGTTCTTACCCAGGCGAACGGTTTCCATCATGAGGCGGGAAGCCCAAAGGCGGCGGCCTGACAAGGCATGCAGAACCGATACAATTTTCGTATCGGGAACCGGCGACCTTCAATTGCGTGAGATCCGCACGCCAAAGATCTCACCTGCTGCACACAGGATATGCCACGCGGCGAAGATTTAACTCCGGACCATCGCCAACGGCACATCCAAAGACCTTTGAATACTCAGTTCAAAAGTCGAAGGATGGACCCACCTTTGGCGGAACAACTTCATCCAAGGAGTCTTCCCCGGAGGTGGGCCCAGGGGGCCACTATCGATATCCTGGGTACCATATACCCCTTGAGATTGCAAAGATATCAAGGGAAAGTCACCCACTTGATTTGAAGACCTTCGGAGGCCCACATTTCAGACATGTCCGGACCCGCTTCTCCAACATGGTTAGCCCCAGGGTCACCGCGTGTACTATCAAACCGGAGCTACCGCCCGCAAGGGAGGAAGCTCCGAACTATGTACCGAAGTGGCATCCCCGGACCTAACCCCAGACCGAGGGAAGCTCCAGTGCTGACACGTGTCAGCTAACCCCAGAACTATCTGTCCTCCACAGCGTGCTCCTGTGCTGCCATGTGTCCAACCGTCGGATCTTCATCCTCTAACCTCCAGAAGACCCCGCAACGGCTCCGGATCTTCTGAGGGGAATCGAGGACTTCAAGACCTGATTAAGTGTCATTAATACCATATTAATGACACTTAATCGGACGACCTTAATACCAGTAACGGTGCTGTCAAAGCCCATTACACGGTCATTAAGGGCAATTAAACGTATTGAAGAGGTATCAACACTAGTAAACGCCGGGGCCACATGTCGGGCCAGGCTAATTTGTAACGGCCTGCCCTTATACTATAAAAGGACAGGCCAACGACATCTACACAAAAAAGTTCCATAGACGCTCGGTACAAGCTCATACAGCTAATACAACACCAACACACCCGTGGAGTAGGGTATTACGCTCAGGCGGCCCTAACCACGTAAAACTTCCGTGTCTGCTGCGTCATTTACAATTCACCTTCTTGAATCTCCGCGCGCCCACACCGAACATCAAACTCCTCTAACATTTTAGTAGTGTCGGGAGATCTGCCGATTCCAAACCACCGACAGGAGCTCCCTCCTGACCTCCGGAACCATGTTCAGAGGGAGGAAAGCAGCCGGCGGGGTCAAGGTGTCACGGGAGATAGCTCCATTTTGAACCTTTTGGAGATGGAGCTTCAAAGATTCATCATCCAAGTTAGTATTAAAACCATCTTCTATCCTGTTATGATCCATCTCATTGTTGAGGGCCCATGCGGGCCACTCCCTTGTCGTCAGCGGAGCCCACCTGTTCACCAGGAAATTGCCAAAGACCATCTGAGGGGTCACTCCACCCTCTACTCATTCCTGGATCCTTGTAAGGATGGGCTTGTACGCTTCGAACAACTACGTATTTGTGTTTCAGATGTCAGTGTCAACATTGGGGAGGCTCTTGGGCAACTCCAACCTCTCGTGCTCTTCCACTATGATGATCATCCAGTCTTTCTTCCAGTTGTTCCACTTTCCGGAGGGGAAGGTCTTCAAGTACTTGAAGGGACAGTTCTTGCACTTCACAAAGCAGTAGAAGCCAATCAACTTTGTTCCCTTTCCGGTAGTGTAGACCGTGAAGAAGGTCCGGAAGAGCTCGATGCACAGCGGCACACCCACCCACATCTCGCAGAAGTGGACAAAGGTCACCACTAGCAAGAAGGAGTGGGGGTCGAGGTGATGAAGTTGGAGGCCGTAGAAATCCAGGAGCATGAGTAAGAAACTTGAGAAGGGCAGGATCGGACCCACCATGGCATACGCTGAGAAGTAGACAATCTTGCCAGCGCGCTCCTTCTTGAAGGGGAGCTTGCCGAAGCGGATATCGTTGTTGAAGGAATCGATGGACCACCCCATGTAGGTCTGTAGCCTTGACAAATCTTCATCGCTCTTGATCTTGCTGCGGGGAAGACCCAACTCCATCGCGGCAAAGTGGAGCTCAAGTTGGAAGGGCTATGCAAAGGTGGAGAGGATGTGAGCGCAAGTTCGAATGAAAGCGTAAGGAGTCCTCAAACTGTGCAAGCTTTCCTTCTTAAGTAAGCCCCCACAATGCTTGGATATAAACCACATTGGGATCAAGATTTCATTTCAAAAATCTACCCCATCAATGACAAAGGGTTCGGGTCCACTTTGGCAAAAAAGTCGAAGTTATTACCCCATGTGAACCGTTGTCATGATGAAGAGTTGGAAGCCCGAGGGCGGCGGCCTGACAGGGCGCTTGGAACCGATACGATTTTCGTATTGGAAACCGACGACCTTCAATTGCGTGAGATCCGCACGCGAGGATCTCACCTACCGCGTCAAGAAGAGCCATGCGATGATGGTTTAACTGCGGACCATCGCCCCAACAGCCCGTGAAAAGACCTTTGACCACAACACGGGAATCGAAGATGGCCCCACCTCTGGTAGAATAACTTAACCCAAAAGATTTCTCCCAGAGGTGGGCCCGGAGGCCACTATCGGTACCCTGTGTACCGGGTACCCCATGATACCGCAAGAAAAGCCACGAAGTTCCACCTGTCCGAGTTAAAGACCCCCGAAGGCTCCACGTGTCCCGCAGAACTGGGTCCGCCTCCCTCATTAGCGTAGCTCCAGCGCTGCCACGTGTAAATCAAGGCCGGACCTAAATCCTTGTATAGGGAACCTTCGTTCATGCCACGTGTCCAGTGGTCCCGGACCTAACCCCCAGTAAAGAGAAGCTTCAGTGCTGCCACGTGTATAGCGGCTCCGGACCTGCCTCCCCACAGTGAGAAGCTCTAGAGCTGCCACGTATCGAGCCTCTGGACCTAAGCCTGCAACGGAAAGACTGACAGATCTCCAACGGTGCGAACATTCAAGAGGCAGTTAAAGCAGCTGTTACAAGACCTGATTACGTGTCATTAATGTCATGTTAATAACACATGATCAGAGGACCTTTAGTACCGGTAACGCCGCCATTAAGGCGCATTATCACACTATTAAATACACTTAATACATACAAATCGTGTATTAGGTAATTAAAGACCGTCGGGGCCACATGTCGGGCCATGCTGACAATGTAACGGCCAGTCCTTGGACTATAAAAGGACTGCACCGCACGGTACAAAGGGACAAGTCCAATCGACCCCACACATACACACACTCATACATACAACAACCACCCGTGGAGTAGGATATTATGCTCAGGCGGCCCGAATCACGTAAAAATCCTCATGTCATTGCCTCGTTCTTGATCTCACGCGCATCCCAACCAATTACGAACCTCCGCGGACTACGATCTAGTAGTATTGGGGGAAGTGTCAATTGCACACTTCGACAATATCATATCCTTCCAATGGTATTACAAATAGGTCTATTATGAATTCTTCTTGACCAATAATAACATGAATGGCCTGGCAGATCCCAATGCTCTTCACACGGTCCCCATTGGCAACCCGTACCATCAAGCATGGGCGCTGTATTGGTTGTAATCCCATCTTCTTTGAAGCAACCATGGATACAAATGAGTGTGTAGAACCAGAGTCTACCAGAGCTTGGACTATATGGTTACCAATCTTGACTTCAAGTTGCATTGTCTCTGAAGCTGTTATTCCTATAATAGCATGGAGAGATATGCCCAAATTTTCTTCTTCTTCTTGCACTTCTATAGTTTCATCAAGTTGCAACAAGTACACCCCTTTCATGGGGCATATTTTCATATGCTCCCTAGAAAATTTCTCAGGACAACTATAGTATTCCCCCTTTTCTCATTTGGCCGCCATCTCTCCAGTAGATAGTCTTTTGAATCGTGTATTTGGAGTTGGTGCGGAAGGAGTAGCCTCCTTTTGTGGTGTTGTTGTACTAGAATTTATCTGTTGTCCTATTCGAGTACTGATTGGAGGAGTCCCAAGTTTTATGTATTGGCGATTTAATGTAGCTGCTGAACTGGTTAGATTCTCCTCTGATAATGTCGAACGACGTTCATAAGCTCTAGCTAAAGCCATTGCATCTTCCAGAGTCTGAGGGTCTTGTAATTCCACATCAGTCTTTAAAGGATTAGGTAGACCAGCAGTGAAAATATGTATTTGCTGCTTCTCTGTAATGTCATCACAGCGGGCTAGCAGGGTCGAAAACTTGGTTTGATAATCTGCTACAGTTCCTTCACGACGTAGCTGGATTAGTCCCCCCAACGGATTGCAGCGGGTTGGAGGGCCAAACCTTTGGTTGACGAGTTTGACAAATTTTTCCAAGTAGGAGCCCCCTGATTACGTTCCAATATGTAATACCACTGTTGAGCATCTCCATTCATGTAGAATGTTGCTAGCCATACTTTCCCTTCTTCTGGCGTCTCTTGAGCCCGAAAAAGCTGCTTGCAACGATTTATCCAAAGCAGTGGGTCTTCTATTTCATCATACGACGGACATACCAGCTTGTGCAGACGCTACGCAACAACATGTATGGCTTTACTGTTGTGAGCAGAATCATTTTTGAGACTTTTGTCTTTATTCTCTAATACTTCAGATTGGTGTTGATTAACCGCAACCCTCAGTTGACTCTGATCCCCTTTGATGGTGGTAAATTCTGATTGAATTCCATACATGGTCTTTTCTATTGAAGATATCTTGCCGAGCAAGGTGGATATGGATGTTGCAATCTCTGTTATCTTGGAATTGAGAGCCTCCATACTTGCTGGATGTGGAAGGCACTAGCTTGGCTAGCGGATGCTTTGGTGGAGGGTGGAGGCGGATCTGGAATAGGGTGGGTTGCAGCAGCGGATCGTGGAGGGGTGGGATGCAGCGGCGGATCGGGCGGGAGTGGGGTGTGCAGCGGCAGATCGGGGGTCGGAGTGGGCGACGGCGAGGTGGCGGGCGGGCGTTGGGAATCGATAACCGCGGCTCTAGTTACCAAATATTATGGGACAGGAACAATTACGCCAAGGGTGCTCAGGATCATGTAACTCTCACTCTTCTTAAGGTTTGAGTTAATTGATCTCTGCTCTTTTATTATACGTTGCCTTATTATATAGGTCTGGATCAGTACAAACTGTAACAGACTAGGACTAGAAGTCTAGATTGACCATAACTCGTATTTATCTAAACTTACATCTCCTTTCCTTAACTAATCTAGACTTCTCTGATTTAATCCTAACTGACCCAAACTGACACTTAAATAACTGACTTCAACTCTGTTACAATTTATTTCCTAATTAGGCTGATCGGCAATCCCTTATATGAGTCCCTTCTTTGGTCTGCGGCCATAAGTCTTGCCAAAGGAGTCCACAACAAAAATGTTGAGAAGGCTGATCCTCTTCCAATTAAGAAACCTAAACGCATCTTCCCAAGAAAAATGAAGAGACAAAAGGAAAACAGAAATCCAAAAAACTGGAAAACGGAGTTTGTCGACTCCCCCCACGTTCCTCCTCTCAGCCCGGTAAGAGAGGCCATGCTTCATCTTTACATGTACCTCCCTAGGGGTTGTAATTTCTCCGCTTCAGCCCCAGTACTTGTATTATTCCCACCTAGTTTAGTTTCTCCTCATTTCGTTACGTTTGGGTCCTTCGAGTGCTGGACGCTAATACAAACTGTCCCACTGACATGTACATACTGCTTATCATTTTTTAAAGGGTGCCATCGAAATGTGTCAAAAGTTCTCTATCTCACCAAGTTTTCCTTCTAAAAGGTGCTAAACAGACGATCAATTCCATTATTAGTGTATCAAAGGAAACACTTAGGGCCGGCTTTAGCATTTTCACTCAAAGGTACAGCCTCAACAAAATAGTTAAAAAGGGAAATCAGCACACATTAGAAGGAAACATGCCAGAAGTCAAAGCAAATTCCTGAGCCTCCAAGCAGGAAACATAAAGAGCGTGTGGTCAGACGACATTTCATCTCCGTTGATCCAGATTGCCTTCCGATTCCAGGCTCTTGCTATCTCGAGTCCACGACAGTGCCTTCGGGAAGCGCAGACAGGCTCACGAGAGGAACATGAGATTTTAGAGACACATCGGAGCCGGTGATCTTCGTCTCCTTCGTTCGGTTCAGCACCCTCCTCACCTCATTAGCCAGCTCAATGATTGAATCATCTTCGTGGCCTGGGACAAAAGAGACACGTTATAACCATTTGTACGTGACAAATGTAAATCTCCACTACGGCATTGCAGATATAGAGGACTACTGATAGCTAATACCAAGTTCATCTAACAATAGATGGATGTGAAATAAAAAAAAATCATTACTTAGTATAATTAAAACAAAAAAGGAGGTCTTCTTACTTATATTGGACAGAGCCTTCTCCATTGAGAACAGGTAATCCCTGTTATAGCCGTTGGGACCATTGGCTGTAGCAATTTGCCTGATATAGCAGACAACATAGTAGAAATTTCAGAACAAGATGCTTAATTGAGCAGTATTTTTGTCCATAAACGAACGCAAGTAGTGCAAAGGCCCACCTTGCCATATCCTTCAAAGGTGCAGGGCCAAGATAGTACTTGTTGCCTATTGGGTCAGGAGTGGATACAAAACTGCCCAAGCACCAGGTTGATTGAGTTCCAGGAAAATTAACAGTAAGATTGAATAGTATGACATTTTGTTGTTAAGTTGGGAGACTTACACTAATACGCCCGTTACAGCTGGTTTTAGGGAATCTCCTTCCTAATCAATTCAGCAAAGAAAAGATGAGAGTTATGAAGAAAAAAAATTTGATACTAATAGCTGGCACAAATAAATAGTACTCCCTCCATCCCTAAAAGGATGTCGTTTTTAACACTAAATTTAGTGTTAAAAACGACATCCTTTTAGGGATGGAGGGAGTACCTTATAGGAATCAACAGAGATGAGAGTTATGAAGAAAAGAAATAAAATTTGATACTAATAGCTGACACAAATAAATTGTACCTTATAGAAATCAACATAGATTTTCTGGTCATACTCACACTCTCTCCTCTCCAAGTACTGAAAACTCAACACAAATTTTTAATGTAAATCAGTTCATTTTCCTTACTTCTGATATGCAAACCATATAGAAGAAGAAAAAATACTGCACCTGCATTGCTTTCCTCTCTTTTTCTGGGCCACCCTTCACACAATATGCAATTCCCCACTGCAAACAATCAAATAAACTTCAAGTAAAACAACATTAAGAAATACGTGGAATTGATAAATAAATAAATAACATATTTCACCATCAGAAAGTGAGAACAAGAATTATACATTCTTATTTGACAAAGGAAATTTATTTTTTACATTTAAAATTGAAGTGTATAGGAGGTCTTTTGCCACAAGAGAGTTAATAACAAATTAGCATCCAAACAAGGCAAAGCATGCTGCTCTTCACATAGGAATATAGGAGTAACATTTAAAATAGGAGAAATGGCAAGTGGATCCAGATGCCACTCACTGAACACTATATTATGCATGCTCTGTCAATGTTACATGTATGAGTGGTGAGTTTGTGGAATATTTAGTTTGATTTATTGGTTGAGCATGCCAGTCTGAGTAACTGGTGTACAAGGTCAAGGCTAGTAAAAGTTGGTTCCACATAGCTTACTAGTTACTACACAATTAAATGATAAAATATATCTCACTACTCCTCTACAAGTTGCCTTTAATGCTTATCTTGCACACCTCTTGTTTGATTCTACTGTCTATTATAAATGTTTTTGCCTTTCGCAGCATGTTGGAACATTGTATGCCATGATATTTTTTGAGAGAAACATGTAATGATGTTATACACACAAATGCATTTCTCATCCTCAATCACAATGAAAGTAATACGAGGAAAGTAATGACATCTTTTTGTTTTCTTCCCTTGTGCTAAAGATACATAGCATCACTTAAGCAAACTAATTGTTTAGTATTTACTAATTGTAGGTATTGTTCAGTCAATGACTTAGTTCTACTTCTACATCGGTTCCAATATCAATCCCTACTGCCTGTTGAGCAACCGAACAAGTAGACGCTACTGTGAGTTTTTGGCGTTGTTCAGGAATCAGGATGCCTTCAAAAGGAACGGAACCTAGCTCAATCAGTTGAAGGTGTGGGTGTACACCTAGACCACCTTGGTCTGAGTCCTGTTCAACACGATTTTGAGTGCCCATTTCTTCTTATTTACGATGCCACCTAATCCCCTATTAAGTTGGAATTTATTCAGGAATATCCTGCCGCTAAGTGGAGGCTATATTTAAATGCAGCTGTTAAGAAGCCCTTCAACAATATCACTTTCACGCCAGCTTTACTTCATCTGTGAAACTAAAACATTGAAAACATGGGTAAGCTAAAAAATAACGTGATTGCTTACGCATATGGCCTCCTCGTCCGTTTCGAGCGTGCAGGTCCTCGCTGGATGCTCAGGTGTGCCTCTATGGTCAATGCAAGCTGCAGAAGTTCAAAGAAAAAAGAGGGACTGAGGAGGCACTAACAATCAGGTTCAGGTCAAAGAGGCACCATATGCGAAGTCAAACAATTACGAAGTTGTGGCAGTGGCACGTTCTAAGATTGAGAATAAGACGCAATACCAAGATTGAAAGTGCGCTTGTGTCCCTTGATAAAGCCCAAGATCTTGTCATCGAAGTCAAAGCCGGGGTTCCAGATCAGAGATCCGTAGCCGAAGACCCACAGCACCATCCTGCAGCTCCTTCGTCTCTGATTTCAATGTACAAATAAGCAGAATGAATTAAAGATAATATTTGCATATACATACAATCTCAGATTTTGGTTCTCCCTCAGCCCATGATTCAACGGCACCAAAATACAGAAAACCCGGCACACCAACCGGTCGCTCCCGCTGAAAAAAGAACCATGGGGACACCAAATCCGGCCGCCGCATTACGCGGCCTCGGCGTCAGTACCCCTCCTTTCCCCTATCCAACCCCATCAACTGATCAATCAATCAATCCATACCCGACGAAGAGTGAGAGAGGAAGAAACACGGAGATCGCAGGGAGTCAGATGCAGGGATCAACTCCGAGGAAGCGGGCGCGAGCAGCGGCCAGAACGGCGCGGAGACGGGCACGGGGTGGCAAGAGGAAGGAGGGTGTCTGGTTGGGAATCCTCCTAAGGCCTCGTCTCCTCCGCTCCCCGCCGGTGCGCCCTCCTCCTCGTCGGCGACCTGAGGGATTCGGAGGAGAAGGTGGCGCGGGCGGCGGGGGTGGTGGAGAGGAGAGGAGGACGGAAGTGGGACGGACAGCATTTATAACTGCAGGGACGTGGTCTCGCCACCGAGGGGATTAGGATCAGGGCCGGTGGCGCGACGCGGGGGCACGTGACGTGACAGCCGTTCGCTCGCGCCCCCGTGAGCCGTGATCGTGCTGCTTGCTGCGGGAAGACGACGACCCGGTGGCGCACACGGACACAGTGCGTCGGCGCGTGAGCCGGCGCCACGGCGTGGGCGCGGTACTTGCTCTGCGCTAGCTGCAAGGTGCAGCGTATCCGGACGGGGTTTGGGGCGTGGGAGACGAGTGCACGGTGTCGGTGCAACGAACGTGAGGGGCTCGTGATCATCGGGGGGCGGTTCAGGCCCGCCACGCCACACCACACCTCTCCGTGTCCGGTGGGCCCACAAATTGTCAACGCTTGCACCTTCAATCATTTTTGTATCAGATTGCTGAATTTTGAAAAAAATCACCAATATAATAATTAGCAGTTAATTACTATCATTAATCACTAATATTTTTTTATTAATCATTAACCTTTAATTTTATAGGTTAATCAATTATAGAATTTTATTTTATTATTTTACTATTAACATAATTATACAAATTACGGATTAAAAATTAACAAAAAAAACTTACCTAAATTTACCAGCACGCTGGCGACTGAGGCATAGGCGCATCGCCTGAAGTGTTAGGCGACTGACCTTTAGCCTTTCCGTTTTTGTATTGTAAGGAGGTAACTGTTGACGCGTGATATACTGATTTTATTGATACTGTTAATTACTAACGCAATATTTCATCATTTGAATATTTGTCGACGCTATGGTAACACCACTCCAATAAAAAAAGTACGGAAAAACGGTTGAAATACAGTATCTGTTCAACTTATTGGCTTTCAGGATATCAAATTAGCTAGCTCTTCAACATTGGTTAATTCACGTGTCACAGTCCAATAATTTTGGTCTTCGAAATTGGCAAATGCTGTAATATAAGGTCGAAACTGCTAAAGTAAACTGTCATACAAAAATAATACATGTAAAAGGATAAGAGATATATATATACGAAAGGAAATGTAAAAGGAAAAATAGAACTGACTCGTGAGCCTTATCGGGCTGACTGGCTTTTTATGGTAGGTTTGGTCGGGCAGCCCAACCATAAGTCCATAACGGCCTTTGTCCAGTAACTTTCTGGTCTTCATCGCAGATCACTAGGCCTAACGTGCGTGCGTGCGAGACATTCAGACATCTACTGATGTGGTGGATGCGATCTCCCGCATATTTTTTTTTGGAATTCGTAGTATTTGGCTTGCCACTAAAAAGTCGTGTCTAAAATTTTTCGGTCCTCATTTTGTCGAATCCTAGCTCTACCACTGCGTATCTATACAATGCATGATATCAGACATCTGAAAGTAGAACGTGAGTCTGATCTATCTTTTCATATCACTATGTTGGTAGTGGCGAGTGAGATGATAATCATCACTATATTCTACTCTTTTCGCCTTTAAATACGTCACTTCTTAATTCAATGAATTAACAAGTGATAAGTATTTGAAAACGAAAGTATTTGAAAAAGATATAAATGTGAATAAATATTTCAAAATAGTTCTGCACAGGTTTATTTCCCCCAATACGGAATCCAATTAATTTCCTCCGGCCAGTTAGCTAGTTACTCCAGTTTCCTGGCCCGCCTTATTACCCTCCATCTCCTGCACGAAGCTGATGAAGTTGAAAACAATCCTCTTGCCCTCACCCATGACAACACGCTCCGGGTTGAACTGGATGCCCTGGATGTGACCGTACTTCCTGTGCCGAGCCGCCATGACGAGCCCGTCCTCCGTCCACGCAGTCACCTCGAGCGCGTCGTGGGGGAAGGTCTCCCTGTCGATCACACGGCTGTCGTGCTGACTCACCACGAACGGCCTTCTCTCGATCGCATGGAAAAACAAATGCATGCAAGAAGAAAACTGATTAATTATTAATCGGTTAATTAACTGAGCTAAAATGGTTCATAAAACCGACCATACATTGGAAAATTATCAAACAATCCCAGGTCAGATTCTTTATCGAAATAGATCTTGCAGCTCTCTCTGTTCGCTAGATCTGACGGGACGTTCACAGTTTTCCCTGGGTGACAGTAAGATGAGGATCAGCACAGCCTTGGAACAGAAAATGGTTAGATTATTTGTGGCGGCAAGGAGATACGAACAAGCTTTATTACTTACCTCCAAAGGCCTCGCCGATGCACTGCAAACCCAGGCACACACCGAAGATCGGAAGCGTTGGACCCAGTTCTCGGATGGCTTGCATCGACACGCCAGAATCTTCAGGTCTACCTGGTGCATGTTCAACAAAAAGGGAAGATAAAAAGAAAAATCAATGCTGTGTGTTCACCAGGGTTCAGAATTTAATTCAGTGTGGTTCGTTTTACCAGGCCCTGGAGAGATGAATATCCCCCTTGGATTCTTACTGATAAATACGAAATTAAAGTGCGTTCAGCAACAGGAAGGTATAATTAAGCACTGATGTTAGATGATGCACGCACGTGTGTAAAGCATGAGCTAAAGAAATTGGCATTGGAGCACCTTCTGGGTCCGTCCACGGTCACTTCATCATTGCGATAGACTTGAAAATTCAGTCGCAGCTCGCAGATGTACTGGATCAAGGTAGCAAAGAATATTAGCAATGTTTAAGTAGAATAAAATATGAACAAGTCATTTTATTGAGGAGTTATAGAGCCGGTAAGGGGAGCCGAAGCCGGAAGCCCTAGCTAACAGACAGGCCCAAATTCAGACGTGACGGCAATATTACTCTAGCTTTATTGCCCGAAAAGGCCTTGTCTAAAAAATAAATTCCAGCGAAGAAACCTTCCATTCCACATGTTCAGTTGTTCACATTTCACTTTATCGACTGAAGTAGTAAGCAAATATTAACGGGACCTACCTGGCAAAATCCATACGTGAAGTCATCACGATTATCAACCACGACGAACGGGCCGCTGGCCGCCCGGAGCCGTGGGAGGCGATTCAGCTTCTCTGCGGACGCCGAGTTCTGTATCGCTGAACCACGTTTCTTCCCAACACCTGGAGAAACCCATACGGATTAACCATTCAATTAAGCACCACGAACCCAATAACCATGTCAAGGAAAATGGGCGTTCTGTGTGATGCCTACGATGAGATGGCAGGGGCAGCTTGGTGAACTCGGCTACAGAGGAGGAGGTCCCCCCTAAGCAGCGCGCGCTGCTGAATGGGGCCGCCACGGCTAGCGGTGCGTGAAGGGCCATCATCTCCAGGGGTGAAGTGAAGCTTTGAGCTTAAGGCAGGTGAAAAGGGATGCTTGAGAAGTTTGAGATGGATTGGGTTCAGAGAGGATGGAGCATTATATAAACTTTTGTAATTATCAGCTTTTTAGAAGTTTATTTTTTTGTTGGGTTTGTCCTTTTGTTCTTGATGCAATGTAATTAAGTAAATCTAGTTTAACTAGTGCTCTGTAAGTTTTTTGTTAAGCATTTTACTGACATAAAAAAACTCAATTTTGTGCAATTAGAGGGTGGAGAGTCGCGGCGCGACAACGTCTAGCTAGTGGCGGGAAAACTTTCGAACGACTATTATCAATAGTCGAACAATATAAAATAAAGTGTTGGATCGACACTTGATGCAGTCATACCTAAGCCATAATTGCACGACAAATATCTTGATATTGTACTCTTTTAAACTTGGACATATTGAAACCGACATATTATATCTAGTTGACACATACCATGTGAAACTTTGCGTCGATAACTAATAGCGTCCAATATATCAAATGTGACATGTGTGTTCATCTAGATCTCAAACAACTATTTCCCTTACATTTACACTTTTCGGGTGCGGTAGTAAATGCTCACCATGTCATTTTCATTAAAACATCATAATTACTTTTGTAATCCCTGAATATATGACATGCTCACTAGTTTACTATTTGCGTTACAAAAAAGCTTTTTAAAAGATGGAGTTTGCAACAAACTTTAGATGTGGCTTGCAAACAAAGACCAAAACAAATAGAAACCCCCTTTACACATCAGGTCCACCTCATGATTTGTCATGCCGGTCAGTTTGGCGCTGCTTACTCCAAGCCAAACAGAGTCCAGGAGTACCGTATGTGTGTGGCACGGACCTTATCGTCTATCAAGATGATGTTGGCAGTCCCTATCCGTGTGTGTTCGTGTCCCAAAGAGACAAAAACTTACAACCACTGCCACGCTGCAAAGCCGCCTTTTTCAATGGCGTCAAGTTAACCGTTCTCAGCACGATGATCTTGTATTGTTCGCAGGCTCGGCTCTGAGCTCAGAATCAATACATGTAGCGTGGATCAACCAAGGCGCGCGTGTACCACTTGTGACCTAATGTAATTTCTCCGTCTCCAAATAATTATCGTCTTCTTGTTTTTTTATATGAAAAACAACAAGTATTTGAAGACAGAGAGAGTATGATGACTTTCGCAAGATCTTTTCAGATGCTGATCTTTGTGGACCCCTTTGTGCCGTCGTTGGTTTGAGCCTTTACGAACAAGCCAAAGCCAAAGCTCGGTCACGGCCACTGTGAACGAGCCGCATGTCATTTTGAGGCCCTTTACTGATTTCTTTTGAGAATATAAAGAATATATTCAAAGAGTTAGAAATATTGGAAATTAGGAATATTCAAACGATTAATTCATCAAATAATGCAATTGAAAAAAACGGAGAAGAGAGGGCCGAAGGAGCAGCTGGTGGCCCCTGAGCCATTTGAGGATTTGAGCTGCTGGGCACAAATTAAGGCCTCTCTGACTGACATCTTTTCAATAATAAAGGAAATTTGGCCTTGCACGACTATGGAAATTTAGCCCGTGAAACAATCCCGATTTCTTCTCCTATGCAGTTTTCACATCAAAATGATGTAAGTATGCAGGGGGCAATCTAATCATTGTAGGAAAAAAGATTCATTGTTAACCTTACAATTTAAGGAGACTTTACAATAAATTTACCACACATTCAGTCATTGCATATATATTATGCCCTAAAATTGCCAAACACCACCAGTTTCTCTGTTCCTTTGTTCTGAATTTCCGTGGTTTCATTGCCTTTTCAATTTCTACATTTTTTCTTCTATTCTTTCATTTTTTTTGTTTCTATATTAGGGCTTTACTATCTGCAAATCGACGAGGACGACGACTCCGTTCGGATCCAAAGCTGGTTTCAATAGGAGTGGATGCAAGGCTGGAAGTTTGACTAACTTATATTGGAATCGCCAGCTTAACATTTATTGAAAGGTTTGCATGTGATCTCGCATGGGAGTACGGGCACACTGTTGGATTTCATGTGTTGAGAATGTGCTATGTATATTCTTTTGTTGGAAACGATGATGAATGTACTATATGTCTGCACCAAGTAAAAGAGATTATTTAATTACTCGCTCCGTTCAAATTATTTGATATTAATTAGCGTCCAATAATATAAAACGAAGAGAGTATTATTTTTCGTCGTGACGTCTAAACCAAATGGTCCACATTAAAGTTGGGATGCTAGCCCCTTTCAAAAAAAAAAAGGGATGCTTGCTTCAGAATAGGTTATTAGTCATTCAATATATTCCCTAATAACTAGTCATGTTAGCCAATTAATTCTTTATCTGGTGTGGTATCTGTTCCTGATGTAAACAATATATTGCTAAAAAGACAGACCAATATACTGTTCAATGGTTTTTTAATAAATTAACCAGAACAATTTGGTGCCATCCAATCCTGTTAGATTGGGTAGTGATTTCATTCGGAGCATTCCTTATTCTTTTTATCATCTACGTGAGATCTCCTTTCTTCTAGAGAAAGGGATTTTGATTTTTGACACCTAATAAGTCCTAACAGTTCAGCTAGCAGTGTTCTCAAAGAGCAAGATTGAGGGTATATATTCAGATATTTGGGGCATTCTAGTGGTTCGCCCGTAAATTGGAATAAATTGCACCAGTTGGCCTCACATTAATTTTAACATATACTGAAAAATGATGCCATTGTTACTAGAATTGTCCACAAAGTACTTCAAATGAAAAAAAAAAGTGTGTCAATATTGGCATCTGATTCAGATGAACAATCTTGATATACTTCCTCTAGATCTTTTTATCTGTCATCGGTTAGTTCAAAAATAAAATAATCGGTGACAAATAAAAAGATTCGTAGGGAGTAAAACCCATTTTCGGTCACTGACACCTGCATATATATTTTAATGAAAATACTATTTCCCAAGCGCCTGACCTGGTCAACTAATTTCAAGCGGTAGCAACGCGGGTGAGAAGAATGGCAGGTGGAGACGAGCGCAGTGAAGAGAGCACGTGGGCAAGGCAGCAAGAGCACGTCGGCGGCGAGCGCAGCAAGAGGCGGCACGGTTGCGGCAGTTGCGAGTGCAGTGGAGGCAGCATGGACGCGGTGGCAACAAGCGCAGGGGTGACAACGCGAAAGGCAGTAGGGGTGGGCAAAAAAACTGAAAACCGAACATCGAAACCGAATTAACCGGAACCAAAACCGAATTAACCGAAGCCGGCCCAACCGTAACAGATTTCAGTTTCCAATCTGAGAAAACCGAATTTTTCCCGTTTCTGGTTTTTTTCTCCGGTTAACCGATTAACCGATTAGGCCCAATAACCCTAGTTTTTCAGTTTCCAGCTCAACCCAACAACACATGTTATTCCGTCCCTATACTAACCGGTAACCCAACCATGGCCCAAGGCCCATGAAACCAGCGAACCCTAACCACGTCCACCCTTCCATTGCACTGCAACTCATCTGGCCCCGACGGCTGACACCAGTCGCCAGCTGCCCCATCACCCACCGAGCTCAGCACCTAGGCATTGAACGTCGCCGTCGCCCTGCGCGACCGCGTCCATCTTCCGTCGAGTTCCCCGCCGCCCGTCGTCCCTCCGTCGACCGCGCTGCCGCCGCCGCCCGTCGTCCCTCCGTCGTTCGCGCCGCCGCCGCTGCCGTTCGCGCCTTGCACCGCCATACTTCTATACGCGTCACACCCCACAGCTGACGCGGTCTAACGGCTGCCACGCACGTCGCCGCCGGTGACCACCGCGCCCTGCCCCCGCACCTGATGACCAGATCAATGGTTAGCCGGAGGATCGATTTTTTCGATTAACTGGAAACCGAACCGAAGTTTGCGATTAACCGGTGGACCGATTTTTACTTTTCTATGTCATATTTCGGTTTCCATTTTCCAAAAACCGAAATTCGAAAAAAACCGAAAAACTGAATCGAATTATGGCGGTTAACCGAATGCTCACCCCTAAAAGGCAGCATGGGCGCGGCAGCGAGCCCAGCGGAAGAAGAAGATGATTAAGAGATAATTGTAAGGATTAGTTGTTAACCTTTTAATTGTAAGAATTATGTTTTTTATAAAAATAATATATAAATATTGTCAATGTACATTTCATAGAACAACTGTTAATTTTGTTAATTGTAAGCATTAAAGATTAGCATTTAATGATAGTGGTTATTTTGTTAATTAACATCGTGTAAATTTAGACATCTTAGATCTAGACATTGACGGACCAATATTTTAACGGATATCTAAACGACAGACGCTGAATTCAGGCTCGGCGTCAAGGACGCTCACGACGTGTCAGGCGATGCTCGCGGCGCGCGTGGAACTGGCGCCAAGTGCGGATGTAATTATTATTTGTTAATTGTTAATATGTGATTTGTAAGGATTATGTTATTTGTAAAATAATAAAATAAAAAATTGTAATTATTTATCTACGGAATAAAGCATTAATTAAAAATTAGCGAATAATAACAGTAATTAGCTACTAATTAACTGTGCCTGAAATTATCTCAAATTTCACGCACCTAAATCTAGACAGCCTCATATTTTAATTGTAACCTGTCACTCAAAATATTTGTAACATGTCACTCGATCCTATCTGTATGTTTTTTATGCAAAAGGGTTCGCACTGCTGCTATTTAAGTTGCCCCCGGCCACTACGAGCCGAGTCACTTCCATCGTGCATCGTGTACTACGACTCGTCTCGAACAGTTCAACAAGCCTGAAGCTCATGGCGCCGCAGTCCACGGACTCCAGCTCCCGGCCGCCTCGCACCTACACCATCTGCTACGCGATGCTGCCCCACAAGAGCGACACCTTTGTCCAGCCGTCGTTCCTGGACATGGCGGCGCAGCACGGCATCCGGCTTGTGGCCGTCGACGCCTCCCGGCCGCTCGTGGAGCAGGGGCCCTTCGACCTCGTCGTGCACAAGCTCTACGACCAGCCGTGGCGCGCGCAGCTGGAGGCCTTCTCCGCGCTCCACCCCGACGTCCCCGTCATCGACCCGCCGGCCGCCATCGACCGCATCCTCGACCGCTTCACCATGCTCGACGTTGTCTCCGGGCTCAGCGTCGCCGCCTCCGCGAGTCACCAGCACCATGAGGAGGATGCGCCGCCGTCCGTGGGCGTCCCCCGGCAGGTAGTCGTCCACGACGCCGCGGCTCTGGACGACCAGGCCACTGCCACCAACCCGGGCGACCTCCGGTTCCCGCTTATCGCGAAGCCGGTCGGGGTCGACGGCAGCGCCGCGTCGCACGACCTGTGCCTCGTGTACCGCCGCGACGGCCTCCGCGGCCTCCGCACCCCGGTCGTGCTCCAGGAGTTCGTCAACCACGGCGGCGTGCTCTTCAAGATCTACGTGGTCGGCGACTACGCCACCTGCGTGATACGGAGCAGCCTGCCGGACGTGTCCGACGAGCGCCTCGAGGACGCCGCCGCCGACGCCGCGGTGCCCTTCGCCAACATCTCCCTCCTCCCGCCCTCTGACACCGGCGACGACAACAGAGCCACCAAGATGCCGCCGGTCGACTTCATCAACAAGGTCGCGCGCGAGCTCCGGCGAGCCCTCGGCCTGCACCTCATCAACTTCGATTTGATCCGGGCGAACGATGGCAAGTACTTCATCCTTGACATCAACTACTGCCCGGGATACTCCAAGATGCCGGGTTTTGAGCCTGTTCTCACTGAATTCTTCTTGGAGATGCTTCGTGCACGACCTGTTCGTGAGCAGCCTCGCCCCGGCCCCGGCCAAGAAGCTGAGGTGGTCCACAAGAAGGGGCTTGAGCCGACCCCTGGCCCCTTGGGAGCGGAGCTGGGACAGGTTGAGGCCTAGCATCTCTGGTTCCAGCTCAAATCGGCCTTGTATTTTATCTGGTTTCTCAATCCACCAATTGAACTAATAAAATGCTGTACATGTGCACTTTGCCTTGCTCAGAGTATTCAGAGAGAAGATGTTGTAATTCATAACTATAAGACCGCATCTCTAAATTAAAGTCTGTGAAGTTGCCTGTTTGTGGCCTTGTGTTCTTGGGTGGGGGGGGGATCATATTGTTATGCGTTACCAAGTACATTGTCATATATTCTTTTTCGAAACAGCTATATTGTCATATATTTCATCGCCAATGCATAGACAGGGAAAATTGACAGGACCAAACTGGGTAAAATTGACTGAAATCACACAGGTACAGAAGAGAATTGAGAACCTCCACTTGTCATAATAGCATAAGCTATTAAAACGAAGTGGAATCAGGAAATCTGTTGCTCTAAGGCTAAGATGAGTTATCAATCGCCATGCTGATAGTTATCAAAGAATTATGTATATACCATCAAAATCGACAAGGAGTACGTTGCCTGACTGATCCGGTGACTGCAGCGGAAAGCTACTGTTTCACGACAAAGAGAATGGTTCTATGCGATTGTATCACAAGAAAGATGGTCCTCCATATGCAGTGGTGCATCGACGAAGAGCTCAGGCCATCATGGGGGAGCAGTCATCCACCATGGACATGGATTCCACGTCCCGGCCGCCTCACAACCTACACCATCGGCTACGCCATGCGGCCCACCACCACCAGGAAAAAGTGAAGGACACGTCCCCGTCGTCGACCCGCCCGCCCGCCATCGACCGCTTCACCATGCTCCAACCGCCTCGGGCCGACGACCGGGCTCGAGGAAGAAGCGTTGGGCCAGGTTCAGGCATAGCATCTTTGTGAATAGCTGAAACGCTCAATTTTGTCCTGGCCCACCCTCGTACTACAACAGGCTTCCTTAATTCAGTTGGAATATAATAAAGTCTTCCACATTTGCAGTTTGCAATAAAACTGTCAAAACTGTGGCACGCAGAGTTAAATTAACATCGGGGTAAGTTTTATCTCATCATCAAGATCAAGATTCAGAGGAGCAAATTTGTCCTCTCCAATTGAATTCAAGGCGCCTGGAGTCCATTATTTACAGGAACAGGAAGGATGGTGAAAGAGCACACCATCCACGACCATTGCCCCTGTCACGGAGAACTCTGTCCGTGGTCCTACTAAACAACAAGAGACTTGGTTGCAGTGGCACGAAAGGGAACTCAGACTAAACTACGCTAAGATGGACATGGGATGCCTATGAAGACGAACTGCTCCTTGCCGAGTTTCTGTAGCTAACCTAGCTAGCATAGTTCCACACATACAACGTGCGAGAACCACGAGCTGGTCAGCCGGTTGCTAGCAGTTGAGGGTAGGTAATCGTGCACGCTGCTGCGAACCACGTGTTGCTCTCGCGCCACTAGCTAGGAAGCAGCGTGCATGCATGGAGACGCAGCACGACATGGTCAGAGTCAGAGAGGTGAGACGACGACTCGCTTTCACCAACCGACGCCACCCAGACCCTCCTCTGACCACACCCAACATGTCCCTTTCCGTTCCGGTCTCGCCAACCCAGTTTCCCCGTCGCGGCGCACACAGGAAACCGAACCAAGGGAACGAATTCCCCGGCGGCGGCGCATCGCATCGCCCTCGTGCCGCGCTGTTTCCCCACTGCGCGCACCAACCAAGGCACCAAACCCTGGCGCTAGCTGCATATATATAACCACGTCACGGGCCACACCGCTACGGCACACAACAACCGAGCAACCCATCGACACACTCACACCAACAAAGCGCACGTGGCCACAGCAGCATGGCGGTGTCCGTGACGAGGGTGGCCGTCGCCACGGCCGCCTCCTTGGCCGCGCACTGGCTCTTCGCCAACTCCCCCTTCCTCCAGCTCCAGGCGCTGCAGCAGTACCCGGCGCTGGTCCTCCTCCTGCCGGCGGTCGTGTTCCTCCTCGTGGTGACGGTCGTTGGCTGGAAGAAGACCGACGGCGGCCCGCCGGGGCCGGCGGCCGTGCCGGTGTTCGGCAACTGGCTGCAGGTCGGCAACGACCTGAACCACCGGTTCCTGGCGCGGCTGTCGGCGCGGTACGGCGCCGTGTTCCGCCTCCGCCTCGGGGTGCGCAACCTGGTGGTGGTGTCCGACCCGCGGCTGGCGTCTGAGGTGCTCCACGCCCAGGGCGTCGAGTTCGGCTCCCGCCCCCGGAACGTGGTCTTCGACATCTTCACCGCCAACGGCTCCGACATGGTGTTCACCGAGTACGGCGACCACTGGCGCCGCATGCGCCGCGTCATGACGCTGCCCTTCTTCACCGCGCGCGTCGTGCAGCAGTACAGGGCCATGTGGGAGGCCGAGATGGACGACGTCGTCTCCGACCTACGCTCCGACCCCGCCGCCCGGACCGCCGGCCTCGTCGTGCGCCGCAGGCTGCAGCTCATGCTCTACAACATCATGTACGGGATGATGTTCGACACGCGGTTCCAGTCCGTGGACGACCCCATGTTCGTCGAGGCCACCAGGTTCAACTCCGAGCGCAGCCGCCTCGCGCAGAGCTTCGAGTACAACTACGGCGACTTCATCCCCATCCTCCGTCCCTTCCTCCGCGGCTACCTCAACAAGTGCAGGGACCTGCAGAGCAGGAGGCTCGCCTTCTTCAACAACAACTACGTACAGAAGAGGAGGGAGGTGATGGGCACGCCGGGCGACAAGAACAAGCTCAGGTGCGCCATCGACCACATCCTCCAAGCCGAGAAGGACGGCGAGATCACGCCGGAGAACGTCATCTACATCGTCGAGAACATCAACGTCGCCGCCATCGAGACAACGCTCTGGTCCATCGAGTGGGCGCTCGCCGAGGTCGTCAACCACCCGGCCGTGCAGCGCAAGGTCCGGGACGAGATCAAGACCGTGCTCGCCGACGACGAGCCCATCACCGAGTCCAACATCCACAAGCTGGAGTACCTGCAGGCCGTGATCAAGGAGACGCTGCGCCTCCACTCCCCGATTCCGCTCCTCGTCCCGCACATGAACCTCGAGGAGGCCAAGCTCGGAGGCTACACCATCCCCAAGGGCTCCAAGGTGGTGGTCAACGCCTGGTGGCTGGCTAACAACCCGGAGCTGTGGGACAAGCCCGACGAGTTCCGGCCGGAGCGCTTCTCGGGTGAGGAGAAGGCCGTGGACGCCACAGTCGGCGGGAAGGTGGACTTCCGGTTCCTGCCGTTCGGCGTCGGCCGACGCAGTTGTCCCGGGATCATCCTGGCGCTGCCCATCCTCGCTCTCATCGTCGGGAAGCTCGTCAGGAGCTTCGAGATGGTGCCGCCGCCCGGCGTCGACAAGCTCGACGTCAGCGAGAAAGGCGGGCAGTTCAGCCTGCACATCGCCAAGCACTCCGTCATCGCCTTCCACCCAGCCTCTGCGTGAACTGCCAAGACCGTGGTGGACACTTTCATTTCAGCTGATGAGTGCGATTGTTGCAATTAGTCTCGTTTTAAGTGATGTACCACTTACAGTTATTACAAGCATATGTTTTTTTTTAAATAGGGCAAGAGCTCTGCCATTCATTAGACTGTCTCCAATGATAGCCTAACAGAGAGTCCAAGTGGTGAAAACCCTCCAACAGAGATCCTATCAAACGAGCCCATTCAAGGATTTCTCCCATCCGTAGCCCAAACATAGGCGCCGGATGGATGTGGCCGAAACCAACGAACTTGAAAAAAAACGCACGTCTTCTCCGTGCGTCGGCGGTGGAGTCGGATCGTCCGACGGCAGACAATCGCTCGCCGCTCTGGTTCTTCTCGCGGCCCTACACGCGGAGCACGAGCGCGGCAGTCGAGCGCCGGACAGATCTTCGTGGGGCCGAGTCGGCACAGAACTGCTGCGCGGCGTGGAAGAGCGCGGCGAGACCCCTTCGCCCGTCGACCCACCGACCTTGCCGAGCCGCCGCGTGCTGCCCTCAGCAAGTCCCTGCGCATCTTTGCAACTATGGCTGCGGTAATGCGGTCGTTAACTCTCTGCTTCTCCTGCCTCCGCGTTTGATATCTTCACTGCCAACTCTTCCCTGTTCGTTTTCCAATGGCAAGATGCTGGCTCACCGTCACGGTTTCAGCGGCTGACGGAGCACTCATCGTTTCATCCTCCGCGCGCGAACATTCCAGAACGATTCCCGGTAGCCTAAATTAAGTTGTCTGTTGGAGACGTGAAAAAAATAGGCTGCAATTTTCAGATCTCACAAGCCTCAAATGTTGAAATAGCACTCCCATTTTGAGACTTATTGTTGGAGAACGCCTTAAGGGGAGAGGAGTTTACAACCTAGCTTACAACATCTAAAGGGGGGAAAACAAAGCATCCCCGGGGCGAAAACACCGCACGCAAAAACGCAAGCAAAGAAGCTTATAGGCATCACCAAACTGCTACCCGAGCTTGGCACAGGCAAAAAATGCCTTGACATGATCTACTTGTTGGTGATATGCCCAAGAGGCAATCATAATAATTCGGATTAAGGCGCGTTGGATATTTGATCTATAAGCACTTAGGGTACTAATGGGTCTGCGACCTAAAAGCCCATTAGTACGTCTATAAATACGAGGGTAGGGTTAGGGGCTAATTACTCCACCATGTGACATCCCTAGCCGCCACCCCTCGTAGGCCTCACGCCGAGACCCTTGCCGCGCACGCGCTGCTAGCACACCGTTGCACGACGTTCCCCCCGTACGTGTGGACTCCGTGGAGGCGCTGCTGCTACTGCTGCGCTGATCGGCTACGACAATCGTGATTTTCTACCTACTGCCGTGACGGGGACAAGGAGGAGATGAACGAGATCGTCTGCTTCTTCTACACTGACGCACGTCTACGTTCCGCTGCGCTGCGCTTCTAGTATTAACGATTTATGACCTCTGTACTTGCATGTTTCCTGAGTGATGCGGTAGAGTTGCTAGAGTAGCGTACTGCCGATTCCCGAACAGTAGTATCAGAGCCGACTTGCGTAGTTTTTGGTCTGAATCTTGTTAGTAGATGGGATCTACTGCAGACATGTTCATACGATGAATTTTATTGCACGGTTTTTGGGGTTTGGATTTGGTTAAAGTATATTGTGATCGTATATGACTAAAGGGTCAGTTCGTGCCCCTTCTCTGTTGTGTGCGCAACCTGTCCCTACTGGCTAGAATCACCATCGGGACTAATTGCGTAGATAGCTAACAGATTGAGCCAACAGACCATGATCATAAGTCGCGATCTACTCATGAATAATCGATCAAATTGAAAATTGAGGCATTCTGAATGGCTCAAATTCGGGTTGATTTGTTCAATCCGATGAGATTTTCATAGTGATTTCATAGATGCGATCTATGTAATTCCGTTTTGCTGTCTGCTATAGCGATTACATAATATAGTTTCGCGCTAGAAATTGTTCTACGCTTAACTCGTTTTTGTAGGGAATGATGTGAATGATATTGTCTTAATGTGATGTGATGATCTGTGTGTAAATTTGTGCAGCCTGCGTGTTGCAAATTTAACACAACCGAGTTGAGGTTGTCGCATAATTGTATAACGACCCGCGTGTCGACCTGTGATGCTTGATATCTTATGTAATTTGGTAGCTATTAGTTGTATTAGCTTCTTTCATGATCATAGAGATGTCTTCAAGCATGGTGGAGATGGAGATCACCACAAGAAGGGAGGCATGACAGCTCAGACCATGATGGAACCATGGCGATGGAGACCATTATGATTTTAAGGGCCATACTATTCACAGTGTGATATGATCTATACCTGTGATGTTTACGTGTTACTATTCTTTTCATGCTTTTCATACGGTGGATCTTTTGTCATGATAGAATAGCTTCCCTCACAAAATTTGAGCATTTGATGCCATTTACCAATAGCTGCACCTATATTATTTTGATCGTTGTGTGGTAGGTTTGCCAAAGCAAAGTACCATCATCTATCATAATGCATAGGGTGAATGTTGGACATTCACATGCATAGTGTTGGTTTACTCAACAAAGCTATCAAAACGGTTTTGGGCTTTATGACATAGAGTTGGGAGCCGGGACATTGGATGTCATCCAACAAACAAGAGTCATATAGGGATATGATTAACAATGGTTGTTTACCTATGTCACTAATTTCCTAGCAGTGAAGCCAAAGCTCACTAGGAATTAGTGAATATGGATCTTGAACCACTATATGTTGTTAGAGGGAAGACGATGATCATATAGTGGTGATATCTTTTATTAAACTGTTAATAGAAGATCGATACATAACATAGTCTAAATCTTGCATATTTATTTTCTATTGTAGATAATGTCTGCTAGTAACAATTTTGGTTTCAATTTATGATCTGTGCTTGAAAAGAAAAAGCTTAATGAAGCTAACTTTATCGATTGGTATCACAACCTGAGAATCGTTCTTAGGCAAGGGAAAATCGAGTACGTTCTTCTGCAGCCTTACCCTGATGATCTCCCAGCTGATGCAACTAATATAGCACGTAGAGCTTATACGGAGAACTGCGATGATGAGCTTAATATAAGATGCCTCATGCTCGCCACTATGTCTCCTGATCTGTAAAAATAGTATGAGCATATAGATGCTTATTCTATGATTGAGGGACCGTGTGAAATGTTTGATAATCAAGCAAGGGCTGAGAGATACAACAACTCAAAGTCCTTGTTCTCATGCAAGCCGGCGGAGGGTAGCCCGGTCAGCCCTCATGTAATCAAGATGATTGGTTACATTGAAACTTTGGCCAAACTTGGTTCTGAACTCAAGGATGATCTGGCTATTGACATTGTTCTCCACTCGCTCCCACCGAGCTACAAGCCGTTCATATTGAATTTTCAAATGAATGGCATGGATAAAACTTTGGCTGAATTGCATGGGATGCTTAAAACAAAGAAAGCATTAAGAAAAATGCCACTAATGTGATGATGGTGCAAAAGGAGAATAAAAAGAGGAAGCGTGTGATGCATCCTAAAGGTAAAGGTAAGGGAAAGGTTCCTGATGAGCCTTCATGCTCAAAGTCTAAGCCAAAGGGCAAATCTGGCCCTTCTCCTGATGATGAATGCTTTCACTATTATGGTAAGGGGCACTGGTCTAGGAATTGCAAGAAGTACTTGGAGGATATGAAGAAGAAGGGAAGTGAGACTTCCGCTTCAGGTATAAATGTTATAGAAATTAATATTGCATTATCTTCTAGTGAATCATGGGTATTTGATACCGGATCGATGATTCACACTTGCAAATCGTTGCAGTGTCTAAGTGAGACTAGAAGATTTGCAAAAGGCGATTTGGATGTTCATGTCGGCAATGGAGCAAAGGTTGCAGTCATAGCTGTCGGAACCTACCACTTGTCATTACCCTCAGGATTAGTTTTGGAATTAAATAATTGTTATTGCATTCCTACTTTGAGCAAGAACATTATCTCTTCTTCATGTTTAGAAGAAGTTGATGGTTATGAGATTTTAATAAAGAACAAATATTGTTCCATTTATTACAAGTATATTTTCTATGCTCAATGTCCATTGGTGAATGGATTGTATGTTCTTGATCTTGAGGATAAAGCTGTCTGTAACATTAATACCAAAAGGGCTCGACAAAATGATCTAAATCCCATTTTTATTTGACATTGTCGCTTAGGTCATATAAATGAGAAACGCATTGAAAAACTCCATAAAGATGGTTTACTAAGCTCATTTGATTTTGAATCACTTGACACATGCGAATCTTGTTTGCTTGGGAAGATGACCAAAGCACACTGGTCAAAGTGAGAGGGCGACTGACTTGTTGGGACTTATATATACATATGTATGTGGACCAATAAGTTTAATTGTCAGAGGTGGTTTTCAATAGTTCATCACATTTATCGATGACTTTAGTAGATAAGGTTATGTCTACCTAATGAGGCTCAAGTCTGAATCCTTTGAGAAGTTCAAAGAATTTCAGAATGAAGTATAAAATCCATTGGGCAAGACAATTAAACTTATACGATCTGATCGTGGGAGTGAGTATTTGAGCCATGAATTCTATGATCATAAACAATGTGGAATCGTTCCACAATTGACTCCACCTGGAACACCTCAATGGAATGGGGGTGTCTGAACGGAGGAACCGAACCTTGTTAGACATGGTTAGGTCGATGATGAGCCAAGCAGATCTTCCACTATCCTTTTGGGGTTATGCTCTTGAAATTTCTGCGTTTACACTAAACAGTGTCTCAACTAAGTCTGTTGAGAAGACACCATATGAGATGTGGACCGGGAAACGTCCAAGATTGTCTTTCCTCAAAGTTTTGGGGTGTGATGCTTATGTCAAACCTTTGACATCAGACAAACTCACTCCCAAATCAGACAATTGCTTCTTTGTGGGATATCCTAGGGCAACCAAAGGATATTATTTTATAATAAAACAAAGGGTAAAGTGTTAACGCTCGCAATGGTTTCTTCATGGATAAAGAGTTTCTCTCAAAAGGAGTTAGTGGGAGCAAGGTGCATCTTGAAGAAATTCAAAAAATACCTAAAAATATTTCAGCATCCACTGATCCTACATGATGTACAAGATGTTGTGCAACCAGCTGATGAAACACCAGCCCCACGAAGGTCTACGAGGGTACGTCGTGTGACTGAAAAGTTAACGCTTCTAACCACGGAACAGCATGACATGATAGTGTTGGACAATAATGAGCCCACGACCTATACCAAAGCAATGACGGGACCTGACTCTGAGAAGTGGATTGGAGCCATGGAATCCGAAATTGAATCGATGCATGAAAATCAAGTTTGGAACTTGGTTGATCCAATCGAAGGTGTGAGACCTATCGATTGTAAATGGATTTTCAAGAAAAGGACCGATATTGCAACTTTTGAAGCTGCAAAGGAAGCTGTTTGGATCAGCAAATTTGTTTCTGAGTTGGGTGTTGTTCCTAGCGCGTCCAGTCCCGTGGATCTCTATTGTGACAATAGTGGAGCCATCGCACAGGCAAAGGAGCCTAGATCACACAAAAGATCCAAACACATACTATAACTCTATCACCTCATTCGAGAGATCATCGACCGAGGTGATGTGAAGATATGCAAGGTGCACACGGATTTGAATGTTGCAGATCCGTTGACAAATCCTCTTCCACAATCAAAGCATGAGGCGCACATGAGATCTATGGGTATTAGATACTTACATCAATGATCACAGTGTGTAGTGGGAGACTTGTGTCACAGCTATGTTTATGTACTATTAAATAAATTGTTATATGAGTAATCATTATTTACATTGATCATCAAGTATGTGATTTGTTCATGGAACTCTTTGTTAATAGTAATGTTACTCTAAATGGTCCCTAGTCTATATCATTATATGAGATAATGATGTCACACAAACTAGCACATGTATTAATTGATGATCACATTTCACGGATCATAGATATGGAGATATCAAATTAATAATGTGAACACATATTAGTGAACATGGTGTTGGATTGACCCACTCCAAGACACTGCTGGGATTGTTATTTCCATATGTGCCATCAGTTGGTCTTGAGTGATACACCTGCTAGATCCTTAGACCTGAGATTGCCACTGTTTCTCACTATGTGTAGTTGTGTACTTTGAGGCTACCAAACGCTACTCCGTAACTGGGTAGTCATAAAAGTAGTCTTCGGGTATATAATGAAACATAGAATGAGATGTGCGCGGATCAATATGGGATTTGCCCCTCCTTAATAACAGGAGAGATATCTCTGGGCCCCTCAAGATAGTTGGATTTGAAAGTGCATGACCATGCCACAGTGATTAAAGGTTAATCACAATGACTAAAAGTTAGTCAAGGAATGAATCCACTATTTGACCGAGTGAATGGTCGAGCTATCACAAGGATGGCACACATCTCGCCTTGAGCTTGACTGGTATCGTGAGGCAAAGGGATTAGCATGTTGAATGTATCAAGGTTCGGCCGATACGATCTTTATGTACATTCGGGAGTCAATATTTTCTGCTAGGTACCTCTACTGACTTGTGGTTGGAAATGGTTTCCATTCACAACCGACTGCACATGAACCTAACGGGTCACACACTTAGGGGGTTGGAATATTGAAAAGCTTGGCTAGATGATTGTCTCCAGTGCAAGTGAGAGATTGTTGTTGATATGCCCAAGAGGCAATCATAACAATTCAGGATAAGGCATGTTGGATATTTGATCCATAAGAAATTAGGGTACTAATGGGCCTGTGACCTAAAAGCCCATTAGGCTATAAATACGAGGGGTAGGGTTAGGGGCTAATTACTCCACCATGTGACAGCCCTAGCCGCCACCCCTCGCAGGACTCACGCCGAGACCCTTTTCGCGCACGCGGTGCTAGCACACCGGTGCATGACGTTCCTCCCCGTACGTGTGGACTCCGTGGAGGCACTGCTGCTACTACTGCGTTGATCGGCTACGACAATCGTGATTGTATACCTGCTGCCGTGACAAGGACGAGGAGGAGACGAACGAGATCATCTGCTTCTTCTACACTGACACGCGTCTACGTTCCGCTGCGCTGCGCGTCTAGTGGTAACGATCCATGACCTCTGTACTCGCATGTTTCCTGGATGATGTGGTAGAGTTGCTAGAGTAGCATACTGCCGATTTCCGAACACTACTAGCATCTGAGCAACGTGGCTAGCTTTGCCTTTTTTGAGTCTAAAAACTTTCTGATTCCACTCCTTCCAAATGAACCACCAAAATAACATCAACAACCCCATCTTTTGTCTCTTTTGCAGCAGCGTGCTTGACGAAGTTGTTGCTGAAAAAGTTCTCAAAATGTTCCCAAGCACCAACGGTGGAGGTATAGGAAGCCCCTGAAGCTTGCCCATGAATTCAGCCCAAACATCAGATGTGAAGGGGCAGTCAATCAGCATGTGAGCCGCATTTTCCGTGGCTTGCCGGCATAATTGGCAAGTCGGATTCGCAGTCCAATTCTTTTTTAGCAGGTTGTCCGTAGTGGGGGGCCTTGTTCTGGAGGATTAACCAAGCGAAGAACTTGAATTTCCGCTCGGTTTTCGCTTGCCAAAGCAGGGAGGACTGTACTGGGGCAACCGAGCCCAAAAACTGAACATCATATGTCGTCTTTGCCGTGTATTTGCTGGAGCCTGTCCATATCTAGGAAATGACATCTCGCTCGTTGTTAAGATGGACATTCTAAATGGCTGCATACAGGAGAATGAACTCATCCAGGAGTGCTTCAGAATCACAAGGCCCGATATTTCTGGTCCATCTATCCTCCTCCATCTCTACCGCGACAGAGCGGTGCTTGAAATAGGAATGCTCATAGAGCTGCGGTGCCAATGCCTTAGGAGAGGTGTCCAACAACCATCGAGCCTCCCAGAAAGGGGAATCTCTACCATAACCAACCTGGATGATAGTAGAGCAAGAAGAGGTCAGGGTCAACAACATTGTACCTCCTCAGAAATAGTTTCCATGGGCGGTCAAGTTCACCCCACCGTAACCAAAGCCATCGCACTCTGCCAAACCGCTCCAAGTTTTTAAATCCGAGGCCCCCCATCATTTTGGCCTTGTACATTTGCTCCATTTGATGAGACAATGGCCGTTGGCTGTCTGGTTGGGGCCCTGCCCACGCCGAAGAAAGCATCTTCTGTACTTATCTATCTGTTTGATTGCCCACTTGGGAAGTTTGAAGACCATGAGGAAGTATGTGGGAATTGCCGTGAGGACTGAGTTTATAAGCACTTTCCGCCCTGGGTAGGACAAGAGTATCCTTTTCCATCCTGGAAGTTTGTTCGCTATTTTCTGTACCAATGGTTGGATTGATCCTCTAGGCAGATGACAGACGTGGAGAGGCAGACCGAGGTACATGGTCGAAAAGGAGGCCAAGCTGTTTTGGATCCCGACTAGTGCTTGGAGGTCAATACCTTCACATTTGATGGGTAAGACTTGAGTCTTACTCATGTTAATTTTCAATCCAGATGCATCCCCAAAAACATCCAAAAGCTTTATTGTCACTGCAAGATCTTGAACCGTAGGTCGGATGAAAACCGATGCATCATCTGCATAAAGTGACATGTTGAAGTAGCGGCAATCCTTATGTATTTTTTGTAACCATCTGTCGATACCCTGCAGATCGGGTACCCTCGCATACAAGGAAGACAAGACACTGGGTTCTACCTCCCAAGAGGGGAAGTACCCATAAGCTACCACGTGTCCCGCAGCTCCGGACCTGCCTCCCTACTATGGGTGGCTCCGGTGCTGCCACGTGTCCCGCAGCTCCGGACCTGCCTCCCTACTAAGGGTAGCTTCGGTGCTGCCACGTGTTCCGTAGCTCCAAACCTGCCTCCCTGCCAAGGGTGGCTCTGGTGCTGCCACATGCTCCGCAGCTCTGAACCTTCGGTGCTGCCATGAAACCCGCGACTCCGGACCTAACCTCCCCGCTGAGGAGAGGTCCGGTGCTACCACGCTTCCTGCGGCTCCGGACCCAGCCTCCCCGCTGAGGAAAGGTCCAGTGCTGCCACGCGTCCCGCGGATTATGAAGACGACATGTGCACTCAAGACAGCATTAGTGCGTCATCAAGAACACAGCTTCAAGACACCATTAATGTGTCATCAAGACACATTAATACACCATGAAGACCCATCAAAACCATTAACGTGTCATAAGGACATGTTAGTGCACCATCAAGATCCATTAATGTGTCATTAAGACACATTAATACACTTTTATGACTAATTAACTCGGGGCCACCTGTCGGGCCCTGAACATAATGTAACCTGCTGACCTTTCACCTATAAAAGGACCAGGCAGCCACGACAGAAAGGGAGCTCTCTCACATCTCGCTCATATGCCAACAAGCTGAACACACGCAATACAACACCCCCCCCCCCCCCCGTGGATGTACGGTATTACGTCTCTCGGTGGCTCGAACCACGTAAAAATTCTCCGTGTTCATCTACCTCGTAGTTCCAAAAAATTTGCCTGTCCTAAAAAGAACCTCCGCGGGCTGCTCCTTAGCAGATCCAGGGGAAGTGTCGCAAAACACTTCGACATTTTGACGCGCCAGGTAGGGGGCACTTTTTTGGATCGACAAGCCTCACCTCGATGGTGAATATTCAGTCCATCGTCGTCTCTTCTCGACCCTCACGCCATGAAGGAGCAGGGAAGACGGCGCCACTTCCCGCACCATAGCGGGTTGACCCAGCGGACACATGCTCCGTGTTCACATGGCTACTGCTGTCACCACACAACGGCTTTCTACCACCACCGCCGCTAGTGGGAGGTCCAAAGCATACAACCTTCTTAGCCTGGTCTTGCACCCTAAGCCGATGCCCCATGACCCTAAGCCTGTACACTTTGACTCATGGCTACTTCCGCAACCACGCGACGGCTACCTGCGACCATGGCAACAATGACGCCACCAGGTACCTGTGACATATCTGGTACCCTTGGTTATTTTCCTGTTTGGAGTCCCATGGCGCTGAACAATCACTCCCATGAAAAGCTAATGCCAATAGAGGGTCCGAAGTGCGCTGTCTACTTAGCTTGGTCCTACACCCTAACTATGCGCACTCTACCTTTCTTGCGGCTGAATACTGGGGGTCTGAAGTGTGCTACCTGCTTAGCCTGATCCTGCACTCTAAGTATGCACACTCTACCTTTCCAATGTTGTGGCTGAGTACTGGGGGCTGGACGTCTCCCAAAAGACTAATGTCAGTGGGAGGTCAAGAGTGCGTAGACTACTTAGCCTGGTCATGCACCCAAAGTCGTGCCCTGTGACCCTAAGCCAGCGCACTCTTCCTCCCCAGCACTGCGATTCAGTACCGGGACTGAAAGGCATATGCTCCTGGACAAAGCAATAACCAAAATCCGGATACTGTCACCATGTTCACATAATTATGCTTAAATATTCTGCATGTTATTCCCTTTTTCGCTCTGTTACATCTTTCTATTTGCCTACAGTAGGAGTTGTGCTATCTTGCTGCAGACGGACAACCTGAAGTACCTGTGATGTCTTTGGATTCTGGTAGTTTCTCATTTGGGATCTCGTGCCCACTGAATGGCCTACTCACTTGAAATACAACGTCTATGATAGGTCCGAAGTCGGCTAAAGAATTAGGCCGGTCCAGCACCCTAAGTATGCCACTCTATCTATTCTGGTGTTGCGTCACAGTAAGGCGGGTCTGGATAGCATACGTTCCTGGGTGAGGTGGCAACCAGTACCCGGATACTATCGCACTGAATTACTCAGGCCCCGTAGCCCGGCTAAAGACCGTAAGCCACAACAAAACTAAGGGTAGGATGATTGTAACCAATGAGAACTATTACTCTTTTTGTTGTAACTCCTGTGCAGGACTTCACCCCTCTTCGGGCTATGCCGTCAGACCTCAACCTCTGGCACTGGCACCTTCCAAGGGGCCTCACTATTGACGTTCTTAGCATCATCGATGGTGGATGCTCCCGCACCTTCTCCAAGCTCCACCGTCGGACCTCAAGCTCCGACACTGACACCTCTTAGGGGGGCCCGTCGTTGACATTCTTAGCGTTGATGATCATGGCCCCACCTCCGAGATCGTCGCCTCTCTCGAGGTGGGCCCGGGGGCCACTGTCGATACCCTGCAGACCGGGTTCCCCCTCATACAAGGAAGACAAGACACTGAGTTCTACCTCCCAAGAGGGGAAGTACCCAGAAGCTACCGCATGTCTCTGAGCTCCGGACCTGCCTCCCTACTAAGGGTGGCTCCGATGTTGCCACGTGTATCGCAGCTCCGGATCTGTCTACCTACTAAGGGTGGCTCCGGTGCTGCCACATGTTCCGTAGCTCCAAACCTGCCTCCCTGCCAAGGGTGGCTTCGGTTCTGGCACGTGCTCCGTAGCTCCAGACCTTCGATGCTGCCATGCGACCCGCGGCTCTGGACCTAACCTCCCCGCTGAGGAGAGGTCCGGTGCTGGCACGCGTCCTGCGACTCCGGACCCAGCCTCCCCGCTGAGGAAAGGTAAGGTGCTGCCATGCGTCCCGCGGATCATGAAGACGACGTGTGCACTCAAGACAACATTAGTGCATCATCAAGAACGCGGCTTCAAGACACCATTAATGTGTCATCAAGACACATTAATACACCATGAAGACCCATGAAGACCATTAACGTGTCATCAGGACATGTTAGTGCACCATCAAGATCCATTAATATGTCATTATGACATGTTAATACACTTTTATGACTAATTAACTCGGGGCCACCTGTCGGGCCCCGGTCATAATGTAACTTGCCGACCCTTCACCTATAAAAGGACCAGATAGCCACGACAAAAAGGGAGCTCTCTCACATCTCACTCATATGCCAACAAGCTGATCACACGCAATACAACACAACCACCGTGGATGTAGGGTGTTACGTCTCTCGGCGGCCCGAACCACGTAAAATCCTCCGTGTTCATCTAGCTCGTAGTTCCAGAAAATTCGCCCCTCCTAAAAAGAACCTCCACGGGCTGCTCCTTAGCGGGTCTGGGGGAAGTGTCACAAAACACTTCGACACCATCCCTCTTCTTGGGCCAGACTAAACATACGGTGGAGTGGTTCCATTGCTAACAAGAAGAGCATGGGTGATAAAGGGTCACTTTGGCGGACACCTCATGCGTTGTAGATTTCTTGACCCTGCTCCCCATTCACCAGGAAGGTTAAGGAGGTTGTTCCCCACAGGTTGGAGATCCAGTTGCGCCAACGCTACCCAAAACCTAAGAAAGCCATGATGTCCTGCAAATATGCCCAATTAACAGTGTCAAATGCTTTGGATATGTCAAGTTTGATAAACAATGATGGACTATTCTTTCTGTGGAGCTCCAGAATGAGTTCTTGCACAAAGACAAAATTAGCATGAATGGCTCGCTTTTGATGAATGCATTTTGGTTAAGGGATATGATATGGTTGAGTTCTAGTGAAAGCTGATTGGCTAGAAGTTTGGAAATGAGCTTAGAGAAACTGTGGGTGAGGCTAATGGGTCTATAGTCACCGATTTGTGTCGATGTCTCCTTCTTTGGGATTAGTGCCACATATGCCCGATTCAACAAGTGAAGCTCCTGCTGGTTCATCCAAAAAAAAATTCAACGGCTCTAGTGAAGTCCTCCTGTATGATTTCCCAGCACGTCTTGAAGAACAATACTGTAAAGCCATCAAGGCCGGGTGCCTTCTCCTTAGGCCATTCCCGTATTACTGTGCTTATCTCCTGCAGAGTGAAAGGTTGTTCAAGGTGTTGCAGCAACCGAGGTTGCCAGCCTAGCCGGGACAAATCCAGTGAAGCCAACCTCGCTTTGCGTGTTCCAATATGATCACGAAAATGTTGATGCACAAGCTGACTTTTACCTTCCTGGTCCAGGATTGTCCCCGATTCTGATTGGAGCAAAGGAATATGGTTGCCCTTTTTCCTAGAGTTGTCCATGGCCTGGAAATAACATGTGTTGATATCGCCCTTTTTTAACCATGTAAGGCCCGAGCACTGCTTTGCACGGGATGTTTCAATTGTTGCAAGACCAAGCAATCTAGCCTTCAGCAAGCTCCTCGATTCTGATTCCACCACGGTGAGTGGGCGACTCTCTTGCGCAGTGTCCAACTGCCTAATAACCTCCCGACATACCTTAGCCGCCAGCTTGCCCTGGGGGAGTTGTCTTCGTGACCACCTTGCCAAAGCTTTGGCCGTTCTCCGCAATTTGATGTGCATCTTGATGAACGGATTGTGTTGGGCAAGTGTTGGCATGTTCCAGGCTTGCGTCACTCCAGAAACCCTTCCATTTTAACCCAATACGATTCAAATCTGAAGGGAGCTTTGAAGATTGGATGAACTGTCGGTTGCATCAGGAGCGGTGCATGATCCGAGATCGACGTCGATAAGGGGTGGTGGGATGAGCTATCTTAGATGTCCTCCCAAGCAATAGTGGTGAAGGCTCTGTCTATTCTTGTCAAAGTCAATTCCCTCCTCTCATTTGACCACGTAAACAGGCAACCTACCAAAGGGACCTCCTTCACCTCAACATGGTTCTGCTCGCCTAAAGCGATTCATCATTCGTCTGTTTAGCCTGGCATTGTTCTTATCCTGATCTTGATAATACAGATTAAAATCCCCTTTCACTAGCCAAGCCGACTTCACGTGATGCTTTAGTCCCCTAAGCTCGAATAGGAACAACCGCTTCTCTAATTCAGCCTGCGGTCTATAAACCCCTGTTATTGTCCAGCGAGATGGCGTCCTAATGTCGGACACCGTTGCTGAGACGGTGTAAGTTGTAAGATGCACCTCGGATAGTTGAATGAATTGGGATCTCGCCACCAGGAGCACCCCATCTCTGGTACCTTGAGCCGGCAGGAAGAAAAAGTTGTCCTCGTAGTCATGACCTAGCATGTTACAAATCTCCTGGGCAGTAAAGTTATCCAACTTTGTTTCTTGCACGCAGATAAGATGCGGTTTATGCTGCTGCACTATTTGCTTAACCTCCTCTTTGTGGGCCGGGTCGCCCAGTCCTCGAACATTTCAAGTCATACATGTGACATTATCGATGAGATCATTCATTGGATAACATTGCACACAACTGGATTAGAGCATAAATAGGATTCATTGAGATCCTAGGTGTCCAATACATCACCACAGGTCGTAAAGAGTCCAGGCCTAAACAAAATGACACCTCACAACACAGCTTCTGCAAGGGCGCCAAGACTGCGAACCAACATAGAGGCTCCCATATGGGAAGCCAGAAAGTGTCTAGGACAAAACAAAATATAGGTAGGATCTATAGGAATAAAATAAGCTATTGGGCACAAAGTTCCATCTCCTCCATGTGCTCAGGGCACCGCTGCCGCCTCCTCGCGGACGTCGGTCTTGCGCTTCTTCCCTGCCTTCCCTTCTAGTTGTTGCACTTTCTTCTTCTTGATGTTCTTGATCCGCTTCTTTGCTATTGCCACCTCTGTAAGCTTAGTGATAGCTGCCACGACAGGTTTGGTCAAAGGCTTTTTGTACATTTCCATATACTTCTACATCGTCACATTGTCTAGATCCTTGTCTTCACCAAGCAGTCTCTATTTCCTAGCCAACACCTCTTGCGCCTTTTTCACACAGGATTTGTTGACCCCCCCTTCTTTTGTAGCCTCGGACTAGTGCAATTCTTACTAATATGCTGCTACTTTGCTTTTTTGGCTGAGGTTTTTAGCATCAGTGGTTCGCTAAGGATGGCCCCAGGAGTCGGCAGGGTGATAGCTTCAATGAGTTTGGAAACAGGCTTAGGGGTAGCATCTGCCTCGCCATGCTCGGCAGGCCCTTCTCTTGTGATGCTGTGGACAGCCCTGGATCTCTCGACAGCCCTTGCTCTGGCACGTTGCCTAATTGGGTGGGGCCAAAGAGCCCAACATCTTCTAGTAAATTAGGTGCAGCAGGCTCTTGGGCTTCCTGAAGAAATGAGGAGGTCTTCTCCTGGAGAGGGGTGGTGCAGAGAGGAGCGGAGCCCTGCACTATCCCTGCAGTCACCTAGGCGCCCATTGTCTCAACATGCTCATCTAGGAGGAATTTATCAAACTCTACAGACGACGGTGTCGCAATTGTCCCAAAGTTTTGCCACTCCCCAACTTTTCTTGACTCAAGTGGAGGGGCTTGTACCGGCACTACCAAAATGGCGTCGGAAGACCGTGCAAACGTCATACCTTCCGAGGATGGTTCGAAGAGGTCGTCTTTGTGGCGCTCATCTTGTGGCTTCCCCTTCGCTGTCCAGAGTCTGCGTAATGCCCGACGTTCCGCTGGAGGGTCAGCGAACCTAGATGGAGGTGGGGAGAGGCTTCGACCTCATCCGTAGTGGTGAGCGGAAGGTTCACCACGAAACCAACCACTCTGACTGTCTTTGGTCTGGGCTGCAGATTTCCCTTTGTCCTTGCCATCAATCCAACGAGAAACCCGATCAACAAAGAGATGAGGCCTCCTGTCCCTATCCAGACGGTCATCATCCTCATCATCATCATCAAACTTCCCGGGGAGGACATTTTTGTTGGGTGACAGTAACGCTACTAGAGGTCTAACACACCCTCATATAGGTCCCCATAGGGCCTGCCGAATTGCCAGGTGAGAGGGTGGTACTGGGTCCTTCCATCGACATGCAGCTCCACAGTTGGGAGGTGGTAGAAACCAAGGTCTTCCATTGAGTCGAGGTGGACCAGGACCTTGAAAGTGTGGCCCTGTAGGGCCCCTTCAGGCCTTGTAAAGTGCAGCTAATTATCGAGGCGCGGCGTCTCATTGCGATCAGAAAGAGTGAGGAGGACCACCTGGGGGATCTGGTTAGGGTCATGGTAGAACGCCCAACAGATGTACGCTCTCTAGTCCTCCCTGCGCCGAGTTGCAGCATCGACATGGTGGACAACACACTGGTCACCCAACACCTTGTCAATGACACCTTGTGTCCAAGCAAATTGAGGTAGCCCTTCCAAGGTTATCTTGATGTGGAAAGGCAGGTCGGTCCTCTGCCCTAGCTGATTCACATCCTAGGTGTGGAAACAGAAGAGGTAGGGACCCTCAACAATGTGATCTATGGCTAGGACCATGTCCCTTAAGGCCCTCTCTGTGAAGACCAAAATGAAAGGCTCTGGGTATGACTGGAACACATGGAACTCATACCTACGAAGGCAGAAATGCAGGCAGACCGCCTCAGCGAGCTCCTCCCGTGAGGGGATACCCAGAGGCCCTAGCTCAGTGACCAGAACGTCATGAAACATCAGCATTTCCTTGCGCTTCAACATGTCCTCTGTTACCCAAGTAAACTTGTCTACTGTATGAGGATGCAACCGCGGGTTGCCGGGGAAGAAGATGGTGGGATCAACATCTCCATTCTAAGTGTTGACCCATTCCACGTGTGGGCGGCCCGACTCAATTCTCGGGGGAGGAGGGGGGTTGATGAACCGACGTGAAGGTCACATCGGGATCGCCCTCAAAGGAGAGCGACGAGGAGCCTCCCTCACCGGCGAGCGTCCCCTACTGGGGGACAGGTGGCGCGAAGGGACCTCCGGAGGCGGGAGAAAGGACGGATCCTCTCTTCTCGGGGTGTGGTGCCTCACGATCTCCAACTCATCTTTTCGTCGCCCGACGTCATCTGCTCGGCGGTGCTTCCAGTTGGTCGTCGTCGAGGAACTTCCAAGGGAAAGCCTTCTCTCCATTTTCTGGACCCTCTCTCTCGATGGGGAAGGCAAAATCTTAATGGGAAGAGTAGTCCATGGGCATCGGTGAGATATGTGTCCGCTCTTTTTACAGGTCCAGCACCTGGGCGGATCTCTACGAAATCTTCGGGTATGGTTCTGTGCCATGCAGTTAAAGCAGTGGCCAACCATCTTCGTACGAAAATACGGAGAGTGCAAAGGTCTAGGTCCTCGGATAGCCCTCTTCCTTCCTTTCTTCAACTCTCGCCACCAATATTGCGGCTTAACCAACTGCCACTGTCCCATCTCATTACCCGGACAAGATGATCCTGTCGGTACCCTGAGTACCAGGTATCTCATGGTACCACAAGAAGTGCAAGAGAGCTCCACCTGTCAGAATTGAAGGCTTCATCATGCCCCACATGTCACACGACACTGGACCCGCCTCCCTCATATGGGTAGCTCCGGGACTGCCACGTGTAATGTAAGACCGAAGCTGAACTCCCAACATAGGGAAGCTTCAGCAATTGACATGTGGATAATTATCCCGAAGCTAACCCCAACAGAGGGGAGCTCCGGTGCCGCCACGTGTGCAACGGTTCCGGAGCTATCTCCCCGCGAGGGGAAATTCCAGAGCTGCCACGTATGGAGCCTCCGGACCTACGACACCAACAGAGACATTGGCATATCTCCAACAACACAGACATTTAAGGGACAGTTAAAGCGACAATTACAAGACCTGATTACGTGTCATTAATTCTATATTAATGACACATGATCAGTAGACCGTTAATAGGGGTAACACATCCATTAAGGCACGTTATCGCCCTATTAATCACGCTTAATACTCAGACTGTGTATTAGGTAATTAAATACGCCAGGGCCACATGTCGGGCCAGGCGAATGTTGTAACGACCAGTCCTTGGACTATAAAAGGACTGCACCGCACAATACAAAGACATCTAATCCAAGCTCAAAGGCACACAAGCTATACTGAAACACCCAATACAAAACACACACCCCGTGGAGTAGGGTATTACGCTGAGGCAGCCCGAACCACGTAAATCACCTGTTTCACCATCTTGTGCCTGATCTCTACATGCCCAAACTAATGCAAGAACCTCCACGGGCTTCATTTAGTAGTACCGGGGGAAGTGTCGTTTAACCACTTCGACATTTGGCGTGCCAGATAGGGGCACCTGAGATCATGAGATGGTGAACTCCGCCGCAGGATCTTCTAACGGCAACCACGCTGAACAGCTTGTTGGAGGCAATCCCTCCAACATGCAACAACTAGTAGGCGCCGTTGTCCCGGCGGGTGTCATGCCACCACCACCACCATATGCCCCAGCAAATAATGCTGGACAACAGGATGGAGTACTTGTGTCGGTCACAGTATTGGCAAACAACAACCACGAGAACGTGCTAATTGCTGCACGAACTCTGTTGGAGCGCCCACCAGCGCCAGGAGCACCTCAGGGTGCGATGGAGCTGTGGTGCGCTGATGTACATCATCTGGTTGCAGCCGCAACCGATGCCATCAGCAACCAAGGTCCTCCCCCTTCGGGGCAGGCAACAGCTCAACGTAGGACCTTGTCTGGAAGACTTGGTACTCACGTGTCACAGCACCAATGGCGTGCTACATCCCAACAGGTGACTTCGCTGCCTCCCGGGGCACGACGCACCCACACCATCACCAGGATTCCGACTCATGACCTGTGGTCGGAACTTGATCGCCGTTACCGGCAGCAGGACGACCGCGTCCATATCGAGCGTGCTCACAAGAGGCGAGAGGCTCGAGACAACCCTGATCCTCAGGGAGTAGGGGGAGGCTGTTTTGCACTGGCCCTGTATTTACGCATGGTCAGATGGCCACAAAAGTTCCGGCCTCATTTGTCGGAGAAATTCGACGGGACTGTCAACCCCACCAAGTTTCTTCAAATCTACTCCACTGCTATACTTGTAGCAGGAGGCAATGAGGCCGTGATGGCCAACTACTTCCCAGTGGCTCTGACTGGGACTGCATGGTGCTGGTTCATGAGTATTCCACCCGACTCCATCAATAGTTGGGAGGAACTATGCCAACAGTTCACTGCCAACTTCGGGAATTCTTACACCCGACCCAACACTGAACTGGACTTGTTTGCTGTGAAGCAAACAATGGGGGAATCGATGCGATCCTTTATCCAGTGGTTTTCTCAGGTACACAATACCATCCCCTCAATCTCGAGCACTTCTATTATTGTTGCATTCAGACAGGGCGTTCAAGACAAAAAGATACTGGAGAAGCTGGCGACCAAGGAAGTCACCAGTGTCACAAAACTCTTTAGCTTAGCAGATAAATGTGCTAAAGCTGCAGAGGGACGTGAGATGCACTCCAAACCCCCTCTGGAGGCCAACAAGAAATCCTCCAAGACTGAAGCTACTACATTCGGAGTTGGCAAAAAGAAAAAGAATCCCAACGGCAAGAAGAAGCCGTCGGCCGGCACACCTATTGCTGCGGCTGCTGCAGCTCCAGGTGGCTGAGGGCCACGCCCAGAAAATGACCTCGTCCTTCATCAGAAGACGGTAGTAGCTCCAAGATGTGGTGTCCAATCCATAAGACAGACAAACACAGTCTGGAAGAATGCCGAGAGGTCCGGAACCTTGTCGAGTGCTACAACAAGCGCCAAGAAGAAGCACCTTTCTGCCAGCGGGAAGGAAAACAAAAGGTCGACGAAGCTCCGGCTGAAGAGGAGCTAGGCTTTCAAGACCCCAGGAAGGTTCTGAAGGCTGTCTACAACACCGTTGACGACAACTCCAACGCCTCCAACAACGAGCGTCAGAAGACCCTAAACACCATTTATGGTGGTTCATGGGATATCACCTCTCGTCGCATCCTCATGACATTGCGGCGGGACATGGTCGCTGCAGCTCCCACCGCCAGGGTGGAACCTCATCGGAAGTGGATGGACACTCCCATTATTTTTGATGCTTCAGACTGCCCCCGTAATATGATCGGAGCCAGTCAACTCCTGTTGATGGTGTCTCTGACCATTAATAATGTTCAACTCCATCATGTTTTGGTGGACGGAGGTGCATGGCTGAACCTCATAAGATTTGAAGCCTTCGTCAAGCTCCAGCTCCGACCTTCGGACCTTCACCACTCTCTACCTTTTTCTGGGGTATATCCGGGGGCCATTACTCCTCTCGGCTCCATCACACTCCCAGTGACCTTTGGGACTCGGGAGAATTACAAAATCGAGAAGTTGGTCTTCGACGTGATGCATATAAGTTAAACGTTTAACGCCATACTGGGTAGGCCTTCTTTGTACATGTTCATGGCCGCCGCCCACTATGGCTACTTGGTGTTGAAGATGCCAACACCTATGCGCGTTCTTTGGATCCGTGGAGATCGCACTGCAGGAATCACTGCATTGGAAGAACTCCATGCGCTTGCTACAACGCAGGAGGAAGCATCTGGAAAGGAGCTACCTCCGAAACCTTCGAGCTCTCGTCATCGAGGCTCCACCTCCGCACCTTGAGTGCAACCAAGCGGTGACGCCGATGTTCCCGTTAAAGTCGTCCAAATTGGTTCCGATGCTACTCAGACCACCCGTATATCGGGAGGTCCGAACAAAAAATAGGAACTCGCGCTCATCACTTTCCTCTGGGCGAATGTTGACGTGTTTTCCTGGCAACCGTCACAATTACCTGGGATCCCTAGGAAGGTGATTGAGCATAATCTAAAGATTTATCCTGATGCACGACCTGTACATCAGATGCCCTGGAAGCAATCAGTTGAGCAACAAAACTTCATTCGATAGGAGATTAAAAAGTTGCTCGAAGCTGGTTTCATCCGGGATGTTTTTCATCCAAAATGGCTGGCAAACCCAGTCGTTGTACCCAAGGCCGGCGGGAAGCTTCGGATGTGTATCGACTACACCACCTTAAATAAGGCATGTCCAAAGGATCCATTTCCACTACCTAGAATAGATCAAATAGTGGACTCCACCTCCGGGTGTGAGCTATTGTGTTTCTTAGATGCATATTCTGGATATCATCAAATCCAAATGTCTAAGGAATATGAACAGCATACTGCCTTCATAACAGTAGATGGATTGTATTGTTATACTGCCATGCCCTTTGGTCTCAAAAATGCTGCTTCAACTTTTGTGCAAGCTATGTACAAAAGATTTGGAGAGCTAATTAGAGAATTAGTGGAGGTGTACGTCGATGACATCGTCGTGAAGATCAAGAACAAGGAGTCACTCCTTGATAACTTAAAAGCCGTCTTCGACAAGCTGCGCATCACGCGCACCAAGCTAAACCCGGACAAGTGTGTCTTCGGGGTTAGCTCTGGGAAGCTACTAGGTTTCTTGGTGACTCACCGAGGAATTGAGGCAAAGCCAACGAAGATAAAGGCCATAGAAGATATGTGGCCCCCATGCCATATCAAGGACGTCCAAAAATTAACTGGATGCCTAGCTGCGCTCAGCCGGTTCATCTCAAGACTGGCAGAGCACACACTACCCTTCTTCAAACTTTTGAAGAAGTCCGGACCATTTCATTGGTTTGAAGAGGTAGAAAAGGCATTTCAAGAGTTGAAGCAGCTCCTCACCACACTACCTGTAAGACCTATGTGTGCTGAATACATTGGCTTGTAGTGAATACACTTGCTTTGACGATAAAAGTTTTGAATATCACCAAAACACCTTTTTATCAAGGTCCGACTATCTTTGGTCAGCTCCAGTGAAGTTTTGTTTTTATCTCCGGCATGTTTTTGCTAAGCTCCAACATGTTTTTGATAGCTCCGGTGCTAGGTTCTACTAGCTTTTGTTAGCTCTGGCTCAAGGTCCGGGTTGCTCTGGCAAGGTCCGGTACTTGACCGCAATGCTTCTGTTTTTTATTTTCAATGTTTTGTACTTGCTTTACATCTCTGGAAAGATTACTTAGTATTCATTTGCTAAGTTTTTGGTGCGTTTTGGTTGACATGGATGATATCGTGTTACTGTGGTTTTGCAACATGCTTATGTGAGGTTCTCACGTAAGGTGTTGTGTTCGGAACTAACTTGAGTCAAGTCGAGGACTTGGGCTCGTATAGATTGGTTGTTTATTCATGTGCAGGTGTTGCTTGAGTTCAAGACATGGCTGGTGATGGGATCCATTGGACTAGTCTCAGGGAGGAGATGAGGTTCCAACAACCAAATTCAGGAGGAATTGTGGTTGAGGTGATCAGGAGGTTGCGCAACATGATTGAATCAAGAACAATGCATGTGAAGGTATCATGGACGTCATTGGAAGATGTTTGCACATGTGCAAGGAGTGCATGGATGTGTCTACATGGTTCCGAGACGTGATGAAGAGATGTGGACGTAAAGAGTTGGTCGGAAAGGTCCAACCGACTAGGTTATGGACTCAGGCTGCGGCTGAGTCGGGTTTGACTCAAATATGGAAAGATTTAAGTTGGTTATGATAGGATTTCGTGTGGGCCACGAATTTGAGTTGTTTAGGAATGTGGGATACGTTCCTAAGGTGTTTGGACGTCATAAGATTGCTTCTATCTGCGTATAGAAGAATCCTAAGCAGTTATGGAAAGTTACGATTCGTGAACAGAGTAGGATTAGGTTCCTGATCTGAGTTGAGTTGGCTTTCGAGCTGGTTATATAAGCAAGGGAGCCCAGAGCTCGTGGTGCACGACTTTGGGGCTGTTCCTCTTGTGTTCTATTGAATAAAATTCGTAGTTTGAAGGAACTTTTGTGCCTTGTTCATCCGACTTGTTCCAGACAAGTTTTACTCGTCGAGTTTCTGGACAGCACTACCTTTCGTTGGTGGTTTTATCATAACTCGAGTTTTACAGAACCAATTGACGTGATTCTTTTTTGGTTGTCTTCAAAACTTGATTATATATCATCTGTCAAAATTTCACAGTCATTGGATTTGTGGTCTATGATATACACAAGTTTCTTTGCAGCGTTCCATAACTGTTTTTCTCAGGTAGGACAGATTGACCTTTGTTTGATCTTTCGATCATAACTTGAGTTTTTCTCGACAGATTTGAGTGATTATTGTTGTGTTGTATTCGTGACTTGATTCTCTCTGATATCTATCACTTTTGTCATGGTGAAACACGTTTAGATTAGTCTCACACACAATTTCTTTAATAGATCATTTTCTGCCTTAGGGGTTGGGGTTTAATTGTTTCCGTCGCGTAATATTTTTAATCTACCATTCACCCCCCTCTGGTAGCTTTTCACGTGATCTTCGATGCTACAATTGGTATCAGAGCCACGGTGATCTAATCTTTATGATTTGCGCGTGTTTTGACTAATCATCATGGAGAAGTACTCTGCCAAACCTTGTGTGTTTGCTGGTATTGATTTTTAGGTTTGGATGGCACACATGGAGGCTTTCATCCAGGCACAAGGCTTTGCAATATGGGAGAAGGTATTCAAGCCTTACGAAGTGCCATCAAACGATCAAGTTACAACTACAAATCTGAGAGATGTCAACAACAACAACAAGGCTCAGAACTAGATCATACAAGGATTAACACAAAGCGACTTCGACCGTGTTGCACACCTCCGATCTGCATACGATGTGTGGAAAGCACATTGTGACTACCACGAAGGATCCAACACGATCAAATAGGTAAGGCAAGACATGTTCAAGAAAGAATACATGCGCTTCGATATGCAACCCGGTGAGTCTATTGATGACCTTTTTGCTCGCTTTAATAAGATTCTCAGCAACTTACGTAGTGTCAATGTTAATTTTTCAAATGCTAAAAATGCTAGGCAATTGATAAGTGCATTGGATATGTCAATTTGGGAGATGAAAGTCACATCTATTCGTGAATCTACTATCATGAGTACACTTACTTTAAATGTGCTATATTCCAAGCTAAAAACTCATGAAATTGACATAATATCACATAAGAACCCCAACAAGTCTATTGCTTTTGTTTCTCAACGTGACATGCCTAGCTACGGTCAAACATCATCTTGTGGTACACTTGCTTTGCTGTCCTCTCTAACCCTTGAACAAATTGAGGAGTTTCCAGAGGAGGAGCTAGCGCTCATCTCTACCCGATTCTCAAAAGCATTGCAAAATGTGAGAACTAGGAGTGGAAGCTCCGGACCTCAACGATGCTTTGAATGTGGTAAGAGAGGACATTTTCGTTCAGATTGCCCTAACCTTTCAGGTCCTACTTCCCGGGATGAAAAGAAAACAAGAACAAAGCACTCCTCTGCAAAAGATACAAAGAAAAAAAAGGGTTTTACAAGACGTCAATTGGTGAGCAGTTTTATCTCAGCACTCCAAGAACTTGGCTCAAGCGACGTGGACATTGGAAGTGATGAAGATGAAGATGATTTGGCAAATTTGTGCTTCATGGCAGGCAAGTCAAGATCAAGTATGGAGGAGGCAGAACACAACAACGACAATGAAGAGGTATGTCCTACTTGCGAAGAAATGTGTGATGCTATTTCTCGTGCCACTGTTATTGTTAACAAAAAGGACAAAAAGCTTAGGGATAGTGCTGCTAAAATTGAATCACTAGAATCTGAAATCAACCGTTTAAAAACTTTGATTCCTAGTGATGATGCATGTCCCTCATGTGATTTAATATATGAACAATTGTCCTCATTAAGAAGTGCACACACCTCCACACTTGATAAACTTGAGTTAGAAATTGAAAAGAACAAAGAGCTTGCTGCACTTAATGATAAAAACTTGAAAGATGCTAGTTGTTCTACAATTGATTTGCATTGTTCTACTTGTGATGATCTTGATAAGAAACTACAGGATGCTATGAATGAAATTTCTATATTGAACAATGCTTTACGTTCTCATGAAGTTAAATTTTGTTCCAATTGCAAACTAAAAGGAAAAACTTCATGTGCAAATTGCCTTCATCTGTCCAATAAACTTGATGACATGCATTGGACATTAGATCGGTTTTGCAGTGGGAATAAGAACCTAAACTTGCTGCTGAATTCTTCCAAGTCTTGCAATGATAAAACTGGTTTAGGTTTTGATTCTCATGCTCATGCTAAGGAACATCCACCTAAAATTGTAAAGTCATTAGGAAATGGTTTGATTCAAATAGTTCCTAAACAAAAAGAAGTGGTTTTCAAATCTGCAGGAGTATTGTCTCATTCGGTTTCAAATAAAAATGTTGTTTGCTCATCTAGACATGAACACAAAGTTAAATTTCATTGTACCTATTGTGGTAGAGATGGTCATGTCATAGATTTTTGTTATAGACTAGCTAAACAACAGAAAAGGGAAAGAATGGTTGCTAGATCTCATAACTTTCATGCAAAATTTGCTGCACATATTGAACCGAATGTACAACCTGCTGTTTTGAGTCAAAAACATTCAAAGTTTACCTCCGGACCTTCTGTTTTTGCCTCCGGAGCTACTGATTTTTGTGATACACAAGTAACACCTTATAGGTAAGTAGTTAAAAATAAAAAATCTCAAACTTTGACTCATAAACCTGCTGTTTTGTCTCAGCTTTCGCGTGTTTTTCCTGCTGCACGTCGCATGACTCAGTATTGGATTCCTAAATGCCTTTTGACTAACCCCAGTATTGATTCATCGATGTATTGTGCTTCTATGTAGGTTACACATTTGAGGAAGGAGAACATTTGGATTGTGGATTTAGGTTGCTCACGCCACATGACCGGTAACAAAGATTGGTTCTCCTCCCTCTCTTTTGTGTCATGTGTAGAGAATGTTAGTTTTGCTGATAATTTTTCAACTCCTATAATTGCTAAGGGTTCGGTTAGAGTAAATGATCACTACACTTTGAAGGATGTGGCACTTGTCAAAAATTTGAAATACAACTTGCTTTCTGTTTCACAATTGCTAGATGAAAATCTGGAAATTATTTTCAATAAAAACCGCTGCAAAGTTGTAAGTGCAAATAGTGAGCTTATTTTTAACATGTCTCGGTTTGGAAGAGTTTTTAAAGGTGATTTTGATATGTCTTCCTCTAAGCATAGGTGTCTAGTTGCTAATGATTCAAAGGACCTATATTTTTGGCATCGTAGACTTGGTCACGTAGGCTTTGATCACCTAACGCGTGTTAGTGCTCTTGATCGCATACGTGGGCTGCCTAAGCTTAAAGGGGACAAAGAAATTGTGTGCTCTTCTTGTAGACATGCTAAGATGGTTGCAGGTTCACATACTCCTCTCACAATGATCATGACAACTGAACCATGTCAACTTTTGCATCTTGACACCGTAGGACCTTCACGTGTTCAATCCTTCGGAGGTAAATGGTATGTACTTGTGATTGTTGATGATTATTCTAGATACTCTTGGGTTTACTTTATGGCATCTAAAAATGAAGCATTTAGTCACTTTAGAACTTTATTTCTTAGATTATCAATTGATCACCCAGGATCATTAAAAGCAATTAGAAGTGATAATGGAACTGAATTTAAAAATCAATCTTTTGATCACCTTTGTGCTGAAAATAGAATAGATCATCAATTTTCTTCACCATATGTACCTCAACAAAACGGTGTTGTAGAAAGAAAGAACAGAACCTTAGTTTAGATGGCTAGGACTATGCTTGATGAATATCAAACTCCTAGGAAATTTTGGGCTGATGCGTTAGCAACCGCTTGTTATGTCTCAAATCGTGTTTTCTTGCGTGCTAAGCTAGGTAAAACACCATATGAGCTCCGGTTTGGACATAGGCCTAGTGTTACACACTTTCGGGTCTTTGGTTGCAAATGCTTTGTTAAGAAATATGGTAATCTTGATAAATTTGAACCTAGATCCATTGATGGCATGTTTCTTGGTTATCCATCTCATACTAGAGGCTACCATCTGCTTTTACTTGACACTAACAAAATTGTGGAGACTTGTGAAGTGTATTTTGATGAAGCTAGCCCAGGTACTAGCTCAAACATTGCAGGTCCAGATCCATATCCGCAGGGGGAGAGCATTTTTGTTGAAGATGAGGAAGAGGTGGAACTGCTGCCCGAAAATTCAGCAGCTAATGACATTGTTCGAGCTCCTGATATTGATCCACAGCCAGCACCGACAACCACCATTTCTGTTCCAGATCCTCCTCAAGTCACAAACTCATCGATTTGTGATGAGCATGAAGAAGAAGAAGCTTGTGAGACATCTATTCCCCTACGGTTTTACAAAGATCATCCCCCACAACAAATGATTGGAAGCTTACACGAACGAGTCACACGGTCCAGGTTTTGCGATCCAAACTCTTATGCTCATTCTGCTTTTGTTGCTTCTTTTGAACCCAAAGATATATCACACGCACTCACTAATGAATCTTGGATTATTGCCATGCAAGAAGAGTTAGAAAATTTTGAAAGAAATAATGTTTGGAAATTTGTACCTCCACCTCAAGGTCACACTTTAATTGGAACTAAATGGGTATTTAAAAATAAAACAAAGTGAGGATGGGGTTGTGGTTAGGAATAAGGCTAGGTTGGTTGCTCAAGGTTTCACTCAAGTTGAAGGTCTAGATTTTGATGAAACTTTTGCTCCTGTTGCTAGATTAGAAGCCATAAGAACTTTGCTAGCTTTTGCTGCATCAAATGGTTTTAAGCTATATCAAATGGATGTTAAAAGTGCTTTTCTTAATGGATACATAGATGAGGAGGTTTATGTGAAACAACCACCGGGTTTTGAAAATCCAGATTTTCCTAATCATGTTTACAAACTGTCCAAAGCCTTGTACGGTCTCAAACAAGCCCCTAGAGCATGGTATGATAGGTTAAAAACATTCTTACTTGAAAAAGGGTTTACCATGGGCAAGGTTGATAAAACTCTTTTTGTGCTTAAGCATGGCAATGACTCATTATTCGTTCAAGTGTATGTGGATGATATTATCTTTGGTTGTGCTTCTCATGATCTTGTGTCCAAGTTTTCAGCAATGATGAGTTCCAAATTTGAAATGAGTATGATGGGTGAACTCACTTACTTTTTGGGGCTGCAAATCAAGCAAACAAAGGAAGGTACCTTTGTGCATCAAACGAAGTATACAAAAGATCTCCTAAGGCGCTTCAACATGGACAAAAGCAAGCCTCTTCGGACACCAATGGGAACAGCAACAACACTTGGACTTGATGAAGATGGTGAACCCGTGGATCAAAAAGAATATAGAAGCATGATCGGATCACTTTTATACCTCACGACATCAAGACTAGACATACAATTCAGCGTATGTCTTTGTGCACGGTTTCAAGCTTCCCCACGTGCTTCACATCGTCAAGCCGTCAAAAGGATTCTCAGGTACTTACATGGAACTCAAGAATTTGGAATTTTTCTTCCTTCTTCCTCAACCATTACTTTGAAAGCTTTTTCGGATGCTGATTTCGGGGGTTGTAGGATTGATAGGAAAAGTACTTCCGGTGCTTGTCATTTTCTTGGTAATTCTCTTGTTGCTTGGTCCTCTAGAAAACAAAATTCAGTTGCACAATCCACATCCGAATCTGAATATGTAGCTGCTGCTAGTGCTTGCTCACAAATTCTTTGGATTGTTCAAACACTTAAGGACTATGGGGTTGATCTAGATAGTGTTCCACTGTTCTGTGATAACACTAGTGCCATTTGCATTGCTAAAAACCCCGTGCAACATTCTAGAACTAAGCACATTGACATTAGGTATCACTTTCTCCGAGATAATGTTGAAAAAGGAAACATTGTGCTTCACCATGTAGATACCGAACAACAATTGGCTGACATTTTTACAAAACCTTTGGATTTCACTCGTTTTTGTTACATTCGTAGTGAAATAGGGGTTATGCATCCTTATGGCTTAAATTGAGGTGAAGTTTTGAAACATGGGAAGTCTATGTGTGAATCTGAAATTAAAATAATATGAGCATAGTATTTTATACATATATGACTTTGTGATTCCTTTTACATGCTGAAAGTTCTTACTACATTACTCATGTTATACATTTTGTAGTTTTTGCCATGTCTAGTAATTGGAATAATTACTTACACTAAAACTGGTCATGGTCGAACTTTCTTGCTGTTTTGAACTTGTTACATGTTCACAAGTGCTTTTAATCATTAAGAATTAATCAAGTAATCAACTCACATGTTGAGTTTTTATGAACAAATATAAATTGAGAAAGGATCAAGAGAATATGCACGCATCACACTTCTTCTTTTGAGATGGCTTATCATTGCACTTAGATATGAACTTGGAAGAAGTTGTGTATGACTAAAACTATGTCCTTAAGCTTCTGATTGTCAAATGACATAGGCTTGGCTTGGTTGGTTAGAATAAGGCAGTGCGCATATAATCTCTTGCAAATATCATATGATCTAAATTTATGCTTTGAAAAATAATAAAATGCAGCAACTAGAGTCATGCTTTCAGGTTTTGAAATGGTTAAGTTTGTGAGATCATGACTTACTTAAATTGAAAATTACATTTGATATCTAGTATGGCTTACACTACTTTATGTATCTCATTGATGTGATAATGTAAGGTACCTGATAGTATGACTTGGATGAGCTTTGTTTATATGTATATGTTATAATATGCTCATAACAACTAAATTTGGAGAGATAATTTGTTTATATGCTCATGACTTGCTGAATACATTGTCAAAGGGGGAGAGATAAGCATGAAGAGAAAGAGAATATGTGCATAAGGAGAGATAATAAAGGGGGAGCGATAATATGGGATAATTTTTGGATTTTCTTCTCATTTTACTTTTGATTTACAAAGGGGGAGAAATTGCCTTCAAAACTTTTATGAGAATAAGCCAATGTTCGGATTTTAAATGGTGTTGCCAATGCATTCATCAAGGGGGAGATTGTAAGACCTATGTGTGCTGAATACATTGGCTTGTAGTGAATACACTTGCTTTGACGATAAAAGTTTTGAATATCACCAAAACACCTTTTTATCAAGGTCCGACTAGCTTTGGTCAGCTTCAGTGAAGTTTTGTTTTTAGCTTCGGCATGTTTTTGCTAAGCTCCGACATGTTTTTGATAGATCCGGCGCTAGGTTCTACTAGCTTTTGTTAGCTCTGGCTCAAGGTCCAGGTTGCTCTGGCAAGGTCCGGAACTTGACCGCAATGCTTCTGTTTTTCATTTGCAATGTTTCGTACTTGCTTTACATCTCTGGAAAGATTGCTTAGTATTCATTTGCTAAGTTTTTGGTGCGTTTTGGTTGACATGGATGATATCGTGTTACTGTGGTTTTGCAACATGCTTATGTGAGGTTCTCACGTAAGGTGTTGTGTTCGGAACTAACTTGAGTCAAGTCGAGGACTTGGGCTCGTATAGATTGGTTATTTATTCATGTGCATGTGTTGCTTGAGTTCAAGACATGGCTGGTGATGGGATCCATTGGACTAGTCTCAGCGAGGAGATGAGGTTCCAACAACCAAATTCAGGAGGAATTGTGGTTGAGGTGATCAGGAGGTTGCGCAACATGATTGAATCAAGAACAATGCATGTGAAGGTATCGTGGACTTCATTGGAAGATGTTTGCACGTGTGCAAGGAGTGCATGGATGTGGATACATGGTTTTGAGACGTGATGAAGAGATGTGGACGTAAAGAGTTGGTCGGAAAGGTCCAACCGACTAGGTTATGGACCCAGGCTGCGGCTGAGTTGGGTTTGACTCAAATATGGAAAGATTTGAGTTGGTTATGACAGGATTTCGTGTGGGTCACGAATTTGAGTTGTTTAGGAATTTGGAATACGTTCCTAAGATGTTTGGAAGTCTTAAGATTGCTTCTATCTGCGTATAGAAGAATCCTAAGCAGTTATGGAAAGTTACGATTCATGAACAGAGTAGGATTAGGTTCCTGATTTGAGTTGAGTTGGCTTTCGAGCTGGTTATATAAGCAAGGGAGCCCAGAGCTCGTGGTGCACGACTTTGGGGCTGTTCCTCTTGTGTTCTATTGAATAAAATTTGTAGTTTGAAGGAACTTTTGTGCCTTGTTCGTCCGACTTGTTCCAGACAAATTTTACTCGTCGAATTTCTGGACAGCACTACCTTTCGTTGGTGGTTTTATCATAACTCGAGTTTTACAGATCCAACTGACGTGATTCTTTTTGGGTTGTCTTCACAACTTGATTATCTATCATCTGTCAAAATTTCGGTCATTGGATTTGTGGTCTATGATCTACACGAGTTTCTTTGCAGCGTTCCAGAACTGTTTTTCTCAGGTAGGACAGATTGATCTTTGTTTGATCTTTCGATCATAACATGAGTTTTTCTCGATGGATTTGAGTGATTCTTGTTGTGTTATCTTCGTGACTTGATTATCTCTGATATCTATCACTTTTGTCATGGTGAAACACGTTTAGATTAGTCTCACACACAATTTCTTTAACAGATCGTTTTTCTGCCGAAGGGGTTGGGGTTTAATTGTTTCCGTTGCGTAAGATTTTTAAATCTACCATTCACTCCCCTCCTCTGTAGCTTTTCACGTTCTCTTCGATCCTACACTACCAATCTTGGTAGCTCCGAATCCTGGTGAGCCTCTACTGCTTTACATTTCCGCAACTACAGAAGTTGCAAGCATGGTCCTGATCGCGGAAAGACCAGAGCCACATCCAGTTCAGGAGCCTAGACCCCTCCGGGAGGGTCCGGAGCTACCTGAAGGCGAGTCTGGGTCCCAGCCCCCAGACACGGATCTTCAAGACAAAGTGATAGAAGATCAACCTCTCTCATCTGAGGGAGTTCTAACGGCCGTTCATGAAGATCCGGACCCGTCCGACAAGGTCCGGGTTGAACACGAAGAAGATCCAGACCCCTCCGGGAGGGTCTGGGAAGCTCAACAAGAAGTACAGACCCCTCCGGGAGGGTCCGAGTCGATGGAGAGGAAGCTCTGGGCCCCTCTGAGAGGATCCGGACCGTCCAACGCCCAGTGTACTTCATCAGCGAAGTACTCCACGATGCCAAGACCAGATACATTGAGGCGCATAAGCTGCTTTATGCAGTTCTTATTGCCTCAAGGAAGCTTTGTCACTACTTCCAAGCCCACAAAATATCAGTGGTAACTTCTTATCCACTGCGTGCTATTTTGCATAACCCTAACTCTATTGGGAACATCGCAAAGTGGGCAGCGGAGCTGGCCGAGTTCGATCTCGAATTCATGTCACGACAAGCAATTAAGAGTCAGGCTTTGGCTGACTTCATGGCGGAGTGGACTCCCTCTCCATCAAACCCTGAGAGCCCCAGTGAGCAAAATCCGGAACCCAAGGTCCCAGTCTTCACTGAACCACACTAGATTCTCTACTTTGACGGCTCTGTGCAGAAGTAGGGGCCGAAGCTGGACTCCTTCTCCTTGCTCCCACCGGGGAGAAGGTCAAGTACATGGTTCACCTTGATTTCAAGGCGACCAACAACATGGCAGAGTATGAAGCTCTCATCTACGGACTCAAAGTGGCACTATCCTATGGTGTCAAACAGCTGTTGGTGAAGGGTGATTCACAGCTCATCATCAAACAAGTCAAAGGTGAATGCTGCTGTAACAATCCCCAACTAGCTGCTTATCTCCTTAAAGTGCAGAGGCTCCAAAAGGACTTCGAAGTCCTGAATCTCCACCATGTTCAACGTCTTCACAACACTGAAGCCAACAAACTCTCGATGAAGGCTTCAACCAGAGCTCCGGCTCCCAATGGAATCTTTGTCCACAGGTTATCAAAACCAACAGCTCAGTCTACCGAACTAAGCGAAGGGAGCGAGACCAGCACCTCGAAGCTGGTGGTCCGCGTGGCCCTGTTACCATGGTGTTCACCAAGAGTCGTAGGTGCTGTTGGAAGCTCCAAGCAACCCAACACGCAAGACTCAGAAGCTCAAGTTAGCTCCGATGCATGGATCTCAGAGATCCGGAGCTACTTGAAAGACAACATCCTTCCTGAAGATGGTGTATCCGCTGACCGGATCGTCAGGTTGGCTAAAATATACACACTGGTAGAAGGGGATCTCTACCGACGTGGTGCCAACGGCGTCCTAATGCGGTGCATTACAAGGGAAGAAGGCCGTAAACTTCTCGCGGAAATCCATGGAGGCGAGTGTGGGAATCACACATCTTCCTGTACGTTGGTTGGTAAAGCCTTCCGGCATGGCTTTTACTGGCCTACAGCACTCTAGGATGCAGTTGAGCTAGTGAAAAAATGTGAAGCATGCCAGTTCTACGCAAAACAGATTCACACACCGGCTCAATCAGTACAAATGATACCTCTTACATGGCCATTTGCTGTGTGGGGCATGGACATCTTGGGACCATTCCCAAAAGCCGTCGGAGGTTACAGGTTCTTGTATGTCGCCATCGACAAGTTCACCAAGTGACCGGAAGCTACTCCAGTTGTGACAATCAACAAGCAATCAGCAATAAAGTTCCTGAAGTCCATCATATGTAGATATGGAGTTCTGAACAAAGTCATAACTGACAACGGAACCCAATTTACAAGTGATGCATTTCAAGAATATTGTGAAGATCTTGACATACAAGTCAGCTACACATCAGTAGCTCACCTAGCAAGTAATGGCCATGCCGAGAGAGCAAATGCAGAATCCTAAAAGGACTCAAGACGCGCACATACAAGCGCCTAAAAAAGCATGGAGCCAACTGGATTGAAGAGCTTCCGTCCACATTGTGGGCAAACATGACAACACCTAACCGGTAAACTGGGGAGGCACCCTTGTTCCTGCTGTACGGAGCTGAAGTAGTGCTTCCTCCGAAGATCACCATGGGGTCCCTTCGGGTCCGGACCTTCGACGAAGCCGCGTAGGACCAGCTCCGACGTGAAGACCTTGACCTCGTCGATGAGGGAAAGTGCCAAGCAGCTGTTTGGAATGCACGCTATCGCCAAGTGCCCCAGAACTATCATCAAAGGAATGTGCGCAACCGACAACTCGAGGAAGGTGACCTGGTGCTACGGAAAATACTAACTCGCGAAGGGATGAATAAACTTTCCCCTAGCTGGGAAGGTCCCTTTCGAGTGATCAAAGTATCCCTATCCGGATGCGTTCGCTTGGCAACTGAGGACGGGACTCCGCTTCCTAATCCTTGGATCATCGAGCACCTCCGTAAGTTTTATACTTAGAATCATGGATGTGAGTCTGTAGTTACGCACAATGTATGTTATAGAGTCAATACACACAGAAGTGTAGGTCCTCAGGGAGAACATCTGGACCCCTCCGGGAAGTTCAAGTAACACTTGATACAGTCACATCACTAAAAGTGTAACTACCTGCCCAGAGCTAGTACAAGATATATAGCACACTTAGCTTGGTCCTGCACCCTAAGTGTGTCCTTGTCTCCCCTGTAATCTGGACCTATAATGAAAGAAATTGTTGTGTGAAAATAGATTCCACGTGCATTTATTTTTGTACAAGGCTTGGTATATCAAATTATTATTTTTATTCTTCTTGTCTATAATGAAGTTGTGCAATTCTTTTTCAGTTTTTGTCCGAGTTATTCATATGTGTTACAAGTTATATTGTTGATCTCCTTGGATTTTAACACGCTTTATAGTCTACTTGCTTGAACGCCAAGCCAACATAGGTCCAGAGTGTGCTATCAACTTAGCCTGATTCTGCACCCTAAGCACGCCACTCTACCTACACCACGACAGGCCTGAGTAGGGTGAGTACTAAAAAAGCATATACATCTGGGGAGAATACATCAATATGCTTGTTACCATATCGAGTTTCTTCGGATTTAAAATTCAAATAAGAATGATTAGTCACAAACGATTTATAAACAAGAGGACAAATTTTACTCTTTTCTTATCTCTAATGTGCAGGAAAAACAAAAGTGATGGTGGACGACACTAGAGCTACTAAGCTCCGACATCCTCCAAGGGGGCCCACCGTCGACGTGTTATATGTTGATAGTGGGTGCCGTCGGAGCTACAAAGCTCTGACAACCCCATGGGTCCTGCCGTCGATGATTCGTGCGTTGACATCGGGAGCTACCAGACCTACCAAGCTCCGATAAATCCCAGGGGGCCCATTGTCGACGTGCTAAATGTTGATGATGAGTGCCGTTGGAGCTACCAAGCCCCGACAGCCCCAGGGGACCAGCCGTCAACGTATCAGAGATAAAGACTCCGGACCTAAAATCTACAAGTTCTAAGCATTCAAGTCATCAACATACTGTCAAATCCTTTTGGTACATGTACACACTCGAATATTGCACATATACCAGGAGGCCAACAAGATAAAGCACAATATATTGAAGACAAAGTGAAATTCATGGAAAAAAGAGTGAATTTCATTAATTCAAAGTACTGGATTACAAAATTGGGATTACATCAAATGTCAAAAGTAAAAAGTCCTAGCTACTGGAGGATCTAAGTCCTGTGGAAAAACGAAGCAACCTTCTCACCAGCCTCTTGGACACTAACTCTGGCAACATCCTCCTCTTCGGCAATGAGTCCTTCAAAGACTAGATCGAGAGAGAACTGGGAGTCTCGGCTTCTGTAACACGCCAAAATATACTCGGCGACTTCTTTAGACAGAGATTTCCCCTCTGCCTCCAGCTGATCAGCGATGACATTACTCATTGTGTCGAGTTTACTACCAGCAGAGCCAAGCGCCACCAACGTCTAGTCCAGCCCCTGCGCTGGTTCCTCCAGGCGTACTGGACTAAAACCAAGAGGCACAAGGGACCTGTCTGCATGTCCCAAAAAATCCCATAGCATCAAAGATTCGGTTGCCTTTGAGCTCCACAGCTCCTCCAGTGACCTCCGGGCGGCCACTAGCTCCAAACTCTCACGAGTGAGGCGTTCTGCCACTTTGGCATGTTGTTGCATATTCTCAGCAACCTGCTTTTCGCGATTATTTAGATCCGTCTCCCGGAGGTGTATGCGGTTCCGTCGTTCGGCCAGGTCCTTCTCCCTGCCCCTCACTTTCCCTTCTCTGGCGGCAATATCAACCTCTCTTTTCGAGAGCTCCTGCCCCAGCCTCCAGTACTTCTATTTTTCTTCTTCACTCCACAAATCCAATTTTTTAGTGCGATCTGCCAAATTTTGTTCACCCAGAGTCAATTTCTGGGTGACCTCCTCCTCCCTCTTCAAAATATCCTCCTGTTGCTCCAGGAGTTTTTCTTCTCTCGCATCTAGGTCCGCCCGACGCTTCTGGAGAATCTCATTCAGTGCAGTGAGGTTTTCATGACGCTCATCAGCAGCATCACTCCTCCCCTTAGCATGCTCGAGAATATCCTGAGAATTAGCGTCGAGGGCCCTAATGGTGGCTTCCTTCTCCTCCAGCAGCTTGCCCCAGTATTCCATCCGGGTCGTCTCCCTCTTGATCCATTCCTTCTGATCAGCAAGCCTCATCTGAGCAAGCCTGGTCTCAAAATGGAGCCTGTTGCGCCAACGCCTCAAGGTGCGGCGCTCCTCTTCAAGGACTTTGCTCTCATGATCGAAGGCGAGTTGAACTTATTAGAGACTTGAGCAGGCGTTGTCTATGGACAATGCCAAGAGGATAGGCTCCGGACCTGCTGGGGTCAACTCCGCTAGTTCCAGGGGATCCTCCATAACAAAAATAGGGTCCCACTCTACAAATGTGGTTCCATGAGCTTCTGCGGCACTAGGGCCGCCAATCGGGAGCTCCTCGACTGCTGTTGAGGAAGACCCCACTGGGGGAACTTCCACCTCCGGAGCAGAAGTCGAAGGTACTACTTCTGGGTCTTCAGTTGCCAGCTCCGTGTGTGGAAAAACTGCCGCCACTTCTTCATGGTGCTCCGGCTCTGGCCCAGACACCTCCGGAGCACCTACCTCCGGTGCCTCTACTATCGCCGGCCCAGGCGCTGGTACGTCAGCCACTTCTGGTTCAGCAACCGGAGCTTCAAGCATTTCTAGCTTAGCCGCCGGACCTTCAACAACTACTGGCTCTGAGACCGGAGCTTCGACCATCTCCGGCTCAGTGGCCGGGGCTTCAATCGCTTTCAGTTTAGCGGCCGGAGCTTCGATGACCTCCAACTTAGGCGCCAGAGCTTATGGCTCCACTGGCCCCGCAAAACCTTATGGTGCAAGAACCGGAGCCTCGGTAACCTCTGTTTCAGACGCTGGAGCTTCCGACATCTCCACCTCCCGCACTGGAGCCTCAACCTCTGGCGCTATTACTGGCGGGGCATCTTCAACTTCTCCCCCGTGGTCCGGCGCTACCACGTGAGCTTCTGGCGATGACTCTGAATCCAGATCTACGACAGCTGGCTTCGAAGCTGTCGTGACCTCAGCCACCACTGGAGGAGACGCGAGGGTGGAAGCTGGAGTTTCCATCTGCACTGTTTCGGCCGGTGTGACGGAGGCCGGAGCTTTACACCCCAACTTTGATGCCCTGTAGTAAAAAAAACGGAAGATTCAAAACATGATAAAAACAAGAGTGGCAAATCAAGGTGAAAAAGCAAAGCTTACCTTGGAAAGCTACCACACCAATCTGCGCAGAACCTCTTTGCCGGAGGCTCTGAACCGGAGCTTGCTGTGGCTGGCGTGGGAGGAACTCCGGAATGCTGCCAGGAGCCTACTGTCGTTGTTGGTGTTGCCCCAGCCAAGGTCTCTCTTTGCCGGGAAGAACCTCCGGACCTGGAGCCCCTCGCTGGCACCGGGACTAGAGTCGACTGTCCAGAGCTGGCGCCTCTAGAAGACGCTTGCCCCGAAGGAGGTGAAGCCGCAGAAGATCTCCATCGTCGAGGAGAACATGCTGTTCTTGATGGAGCGGGCCTAACTGACCTCCCATCAGCATGCTTCAGTTTCCTCTTCCGGCTCGAAGACTCAGCTGGCTCCTTACCCTTGCCCTTGCCAATGTCTTCAACCCTCTAGCTCAGAGCAGGGGCGGCCACCTCCTCGGAAGCTCCGTGGATTACAACCCTGGAGGTCCGATATTTTTCTACCTCGCCAAGGTTGTCTAGCACCGGCATCTTCCTTCGGAGCTCCCTGCTGATCTCTGGAATCATGTTTAAGGGCAGGAAAGCAGCCGACGAAGCTAAGACGTTGCTGTCAACAAGCTCATGCTAAAATTTCTTGAGATGGAGCTTCAAAGCTTCGTCATCCAAGTTGGATTTCAAACCGGTTTCAATCTGGTCGTCATCCATCACACTGTTTAAAGCCCAGGCAAGCTTCTTCCTCTTCCTCAGTGGAGCCCACTTGTTAACCAAGAAATTTCTGAAGACAATCTGGGGGGTCACTCCACCCTCCACGCATCCTCGGATCTTGGTCAAGACAGGGTTAAACACATCTGACAACTTTGTAACTACGTTCCAGGCTTCGGTGTCGACGTTGGGGAGTCCTTGGGGCAGCTCTAACCTGTGGTGCTCCTCCACTGCAATGACGATCCAATCCTTCTTCCAGTCGTCCCATTTGCCAGAGGGGAATGACTTCAAGTACTTGAAGGGGCAGTTCTTGCGCTTCACGAAGTAATAGAAGCCAACCAACTCTGTCCCCTTGCTGGTGGTATGAGCTGTGAAGAAGGTCCGGAACAATTCGACGCAGAGAGGCACACCCACCCACATCTCACAGAAGTGGATGAAAGTAGCCATCAGCAGAAGGGAGTGCGAGTCGAGGTGATGCAGTTGGAGGCTGTAGAAGTCCAGTAGCATCAGGATGAAGCTTGAGAATGGTGGGATCAGTCCCACCATGGCATACGCCGAAAAGTACACCATCTCTCCGCGGTGCTTCTTCTCGAAGGGGAGCTTTCCGACGCCGACTAGGTGGTTGAAGGAGTCACTGGACCATCCCATAAAGGTCTGAACCTTCATTATTTTGTCCTTGCTCTGGATGCGGCTCTTGGGAAGACCTAAATCCATCAAGGAAAAGTGGAGCAATGGAAAGGAAAGCTAGGTGAAGTTTGGGAGACTCTGAGCGCAAGTTTGATCGAAAGCGTAAAGAGTCCTCAAACTGTGCATACTTTCCTTCTTAAGTAAGCCTCCGCGACGCTTAGATGGAAATCGCAATGAGAGCAGGGTCACATTTCAAAAATCTACCCCGTCAATAACGAATGGGCCTGGGGCCACCCCCGATGAAGAGATCGAGGATATTACCCCAAGCGAACCGTTGTCATGATGGACAGCGGGAAACCCAAAGGCGGCAGCCTGACAAGGCGCTCGGAACCGATATGGTTTTTGTATTAGGAACCGGTGACCTTCAATTGTGTGAGATCCGCACTCAAAGATCTCGTCTGCCGCATTCGAGACAAGCCACACGGCGATGGTTTAACCCCAAACCATCGCCCCAACGGCACTCAGAAGACCTTTGAAGTTACAGTGCAGGAATCAAGGATGGCCCCACCTCTGCTAGAATAATAACCCGAAGGGTTTCTCCAGAGGTGGGCCCAGGGCCAGTGTCGGTACCCTGAGTACTAGGTATCCCATGGTACCACAAGAAGTGCAAGAGAGTTCCAACTATCAGAATTGAAGGCTTCATCAGGCCCCACGTGTCACATGGCACTGGATCCGCCTCCCTCATATGGGTAGCTCCAGGACTGCCACGTGTAATGTAAGACCGAAGCTGAACTCCCAACATAGGGAAGCTACGGCGATTGACACGTGGATAATTATCCCGGAGCGAACCCCCAACAAAGGAGAGCTCCGGTGCCACCACGTGTACAACGGTTTCGGAGCTATCTCCCCGCGAGGGGAAATTCCAGGGCTGCCACGTGTGGAGCCTCCGGACCTACGACACCAACAGAGACATTGGCAGATCTCCAACAGCACGGACATTCAAGGGACAGTTAAAGCGACAGTTACAAGACCTGATTATGTGTCATTAATTCTATATTAATGACACACGATCAGTGTACCGTTAATAGGGGTAACACATCCATTAAGGCACATTATCACCCTATTAATCACACTTACTACTCATAGACTGTGTATTAGATGATTAAATACGCCTGGGCCACATGTCGGGCTAGGCGAATGTTGTAACGGCTAGTCCTTGTACTATAAAAGGATTGCACCGCACGATACAGAGACATATGATCCAAGCTCAATGGCACACAAGCTATACTGAAATACTCAATACAAAACACACACCCCGTGAAGTAGGGTATTACGCTGAGGCAGCCCGAACCACGTAAATCACCTATTTCACCATCTTGTGCCTGATCTCTGCACGCCCAAACTAATACAAGAATCTCCACAGGCTATATTTAGTAGTACCGGGGTATGTGTCGTTTAACCACTTCGACAGATCCGGCCGCTTCACCCAGCGTTGGCCTCAGCTGACTATGGCCTAGCGTCATGCGGGTTCCCAAAGTCCACTGAGTGGTAGGGCGCCATTCGGCCTCGGAAGAGGCGGGACACCCCTGTCCTCCAAGCCATGATGCACGCTCGTTCCACGCCCAGCCAGAGGAGCGAAGGCAGCCCTCGTCTGGGAAGGAATTAACGGCATGGCAAAGAGGTTGTTGTAGTTGTTGGCCCAACATGAATGCTGCTGTCGTCCTTGTTGTGAGCCAAACGTTCAAAGCTGATGCACACTGGTTTGAATCAAAGCAAGTCTGCCCAGGAAGGTTATCCCCTCTGACAACTGGGTCCAGGACACCCTCCTTGCTGCCATCAAGCTTTCGCAGACGCATGGGCGCATCCTTCTTGCAGAAGAGCGCGATTTGGGGATGCAGGGCGAAACAGACCTTCTTCCCAAGCGGAGGGGCCTTGCTCTGGAAGCTAGGACATGGCGGACCAAGCCGAGCAACAGCGCCAAACCGAACGACATCAGAGAAGGAACGAAGTGGCCCCTCTGCAGCACGAGGGTGGAGGTGGGATCTTAGACGTACCTCCGTCTTTTTTATTTGGGTGAGGCGGGGATTCCCGCCGTCGCCATCTCCACGGTGGTTTGGGACCAGCGATGACTTGATTACACAATTGGGGGAGCTGCTGGGCAGCGACTTAGATGAGAGCACATGTAAGCCTTGTTGCCGGCACCAAACTGGGTGGGCTGCGCTCGTGTGTGATGCGAAACGGGAGCGACGGAAGGTTGGTGAAGGCACACGACCTGGGGGGGGGGGGGGGGGGGAAGGGGCTGGAGGCTGGCGGCGGCCGGATTCGGCGGCCAGGCGGGCGTCGAGGTGGTTTGGGTGGGATCGCCATGGGGGTCGTCCTGGGGGCAAGACGACCATTGAGCCATTGAACTAGAAGTGAACCTTGCCCTTTCGATCCGATTTTAGACGACATTATGAGAATATGTCGAATTCATTTCTTTATACTGCAGATTTTTTCAGTATTTTAAGATTGTAAATCGATTTTTAAGATATGCTACGGTCATCCAAGTATAAATGTGAGATAGTTGTTCCCTAGCTATCTGCAAGCTGCTCTGTTTCCGTTTAGCACACTGTGGCTTTTAGCTTGCTACCTGGCTGCCCATGATTTTGCAACGGTTCAAAAACCTAACCTTTTTTATTTTGGATATCCGAAATATTGCTAATATTGATTTTTATTTGGAGTATCACTCCCATCCAAATACCACCTAGTTTCTCAAATCCAGAGTTTATTGCAATGCAAGTATTTTACTAAATCTTTCAAAGTACTTTACATCCAAACAGGGCCATGTTGCTGCTTCCATCCACAACTACCCTGTTGTTGTTCCAAGGCCTATGCACCATGTGGCCTCACTCCTTGTGCACTCTCCGCGTTTGATTGTCATTGAGTGTGGTTTGAAGAGAGACGAAAAGTGTGAAAAGTGGAGTAGCTGTTTCATCTACTGTTCCACGGTAATACTCCTTTACAGACACGACCGTTGATCCTACTTTAAGATTTTTACTAGCCTTATCTCTTCCTCTTCTTTTCTCACAACTGTTCTCCGCCCGACTCCCATAACGCCGCCAGCGTGGCGGTGGGAGCAGCGAGTGCGTTGGCCGACGACGGGCGTGACAAGCGTGGATGGCGGTCGCGAGGAAGAAGGAAAAGTTTTTTTTAATTGTAATAGGTTGATTTGTAAGAATAATGGTAGTTGTAAAGTAGTCAATCAAAATGATTTTGTGATTGTTAGACTATAGAAAAATTGTTTATTTTATAAATTATTAGGGTTAACTGTTAATTATAAGGAGTAATTGTTAATTACGGCAATTAGCTATTAATTATCCATCACCTTAAATTTCAGATATCTGAAATCTAGACGGGTCCATTGTTCCATAGTAGTAGCATTAAGCCTCTACCAGTAGAGGATAATATATCTTAGATCATGACATATGGTCGGTATGGGAGAGGAGAAGAGGCGACAGGCGACACAGAGGAGTTGACAACGATCAGAAAATAAGAGTATTTCGTTTTTGAAATAACAAAGAGTTTGGAAACTATTAGTACTCGATATTTTTTACTCCTCGTTCCTAACTAACTATAATAATCTCTTGGTTTTATTGAAGCCATACTAGTCCCTAGTTGAGTATGAAGGAAGGACATGACACATGGAAATGTCATATGTGAACACATGTGAAAGTTGAAAGTGGGATACTTTGAAACTCGTAAATCTAGTCCTTTTTTCTCCACCTCATTAAAAACATGATGTTGGAAAGGGACTTGAGGAAGAAGGGTAGTTTTTTTTTTTTATTTTGTTAATTGTATTTTGTTGATTTTAGAAGGTTTATGTTAGTTATAAAATAGTCAATCAAAATAAATTTGTGGTTGTTAGACCATAGCAAAATTATGAGTTTTGTTGATTGTTAGGATTAACCGTTAATTATAAAGATCCATTGTTAAATATGGTAATTAATTACCATTAACTGTTAATTAAGTGAATTCTAGATGGACCAATTGTCACTACTACAAAAAGCATTTTTACAGGCGCCTCAATTTTTCAAACACAGGCGGTCCTTAAAAATATGCGACTGTGATGATGAATGATATAATAACCGCCTGTGATGAAAGAACAACACAGGCGGATTTTAAAGAACAACCGTCTGGGTAAATACATGATCTTCACAATCGGTTCTTAATTAAGAACCGCCTGTAATGCAATGAACCTCACAGACGAATTTTAAGGAACAACCGCCTGGGTAAATACATGATCTTCATAGATGGTTCTTAATTAGTAACCGTTTGTAATGCAATGAACTTCACAGACGGATTTTAAGAAACAACCGCCTGGGTAAATACATGATCTTCGTTGGCAGTTCTTAATTAATAACCGTCTGTAATGCAATGAACTTCACAGATGGATTTTAAGAAACAACCGTCTGGGTAAATACATGATCTTCGTTGGCGGTTCTTAATTGATAACCGTCTGTAATGCAATGAACTTCATATATGGTTCTTGATTAACAACGGCGTGAGAAGATAATGTATTTTCAGTGGCGGTCATTGTTTAATTATCATAAGCGGTTTTCATTGAAATTACAGGGATGTAGTTGCAATTATCACAACCGTATGTAGTCGTGCAGGCAAAATTGTATCAGGAAAAAAACACAGATGAGCTAGCGGATACTAGTACAGAAATGCATTATAGGAAATGCTCGATCACCAGTGAGGCTGGCTTAATTGTGATAATACACCATTAGAGGCTTTACAATTGTTCAAAGATAATTTCTTTACACACTGAACAAAAATTATGCTACATTCATTGTAGATCGACGATGAAGCTCTCATCGATCAATCTAAATTGTACCGTCCTGCTTGCTCTCGAACACATCTCTTATATTCCGCTGGATCCTGAAAATATTGACATTATTTAAATTAACAAATGTCGAAGGAGGAATGAATAACCTACATTGGTCACTAAGTCAAAGTGTCATCTAACCTTGATAAGTAGATTATAGCAATCATTTTCAACATCAGACACATTTGGCTGATGCAGCAAACGCTGAACTTCAAGTAGTATAGTTTGATTATAAAAGCACTGCACCACCCCTACGAAATATAATTTAAGCAATATAAGAAACCAATTCAAATAAGTTCAACAACAATTATAAGTAATAATTACATGAACAAAATAGGTCTATCTTACAGTCTCTTGATCAAGAATCCCGATGCAGAGTGCTCCCGAATGATGGACATTTGGGTGGAAGAACCCAATTGGAAAGGCGCATCGTGGAGGCACCAAGGGATAGTCCTTAGAGAAGGAGATTGTCAGGGGGTAGTAACCATCTTCCCATTCAGTCTGCAAAAGAAATTTATTAATAGGAGGACGATGGCTAAACTCATATTGTGCTTGTTCTTCATGACTTACCCCTTCTTTACCGGGGACGATGCACTGCCACTTCAATAAATCTCTCGATTCAGGCTTCGCAGAGAAACCCTATGCGGAGAAATTGAAAATACCAAAAACAAACAAAACGGAAAAACAAACTATAGTTAAGTTCATCAGTCCATTACAAATACATATGTATATACAACTATGTGACCGGTGTGCCATATGTACATACATGGGGATGGTTCTTGCGCCACGCCAAGCGCTCCTCCTTCAATCGGCTACACGCCCGAGACATCATTATCTGAAAGACCAAACTTCCAAACTTCCAAATCATTGAGTCCAAACGCATATGTACACAAATGCAAAAGGACACAATCCATATACCAACATTGTTCTAAGTTGATTTCAGAAGATACAAATATATACAATATATATCATCTCGCATTGCTATATACATTTTTTTCCAGCATTGACATCTTCTCGCATATAGGGTTTCAAATTCTTTTTAATGCTTCTGTCTACGCGCTTGATGTTTTCTGGTTTGGTGAAAAGGTACATCTCTTCATACTGATTATATTCCTCTTCATTATCTCCCACATTGTCAACCCCAACAATATTTTGCTTTCCAGAAACAACTACGTGCAACTTCTCAGTTTCTGGATCTTGAACATAAAAAACTTGTGCAACATTATCGGCGAGAACCCACAGGTCATCTTTGTAACCCACTTTATTCAAGTCTACCAGTGTCAGCCCGTAATTGTCCACTTTCAAACCATCAGGATGTTTGACCCATTGGCACTTAAATACGGGCATTACCATTCTTTCGCCATAATCGAGTTCCCATATTTCCTCTATGAACCCGAAGTATGTGGTCTTCTGCCCTTGTGAATCATAAGCCTCAATACGAACACCACTATTTTGTGCAACACTCTTACCGTCTTTTTCTTTTGTGTAAAATGTGTAACCATTGATGTCATATGCTTGCCATGATGTTACCAAAGCTGATGGGCCACAAGCTAACTTCTTCATTGTTGCCTCTTCTATAGTGTTTCCGTATGATATATTTTTGTCCATTAATCATTCAGTGAAACATCTTCTGTGCTCTTTCATGATCCAGTCCTCTTTGCGGTCTTGGTTTTTATCACGAAGCTCAATTTGGTGTTCCTCGATGTACGGCTTAGCTATTGCGAGCTGTTGTAGTACACCAAAATGTGCACGGTGTACATTCTTATAATCTTGAATAATAAAAGTTTTCTTACCCACTTTGCCTCTCCCACGTAGTCTACCCTCATGTACCGGTATAGGCACACCTATCGATTTTCCATCTTTGATGTAATCAGCACAACCCTCAATCACTTCTTCAGTGGTGTATCCTTCAATAATTGAACCCTCTGGGTGAGCACGGTTCCGCACATAACCTTTTAATACTCCTAAATATCTCTCCAACGAAAACATATGATGTAAATATAGTGGCCCCAATGCTTTTATCTGATCAACAAGATGTATGATTAGGTGTACTTGCATATCAAAAAAGGATGGTGGGAAACACATATCAAGCTTGCACATTGTCTCGACGATGTATGTTTTCAGATAGTCTAAATCTTCACGTGCTATCACCTTTTGCGATACTGCATTGAAGAAGTAACACAAACGTGTGATGACAACTTTTATATGCTCAGGTTTGATTACTCTTATTGCAATGGCAAGGAAAACTATCATCATCATGTGACAGTCGTGAGAATTATAACCGAATAAAGACAAGTCTTTCATCAAGACTAGTTTGCGGATATTGGATGAGAAACTTGTGGGCACTTTGATCCCACGCAAGCATTCACAAATTGCTTTTTTCTCTTCTAGCGCCAAGTTGTAGCTGGCTGGGGGAAGGTAATGCTTCCCGTTCGCCTTTTCTACTGGATGAAGCTCTGGTCTCAAATCAAGATTTACTAGGTCCATAGGTGAATTTAATCCATCCTTTGTTTTCCTCGGCATGTCCAGCAAGGTCCCAATGATGTTGTCAAATACATTCTTTGTAACGTGCATCAAATCGATACTATGGCAAAATTCCAGATTCTTCCAATACGGAAGATACTTGAAAAAAATTGATTGTTTCTTGAAAGCCATGTCAGTTGTATCATCCGAAGATGTACTTTTATTTCTCTTAATTCCTTTACTTTTTTTCCCTTACCGAAAGCAATATGAATGTTCTTGACCATTTCAAACGCAAGTTTTCCACTGTAAGGTTTCGGTGCAGTATCTTTTTCGATTTTATTATCAAATTGTTCTTTCATCTTCCTATACTTGTGTGTATCTGTCAAGAACCGTCGATGTCTCATGTACACCATCTTTCTGGATGAAGTGAGGTATAGAAATCCAGTTCTATCCACACACCTAACGCAACCTTTCTTCCCTTTCATTTGTCCCAATAATGTAAACAGTCCAGGATAATCATGCACGGTAACGAATATCATTGCTCTTAGCGTGAAATACTCCCGCTTGTACTCATCCCATGTACGTACCCCTTCATTCCACAATTTCGCCATATCTTCCATTAAAGGTTCCAAGAACACATCAATTTTGATGCCGGGTTGTTTCGGACCTTGGATAAGAACAGATAATAAGATATATTTCCTTTTGTGACACAACCACGTCGGTAGGTTGTACATAGTTAAGACCACGGGCCATGTGCTGTGTATGCTCCTTTTTTCACCAAACGGATTCATTCCATCTGTACCCAAGGTAAACCTCACATTTCTGATTTCCTTCGCAAATTCTGGATACTGAATATCAAAATTTTTCCACTGCGTTGCATCACTAGGGTGTCGTATATGTTTTTCATTCTTCTTGCGTTGCTCGGAATGCCAACGCATAAGTTCAGCCTCCCTAGGGTTTGAGAACAAACGCTTCAAGCGATCAATTACCGGAAGGTACCACATCACCAATGCAGAAATTTTTCTCTTATTCTTCCCGCCTGCATCGCCAGAAGTATCGTCATCGTCACCTTCAGGACCAATAATAAACTTCTTATTCTTCTGAGTCTTTTTCATGTTGGTAACATACTGGTGATTGTAGTCCTTCTTGTATCTACTGACACCACAAATGGGGCATCTAGTTGCGAGCTCATGCTCTTTGCGATACAGAATACAATGGTTCACACAAGCGTGTATTTTTGTCACACCTAGTGCCATCGGGCAATGAAGTTTCTTTGATTTATAAGTGCTTCTGGGCAGTTTATTTGGATTTGGAAGAATTTCTGCCAGAAGATTCAAAAGATCAGAGAAACTACAATCGGACCATCCGTGCGTAGCTTTCAACTTTAGTAGTTCTAAGACTGCACGCAATGTAGTAAACTCTTTATCATAACCGTTTGATTCATCATATAAAAGCTCTGTTGCCGCATTCTGCAATGTCTCCATTTTACTTAAACCTTTGCTTGCTCCCATAGAAGTCAGTACATATGGTTCAATGTGACGCAACATCTCCTCACAATCGAACTCATCATCATCATCACCAGCTTGATTGTCAATACCATCATCGATATGAACATTATCATCATCCGATCCTGTCTCATCATCTTTATCCACATCATGTGTATCTAACTCACCATGCTCTGTCCATATTGTGTAGTTATTTTTGAAACCTCTTTTCACCAAATGAGATTGGATTACTATAGTATCCGTCCAAGCAATCTTATTTTCACAGTCGATACATGGACATAATATGTCATCTATCTTTGCAACTTCACATGTCTCTTGGATGCTTCAATAAAATTTGCAACATTACGAATGTACATAGGATCGGGTCTTGGCATGTTATACATCCACGCTCGACGGTCCATGCTTCAATAATAGAATTTTTGTCAGATTTACAAAATTTGGCCACAAATATTCTCTAAAGGTCTTCTATAAAATAAATTTACAGAGACATAACAAGTATGATTAGGGCGACTAATGTAGGAGACGGGCGACGTCTTGAGGCGGACGGAGTCAAAGGGGGAAAAAGGCCCAGCAGCATATGCATTTCATGAGATTATAACAATTCTAGACTTCTTCAATAGGATGCAATACATGGATAATGTAAAGTTGGCGCGGAAGACAGGTATCCTTGACCCTACTAGGATTGCAAAGTCGCTATTCGACGTCCAGGCGAATCGAGAATCAAGCCAGTACAAACACATGAAAAAAAAGATTTTGAAAGAGCAATTGCAAAACTTAAGAAGGATAGAAAGGCAGAAGTTGCAGCTTACATAGGACATGCGATGTTTAACTTTGTCAGAGACGGCAAGGACCTCGTAAAGGCTCCGTACCACTTCGAGTAAGTTCAACACATGACATTGAAATAGCAATTATTGGTAATTGTTAACACGTGTGTTTGTATGTTTGCAGTAATCACTACATAATGATCTTCATCAAGCCAATGCAGGGAATGGCAACAGTCTTGGACTCGGCCGATTACTCACCAGATCGTTACAAAGATTTCCTTTCCATTTTGAAAAAGTACGTTTATTCAATAATTTTAATTTACGCACATTTAGAATGTGTTGACAAGTTTTATATGACATTTCTTGTATTACAGCGCTTGGCAGTTTTACGCGGAGCTTGGCGGTCAGAGACCTCCTAATACGAATGCATTGGACATTAAAACGTATTATGCTTGTCCGAAGCAGCCTGCTGGGAGTGTCTTATGCGGGTATTATGTATGCGAGCATCTTCGGACCGCCGCCGTATATAGAGTCAATCGTGAGAATGTAAGTTATCCTTAATGTCGATACCTTATTTTCTTACTTTTGTGTTTCATTTTCATTGTAACTAGCATAGTTTAATGCTTATATTCTCTGCTGTTCAATATTACCAGAAACATTATTTTCATATTTTGATTCCAACTTCAAAATTCAATTGCTCATAGTACAACTGCTCCAAAAATACCTACTAAATTCTTGTATACTCTCACTTTGATCTATACTTTGAGATTGTTCAAACCAACACATTCTAAACCTTGCTATGTGTTATATTGCAGCACAAGAAGAATCTGAACGAAGAATGGCCGGTTTGTAGAAGTATTCCTGATGGAGGAGCCGACAGGATTGCTTCTGAACTCTGTCAGTTCATTCGTCGCGAAATTTTGCACAAAAAGGGGAAGTTCTTTGATAAGAATGGTTCAGCAGCTGATGTGCCAGAACTTTGCGACTATGCCAATATAAACAGTTTTTAGTGAAAACTTGTAAACTTTGAGATGAATTGTATCTGTAACTTGTACATATGTATATTGTTTTAGTGAAATTGACTTCTGTGAAGATAATATTGTTGACTTTTGTTCTGTGATGATATTGTTGTTTTTTGTTCTGTGATTATATTTAATTGACCTGGAAATTAGAAATAACAGCAGTAGTACTGCATGACTATGAAAAACAATTATCACAGGCGGCTAGATACAAGTAAAGAAACATCTGTGATAACCTAATTTTCACAGGCGGTGTCTGTTATGGTAGAAACCGGCTACGTTAAAGGGTCTTCACAGACGGCTGATATAGGTAAACTCCATGTGTGATAACACCATTATCATAGACGGGTTAGTTATGCTTCAATAACTGTCTGTAAAGACACATTATCATTGACGGTTAGTTATGCTTCAATACCCGTCTGTGAAGACACATTATCATAGACGATTAGTTATGCTTCAAAATCCGCCTGTGAAGACACATTATCATAGACAGTTAGTTATGCTTCAAAACCCGCCTGTGAAGACACATTATCATTGGCGGTTAGTTATGCTTCAATACCCGTCTGTGAAGACTCATTATCATAGGCGGTTAGTTATGCTTCAATAACCGTCTGTGATAAGACATTTATCACAGGCGGTTATATGTGCTGCACGACCTGCCTGTGATAAAGTATTTTCACAGGTAGCTATTCTTAGTAAAGAACTGCCTATGATAATCTGTCTTCATAGGCGGCTAGCCTAAGTGAATAACCGCCTATGATAATGTGTCTTCACAGGCGGTTTCACTTCTCCGCCTGTGAAATTGCGGATTATCACAAACTCTTCGTTTCAGGCGGTTTTAAAAGCCGTCTGTGATAATAGGTTTGGAGCCGCCTGTGATGAGGCTTATTGTAGCAGTGTGTTGCATAGTCGTAGCATTTTAGCCCCCCTACTAGTAGAGAACAATATATCTTAGATCAATATGGCCAGTATGGGATACGGGAAGACACGGCGCAGAAGAGTTGACAACCATCAGGAAAGAAAAGTATTTAGTTTTCGAAATAACAAAACAAAGACGAGACTATCAGAGTTTAGAAATTATTAGTACTCAATATTTTTGACTCACGGTTACAAACTAACTATATGAATCTTTTTTTAAGCCATGTCAACTTCTTGTTGGGTACTCTCTTCATTCTCAAATACTTGTCACTTCTTAGTTTGAAGTGAGAAGTATTTGAGGACGTAGAGAGTGAAGGATGTATGACACACATGGAAATGTTAGGTGTGAACACTTGTGAAGTTGAAAATGGGATTGTCGGTACCAGGCGTACCGTATACCCCTTGGAACTACAAAAAGACCAAAGGGATTTCACCTGTCTGAGTTGAAGACCTGCAAAGGTCCCACACGTCATACAGGACTGGACATGTCTCCCATCTATGGTTAGCTCCGGTACTGCCACGTGTACATAGCAGCTGGAGCTATGCCCCACTCATGGGATAGCTCCGGGCTAAACACTTGTGCAACACCTCCGGACCTAACCTCCGACAGAGGGCAGCTCCAGTATTGACACGTGTGCATCTACACCGGTCCTACCCGTCCCAGACGAATAGCTCCGAAGCTGCCACGTGTCCGAACCGCCGGACCTTCAACCTTGGCAATCAAGCTGGTGAACCCCCAACGGCTCGAACCTCCAAGGAGCAATCAAAGACTTCAAGACCTGATTAAGTGTCATTAATACCATATTAATGACACACGATCAGTAGACCCTTAATACTAGTAACGGCACTGTCAAGACCCGTTACCACGCTATTAAGGGCAATTAACCTCATTAATTACGTATTAAACACTAGTAACCGCCAGGGCCACATGTCGGGCCAGGCTAACTGTGTAACGACCAGTCCTTGAACTATAAAAGGACTGAACGACGATACACAGGGGAGACTTGGACTCTCTCACACCCCATGGAGTAGGGTATTATGCTCAGGCGGCCCGAACCACGTAAATCCTTGTGTCATTTGCCATTTTCTTGGAAATATCTGAGAACCCAATACCGAACTATAAACTCCATGAGCTACCAACGGTAGTATCGGGAGAATTGCCAGAAAAACACTCCGACAGTTGGCGCGCCAGATAGGGGGGCGCTCGAGATTTCAAGAATGGTGAACTCGGCTGCTGGATCGTCCAATGGCAACCCCGCTGCGCAACCTGCTGGAGGCAATCCCTCCAACATGCAACAACCAGCAGGTGCCGCGGCTCCAGCAGGAGTCATGCCTCCACCGCCACCGTCTGCACCAGCAAACCAAGTTGGACAACGAGATGGAGCATCTGTGTCGGTCACATCGTCGGTGAATAACAACAATCCTGAACACACGCTCCATGCAGCACGTGCTCTCCTCCAACGCCCACCACATCCGGGTGCATCCCAGGGTGCAATGGAGCAGTGGAGGGATGATGTGGAATATTTGGTTGCAGCAGCAACCAATCACATCAGCAACCAAGGTCCTCCCCCCTCGGGGCGGGCCCCATCGCAGCATCAGACTCTGTCGGGCAGACTTGGTCCGCACGCTTCCCAGAATAGGAGGCGTGCTGCGTCTCAGCAAGCGACGTCGCTGCCTGCCGGGGCGCGACACACCCATACAGTAACCAGGCTTTCAACTCATGATCTCCAGGCGGAGCTTGATCGCCGTTATCGTCAGCAGGACGGCCGTGTCCATATCGAGCGTGCTCGTGAAAGGCGAGAATCTCGAGATAGTATTTTTCCTGAGGGAATAGGAGGAGGCTGTTCTGCCCTGGCCATGCACTTGCGCATGGTCAGATGGCCACAAAAGTTCCGGCCTCACCTGCCAGAGAAATTTGATGGGACTGTCAATCCTGTTGAGTTTCTCCAGATTTACTCCACTGCAATCCTTGCAGCCGGAGGTAACGAGGCCGTAATGGCCAACTACTTCCCCGTGGCTTTAACTGGGACTGCCAGGTCATGGTTCATGAGCCTCCCACCCAACTCCATCAATAGTTGGGCGGAATTGTGCCAACAGTTCACCGCCAATTTCGTGAGTTCATACACCCGACCAGGCACGAAACTGGACCTTTTTGTTGTAACGTAGAAGGGGGGATAATCTTTGCGTGCCTTCATCCAGAGGTTCTCCCAGGTACGAAACACTATTCCTTCTATCTCTAGCGCATCTGTTATTGTGGCATTTAGACAGGGCATACGAGACAAGAAGATGCTGGAGAAGCTGGCGATCTAGGAGATCACCAGCGTCACAGAGCTCTTCAGCTTGGCAGACAAGTGTGCTAAAGCTGCGGAGGGCCGTGAAATGCACTCCAAACCACCTCCGGAGGATAACAAAAAATCCTCCAAGAGCGAAGCCACTACCTCTGGGAGTGGCAAAAAGAAGAAAAAGTCCAATGACAAGAAAAAGCCGTCGGCTGGCACACCAACTGCTGCAGCTGCTGTAGCTCCGGGTGGCCGGGGGCCACGCTCCGAGAAACGACCTCGACCTTCATCTGAAGATGGCAGCAACTCCAAAATGTGGTGTCCTATTCATAAGTCGAACAACCACAACTTGTAAGACTGCTGAGAGGTCCAGAACCTTGCCGAGCGCTACAACAAGCGCCGAGAAGAAGTTCCTTTCCGACAAAGGGAAGGAAAACAAAAAGTCGACGAAGCTCCGGCTGAAGAGGAGTTAGGCTTTCAGGATCCTAAAAAAGTCTTGAAGGCTGTTTACACCTCCGTTGATGACGACTCCGACGTCTCCGACAATGAACGTCGTAAAACCATGAACACCATCTTTGGTGGTTCGTGGGACATCACCTCCTGCCGTATCCTAAAGACCATGCAGCGGGACATGGCTTCGGTGGCTCCCACCGCCAGGGTGGAGCCACATCGGAAGTGGATGGATACTGCCATCACTTTCGATGCGTCAGACTGCCCTCGTAATATGATCGGAGCTGGTCAACTTCCATTGATGGTATCTCCGACCATCAATAATATTCTACTCCACCATGTAATGGTGGACGGAGGTTCGGGGCTGAACCTCATAAGCTTCAAAGCTTTCGTCAAGCTTCAGCTCCGACCTTCGGACCTTCGTCCCTCCCGACCTTTCTCCGGAGTAGGTCTGGGAGTCATAACTCCACTTGGTTCCATTACTCTCCCCGTGACCTTCGGGACTCGGGAGAACTATCACACTGAGAAGTTGGTCTTTGACGTTGCTCAGATCAACTTACCCTTCAACGCCATTCTGGGCAGGCCAGCCTTATACAAGTTCATGTCTGCTGCTCATTATGGCTACTTGGTGTTGAAAATGCCAACACCAGCCAGTGTTCTCCGGATCCGTGGAGACCGCACTGCCGGAGTGACTGCACTGGAAGAACTTCAAGCGCTTGCTACAGCGCAGGAGGAAGAGTCCAGGCAACAACAAGCTCCGAAACCCCCGAGCGTTCGTCATCGAGGCTCAACCTCCGTACCTCACGTGCAACCAAGCGGCGACACCGACATTCCCGTCAAAGTCGTCCAAATCGGTTCCGACGCCGCTCAGACCACCCATATATCGGGAGGTCTGAATGACAAATAGGAACTCGCGCTCATCACTTTCCTTCGGGCTAATGTCGACGTGTTTGCCTGGCAACCGTCACAAATGCCTAGGATCCCTAGGAAAGTGATCGAGCATAATATGAAGATCTATCTCGACGCTCGGACTGTACACCAGAAGCCTCGGAAGCAATTAGTAGAGCGACAAAACTTTATACGATAAGAAGTGAAGAAGTTGCTCGACGCTGGATTCATCCGAGAAGTCTTCCACCCAAAATGGCTGGCAAACCCAATCGTTGTACCCAAGGCCAGAGGGAAGCTTCGGATGTGTATCGACTACACAACACTGAACAAGGCATGTCCAAAAGATCCATTCCCACTACCTAGAATAGATCAGATAATGGATTCCACCTCCGGGTGTGAATTACTGTGTTTCCTAGACGCATATTCTGGGTACCATCAAATCAGGATGTCTAGGGAAGATGAAGAGCATACTTCTTTCATCACAGTAGATGGATTGTATTGTTATACTGCCATGCCATTTGGTCTCAAGAATGCAGCTTCAACATTTGTACGTGCTATGTACAAAACCTTTGGAGAGCTCATCAGAGACGTAGTGGAAGTGTATGTCGATGACATCGTCGTCAAGATTAAGGACAAGGAGTCACTTCTTGACACCTTGCAAGCTATCTTTGACAAGTTGTGAATCACTCGCACGAAGCTGAACCCGGACAAGTGTGTCTTCGGGGTTAGCTCCAGAAATCTTCCTGGTTTCCTGGTAAACCATCGAGGCATAGAGGCAAATCCGACGAAGATTAAAGCCATTGAAGATATGCGACCACCAGCCCGCATCAAGGACGTCCAAAAGCTGACTGGATGTCTGGCCGCCCTCAACCGGTTCATCTCAAGACTGGTGGAACAGGCACTACCCTTCTTCAAGCTATTGAGCAAGTCCAGACCATTTCAATGGTCTGAAGAAGCAGAAAAGGCGTTCCAGGAGCTGAAGAAGCTCCTCACCACTCTACCAACCTTGGTAGCTCCAACCCCTAGTGAGCCTTTACTGCTTTACATTTCGGCAACTGACGAAGTTGTCAGCATGGTCCTGGTTGCAGAGAGATCAGAACCGTTACAGGCTCAGGAATCTAGACCCCTCCGGGAGAGTCAAGAGGTCCGTGAAAGTGAGTCTGGGTCCAAGCACCCAGACTTGAGTCAACAAGGAGTTACTCTTGTTGAGCAAGAAGAGCCGGACCCCCCTGGGAGGGTCCAAGTTACTCCTGAAGAAGCTGCGGGTTCCTCCAACAAGGACCCGACGATCTCGAAAGAAGGTCCGGACCCCTCTGGGAGGGTCCGGGTCAATGAGGAGGAAGCTCCGGGCCCCTCCGGGAGGGTTCGGACAGTCCAACGCCCAATGTACTTCATCAGTGAAGTACTCCACGATGCCAAAACTTGGTACCTGGAAGTACATAAACTGTTATACGCAGTTCTTATTGCTTCCAGGAAGCTCCGACACTATTTCCAAGCTCACAAGATCTCGGTGGTGACTTCATGTCCGCTGCGAGCAATTTTGCATAATCCCAACTCCACTGGGAACATTGCAAAGTGGGCAGCAGAATTGGCTGAGTTTGACCTTGAATTCGTCCCAAGACAAGAAATCAAAAGTCAAGCATTGGCGGATTTTGTTGCGGAATGGTCCCCCTCTCCATCAAACCCTGGGGCCCTAGTGAGCAGAAGCTGGAACTCAAGGCTCCGGTCTTCACCGAGCCTCACTGGACTCTATACTTCGACGGCTCCATGCAGAAGCAGGGGGCCGGAGCTGGAGTCCTTCTCCTCGCTCCGACCGGGGAGAAGGTTAAATAGATGGTGCACCTTGACTTCAAGACGACTAACAACATGGTGGAGTATGAAGCACTCATTTATGGACTAAAAGTAGCACTATCATATGGTGTCAAGCAGCTGTTGGTCAAGGGAGATTCGCAGCTCACCATTAAACAAGTGAAGGGTGAATGCTCCTGCAACAATGCCCAACTGGCTGCTTATCTCCTTGAAGTCCAGAGGCTTCAGAAGGACTTCGAAGTCCTGGACCTCCACCATGTACAACGTCTCCATAACGCTGAAGATAACAAACTCTCGACGAAAGCGTTAACCGGAGCTCCGGCTCCTGACGGAACCTTCGTCCGGAGGTTGTCTAAACCGACAGATTAACCTGCCGAACTGAGCGAAGGGGGCGAGACCAGCACCTCAAAGCTGGCAGTCCCGATGGCCCTGTTACCATGGCAACCATCAAGGGTCGTAGGTGCTGCCGGAAGCTCCGAGCAACCCAACACACAAGACTCGAATGCTCAAGCTAGCTCCGATGCATGGATCTGGAGCTACTTGAAAGACAACATCCTTCCTGAAGATGATGTATCCGCTGACCGGATAGTCAAACTGGCTAAAAGATACACGTTGGTAGAAGGGGATCTCTACCGGTGCGGTGCCAACGACGTCCTAATGCGGTGCATCACAAGGGAAGAAGGCTGCGAGCTCCTCGTAGAAATCCATGGAGGCGAGTGTGGGAACCACGCGTCTTCTTGCACGCTGGTCGGTAAAGCCTTTCGACATGGCTTTTACTGGACTACGGCGCTCCAGGATGCAACTGAGCTGGTGAAGAAATGTGAAGCATGCTAGTTTCATGCAAAACAAATTCACACACCAGCCCAGCCTCTACAAATGATACCTTCTACATGGCCTTTTGTTGTGTGGAGTATGGATCTCTTGGGACCCTTCCCAAGAGCCATCAGAGGTTACAAGTTCCTGTACGTCGCCATTGACAAATTCACCAAATGGCCGAAAGCAACTCCAGTTGTGACAATAAACAAGCAATCTGCTATCAACTTCTTACAGTCCATTGTATGTAGATTTGGAGTCCCAAACAAAATCATAACGTGCAAATGTAGAAATCCTAAAAGGACTCAAGACGTGCACATATGAGCGTCTGAAAAAACATGGAGCCAACTGGATTGAAGAGCTTCCGCCCACTCTATGGGCCAACAGGACAACTCCAAACCGGTCAACTGGAGAGACACCCTTCTTCCTGGTGTATGGAGCTGAAGAAGTCCTTCCCCCAGAAATCACCCTGGGGTCGCTCCGGGTCCGGACCTTCGACGATGCCACGCAGGACCAGTTCCAGGGAAGGTGCCGAGCAGCTGTTCGGAATGCCCGATACCGCCAAGCTCTCTGGCGCTATCACCAAAGGCATGTTCACAGCCAACAACTCGAGGAAGGCGATCTGGTGCTACGGAGAATACAATCCAGAGAGGGGTTAAATGAACTTTCCCCCAGCTGGGAAGGACCCTTTCGAGTGATTAAAGTATCCCGTCCCGGATGCGTTTGCTTGGCAACCGAGGATGGGACACCTCTCCCTAATCCTTAGAATATTGAGCACCTCCATAAGTTTTACGCTTAATATCACGGAGGTGAGTCTGTAGTCACACATGATGTATATTATAGAGTCATTGTACAAAGTCGGGTAGCTCCTCCGGGAGAACAGTCGGACCTTCCCTGGAAGGTCCGCAGAGTTCAGGCAACACTTGTCACAGTCTCAGAACTAAAAGTGTAGCTAGCTACCTTGGGTCAAACAAGAAACAAAACACACTTAGCCTGGTTCCGTACCCTAAGAGTGTACTTGTTTCCCCTGTACCCCGGACCTATAATGAAAGACATCTTTGTGTGAAAACAGACTCCACGTGCATTTACTTTGTACAAGCTCAATATTTTTTATTTTTCTCTTTCTTGTCTATAACAAAGTTGTGCGATTCTCAAGAATTTTTTAGATCGACTAATTCAGGTACAACTCGAGTCGCATTGTTAATTCCTTCGGGTTTTCACATTGTTGAATGGTTCATTTGCCTGAATGCCGCCAGCCAATCTAGGTCCAGAGTGTGCTATCGACTTAGCCTGGCCCTGCACCCTAAGTGCGCCACTCTACCTACACCCCGACAAGCCGAAGTAAGGTGGGTCCTGAAAACAATTGGACCTGGAGAAAACAACTCGGTGCACTTGATTGTATGAAGAGTTGCGCTCGACCTAAAAATTTCTTACGAGAATAATAAGTCGCAACTGATTATAGATAAGAAACGAATTTTACTATTTTTCTTGACTCCAGTGTGCAGGAAAAATAAAGATATCATGATGATGGTGAATTCAGCCGGAGCTACTAAAGCTCCGACATTCCCTAGAAGGCTTGTAGTCGATGTTTTAAACATTGATAGCAAGCATCGCTGGAGCTACTCAGCTCCGGTAAAACCATGGGGCTAGCCGTCAAAATGAATAAAAGATGGTGGGAAGACTCCAGAGGACTAACTGTCGACACTACATGTTGATGGAGACCACCGCTGGAGCTACCAAGCTCCGATGATGCTCAAGGTTGGAGCCCTTAAGCTCCGACAACCTCAGGGAGCCTTCACTACTGAAGACTTCGGACCTACGCTCTACAAGTCTGAAGCACGCAAGTCTTCAACAGCAGTTACATCCTCTTGGTACATGTTCACAATCAAACCCAGGCGAACGGTTGTCATTATGAAAGGCGGGAAACCCGAAGGCGGCGGCCTGACAGGGCGCGCAGAACCGATACAATTTTTGTATCGGGAACCGGCGACCTTCAATTGCGTGAGATCCGCATGCTAAGATCTCACCTGCTGCATCTAGGATATGCCACGCAGCGGTGGTTTAACTGCGAACTACTACCAACGGCACATCCGAAGGTCCTTGAAGACACGACACAAAAATTGAAGGATGGACCCACCTCCGGCAAAATGACTCCTTCCAAAAGGTCTCTCCCAGAGTTGGGCCTAGAGGGCCACTGTCGGTACCCTGCGTACCGTATACCCCTTGGGACTACAAAAAAACCAAAGGGATTTCACCTGTCTGAGTTGAAGACCTGCGAAGGTCCCACACGTCATACAAGACTGGACATGTCTCCCATCTATGGTTAGCTCCGGTACTGCCACGTGTACATAGCAGCCGGAGCTATGCCCCACTCATGGGATAGCTCCGGGCTAAACACTTGTGCAACACCTCCGGACCTAACTTCCGACAGAGGAAAGCTCTAGTATTGACACGTGTGCATCTACACCGGACCTACCCGTCCCAGACGAATAGCTCCAAAGCTGCCACGTGTTCGAACCGCCGGACCTTCAACCTTGGCAATCAAGCTGGTGAACCCCCAACGGCTCAGACCTCCAAGGAGCAATCAAAGACTTCAAGACCTGATTAGGTGTCATTAATACCATATTAATGACACACGATCAGTAGACCCTTAATACTAATAACGGCACTGTCAAGACCCGTTACCACTCTATTAAGGGCAATTAACCTCATTAATTACATGTTAAACACTAGTAACCGCCAGGGCCACATGTCAGGCCAGACTAACTGTGTAACGACCAGTCCTTGAACTATAAAAGGACTGATCGACGATACATAGGGGAGACTTGGACTCTCTCACACCCTGACACTCTTAGATGCTCAATACAACAGCTACACACCCCGTGGAGTAGGGTATTACGCTCAGGCGGCCCGAACCACGTAAATCCTTGTGTCATTTTCCATATTCTTCGAAATCTCTGCACACCCAATACCGAACTATAAACCCCGTGAGCTACTAATGGTAGTATCGGGAGAATTGCCAAAAAAACACCCCGATAGGGATGTTTTGAAACTCATAAATCTAGTCTTTTTTCCCTCCCCATTAAAAACATGATGTTGAAAAGAGACATGTTGATGCCCACTCCTATTTTCAAAACTCCCCCCCCTGTAAAGCTGAATTGCCATCTTTGATGAATATTAAAATATTTTCTTTCGGGTCTGTTTATATTTCAAGTGTCTGAAATTTGATAGTCGACCTTAATTAACACCTAATCACTATCATTAGATGTTAATATTTACTATTAACATAATTAACAATTTTTTTCATAGTTCATACATTGAGAAGATTATTTTGATTGATTATTTTACAGCTAACATAATCCTTACAATTAACAGAGTTAACAACTAATAATAAAGATTTGACATAATTAGGAAATTAAGCCATCGCCTGATGTATGAAGCACCTGAAAAGAAGTATATCCGTATTTTCTTTGCTTTCGAAATTGATATCATCAAAATAATCAATTTAAATTAATATTAAATTAGTTTTAGATAATAATAATTTAAAAACAGGGGGAGTATTATTTTTTAGGGTGTGTCTAAATTTCATGTGCCTGAAATTTTGGAAAAAAGAGAGTAATTAACAACTAATTACTGCTATTAACAACTAATTATTGTAATCAATCCATTAATTTATTTTATTTCACTATTCTATGTCCTTATCAATCACAAAATTATTTTATTTGACTATTTTACAACTAACCTAATCTTACAAAAATTAAATTAAAACTAAAGATTAACAAAATCACTAAGGACAAAGAAACTCACTGCGCCTGAGATCTGAGGTCGCAACGCCTGAAGCGTCAGCCGACTGAGATTTTGTATTGCCGTTATTTTTATCCAACGTCTCCATTTTCATAATTTCCACTGACTCAGTTTCCTTCTTCCTCCCCGCTTTTTTCCCCTCGGTTTCTCTCCCCCATCACGGAAGGAACAAAAGCCCAGAGACCGCAAGAGCCAACAACCCGGGAGGCTCGTGAGCAAACGCGGCGCGATGGGGGAGGGAACGGGCCATGACGCAGCCGGCGAAGGCCCTGGTCGGCGATGGCGCCGACCTCTGGCGGTCCGCCGGACGCGGGGGTGGGTGGGCCACCGCCGCCGCGCTCGTCGTACTGCTCGTTGCTCACCTCAGCGTCCTCCTCGTCCGCCACCGTGGCCGCTGTCGTCGGATCACCCGCGTCGGGGTGGCGGCCGCGGCGCCAGCGGCGGCGCGCACCTGCTCAGCCTCGGGGTTGGCGCCCCCGTCCTCGCCCTTCCCTCTGCCTTCGCGGCGTCCGCGCTTTACCTGATCGTTGTGTTTGGCTGGCGTTGGTGGGTCGCAGGATAGAGGGGCTGGTGACGGAGGACGACCTCAGGCAGCTGGTGAGCAGCCTGGGCGTGGGCGCGCGCGACCCGGAGAGTCGGAGAGAGAAGGGTGGGAGCGCGTCACCGCCAAGGAGAACGACGACGTCTCCTACAGGGCTTGGTGCGACAAGACCGCGGTACGGCTCCTCTCGCTCTCGGTTGTCTCCCTCTCGCCTTCTTATGGATCTCCTCTATGCAGTTAGCAATCCTCACGTGTTATTCTTGCATTTATTTTCGCTCCATTATTACCGGACACGGCTTCCATACTCCTATTCGGTACTCCCATGCGTACTCCCGCTGATGTGTTACAATTTTATTGGTCTTTTCATTAATGCTGATATTAACTACCATACATTCACAACGAATGAGAATATGACACATCAGCGGGAGTACACATGGGAGTACAAATGGGAGTATGGAAGCCTCATCCATTATTACCAGGGCGTAAAATTTATGATGTTAATTTTCCCTGTCGTTGTTGGGAGGTCAAAATAGTTGCAACTTGGAAGTGTAACCGCTAATCAGCTGTTGTTGGCATGAATTTTCCTCGGGCTCTGGTTTGTCTCTGCATGCTTTGCATGGTTTTCCAGGGTTGAGTACAAACTGCTGTTGCTATTTGCACAATTGATGTGATGTCCTGTCCGGTCTCCTATAAATCATTGAAACTGTGTTTATTAATTGGCCACAAATATCAATGACAAATGGTTTATGCACCTGGATTTCAGCTATTTCTTTCATTCCTGCAGGATGGTCCTCCTAAATATCTGAGCATTACAACATACGAGAGATGTTCAACAGAACGGTTAAGGGACTTCTACATGGATAACGAGTATAGAATGGAGTGGGATAGCACTGTCACAAAGCATGAGCAGCTGCAGTATCATGAGAACAGTGGAGTAGAGCTTTTTTTTTTTAGATAATGGATCAAACCAGCCTTCCCCTCAAATAGAGGTTATAGCCAAGGTATTACAATGTCCAGCAAAATGAAACAATCCATGAAAAATAAAATAGCAGAAAGATCCATACACTGAGGAGTTACATCGTTATTGAAAGGAAATTCTATGCCTAAAGTTCCATCCAAATTTAGCGAAAATTTCCATGGCTGTTACTTCCATAGACCTGCACGCACTCCTCATGTGGATCTTGTCTTCTTCAACTCTTTGCAGCAACGCCCAGGTGCGGCACCAGTAGGTTCCCCGAAAGAGTACCTGCAAATAATTTTTCATAGGACTATTATCAAATACACAATCGTTCCTTGACAACCATATTGCCCAACACAATGCGGCTGTGGCCACCATTATTTGCTTCTTGTACTTTTTTGGGAAGGAACAAATCCAATCATTGAACATGTGAGAAACAGAATAAGGTGTATAAATATTAAATGTGATACTTACTATCCTCCAAAGAAATGTAGCATAATGGCAATCAAAGCGAAGGTGTTGTATAGATTCATGAGTAGTACAAACACACATCTTACATCTCCCTGCCAGTTGCGTCCAATTAAATTATCTTTCGTAAGAATCACTTTGCGTTTTAGATACCACATGAAAATCTTAATCTTCAATGGTATCCTAGTTGACCATATCATCTTGTTTCTACACACGTTACCATTTGCAATCAGTGCTGAGTACATGAATTTAACCGAAAAGATGCCATTTTGGTGAAGTTCCCATCTCAGAGAGTCTTGTGTATTGTTTAAATTAACATTAGCAACCAATCCAACAAGTCTGTACCATCTCTCCAGGTTATTTTCTACCAAGCTCCGTCTGAAGGAAATGTTCAACGGAGTAGTACTAAATACATGAGCTATGGTTGCATTTTTTGGTCTAACAATACTGTAAAGAGAGGGAAATTTATCTTTAAGGTTAAAATTCCCTAACCAATTGTCCTCCCAAAACCTTGTGCCCGTACCACTATTTACCTTTAATATCCCAAAGCGTAGGAATTTGTCCTTAACTTTCATAAGACCATTCCAGAAATGTGAATCCCCCGGCCTATACTGTATTTGACCAATTGTTTTATTTTTAACATATTTTGTTTTTGCGATCTTTGCCATATTCCATCTTCATTGAATAATTTAAAAATCCACTTGCTAAGTAAGCACTTGTTCTGAATGTCTAAATTCTGGACTCCAAGACCTCCCTGGTCCTTTGGCTGGCACAACACGTCCCACCGGGCTAATCTGTATTTTTTCTTGTGACTGTTGCCTTGCCAAAAGAACATGGATCTGTAATAATCCAGACTCTCTGGTACTCCTTTAGGCACTTCAAAGAAGGAGAGCATGAACATGGACAAGTTCGTTAGAACCGAATTGACTAACACGAGACGTCCCCCCACAGACAAGTATTTCCCTTTCCAACTACTTAATTTCCTTTGGAATCTCTCTTCTATCATTTTCCAATCATTATTTCTTAGTTTCTTAAAGTGCATTGGTATACCAAGGTACTTGTATGGGTATGTGCCAAGTCTGCACCTAAAAAGGTCAGCATATTGTTGTTCATGTACGTGAGCCTCTCTAAAACAAAAGATTTCACTTTTGTGAAAATTTATTTTTAATCCCGAGAGACGCTCAAATGCACATAGCAACACACTCTGAGAAGTTTCCACTTCTAACACCACGAGAGCACATTTTGGCATGGCGAGTCTGGGAAACAAATGACAAATCTTTCTATTGTTTTATTAAGGTTAGCGTCATCCCTGCGCCCTGTGTGCAACCTTAGATACTAAATTGAAATTTTGTGTGCTATGGCTGTCAAGGACGTCAAATTCCTGACTGGCCGAACCTCGGCTACGTAATTTGTATTCTCCGTCCGTCTTCTCCGATGAGGTTAAACCCCTCTACCACGGGCTTACGAGAAGAAGAGAGATTGGAGAATAGTTTCTTGCTTGCCCTCCTTCATGTGCGGTTACAATAATATATGGCAATCAACCCACTAATTTAGGAACTAATAAAAGGTAGGAACTACTAATAATAGGAGGGATGTTATTCAATAGAAAGCTATCTCTATTTTCCATCTTTTAACTGCCTGCCGTGATCTCCTCCTCTCGCACGCCCGATGCGCGCGTGGCGCGTTCTGCTGTGCATCGCACATCCCGTGCTCGACGGCGCCTCGTGTATGTGCTGCCGAAATGCCCGGACATGACATATCTCCCCTCCTCGAGAAGCAGCTCGTCCTCGAGCTGAAATGCTGGGTACCTGTCGCAGAATGGTTTGACATCTTCCCAGGTGGTCAAAACGGCGGACTGACCCTTCCATTGGACCAGGACTTGTTGGATGCCACGAGCGACCCACCGACAGACAACTCATTCTGGTTCTGGAGCAATGACACCATTGTGGACCGGCAGAAGTGGCAGAGGATCCTCTGGTAGAGCTCCATGGAACTTCTTCAGGAGGCCCACATGAAACACGTCGTGCAGGCGAGCCTAAGGCGGAAGAGCGAGGTGGACCGCAACCTTGTTGATCATCTCAGTGATGCGGTAGGGGCCGAAGTAGTGCATCTTGAGCTTGTCGGAGGTGTGTTGGGGCAGCGACACAATCGGATGCCGGCGAAGTCGGAGCAGTACCCAATCGTCGACCTTGTACGAAACATCACGACGGGCCATGTCGTAGTGATGCTTCTGAATCGCCTGGGCTTGCTCGAGACGAGCGCGAATGTCTGCCAGGAATTCCTGGCGTTCTTCCATGTTCTTGGCCACGGCCGCCACCCGCATGTCCCCCGGCTCATAGGACCGGATGGATGGTGGATCGCACCCGTAGGCGACCTGGAACGGGGTGTCCTGAAGCGAGCTTTAATACACCGTATTGAAGACGAACTCTGCCCATGGGAGCCACTGCAGCCAGTGACGCGGTCGATCGCTCGTGAGGCAGCAAAGGTACATGATGATGACTTTGTTAGCCACCTCAGACTGCCCATCCGACTGCGGGTGGAAGGCAGTGGTCATGTGTAACTTTGTGCCCACCAAGCGCATAATCTCGTGCCAGAACATCGACGTGAAGATTGGTTCGCGATCTGGCACAATGGATTGCGGTACCCCATGGAGACGGACGATGTCAGCGAAGAAAGCTTGGGCGATGGACTCGGCGAAGTACGGGTGGACGAGCGGGACGAAGTGGGAATATTGCTGAACCGATCGATCACGGTGAGGATGACCGACTTGCCCCGCACGCGTGGGAGCGCCTCAATGAACTCGATGGCGATATCCGACCACACCCCCTTCGGTACTGGCAGGGGAAGAAGGAGGTTGGGAGGATACAGGTGCTCCGACTTGTAGCGCTGGCATGTGGAACAGTCGCGGACAAAGTCTTGTACTACCCGCTTCATGTTAGGAAAATGAAAATCGCGCTGGAGCCAGTGGAGAGTTCGTTGTACCCCTTCATGGCCCTCTTCATGCACGACCCTCAGGATCTCAGGCAGGAGGGGGGACGCAGGCGCGATGTAGAGGCAGCCTGCGTACTGCTCGAGGAGAGTGCTCACCGACCGTTGAGTGCCACAAGACTTCCTGAGATGCTGGTGCCCACTCCGCGTACTCGACCTCTCTCGTCACTGCTCTCCACGCTGAGGCAGCCGAAGTTCAGAACATCCGGATGCTCGTGCTGGTCGTCCTTGGTTCTGACTCCACCGTGTACGCACACTGGTGTCACGTGTTTCTCCTCACGTTGAGGTAGTACTATCTCGAGGACCACATTCAACGGGAGGGCTCCTCGTTGGACGACTCTTGGATCAGCATGGACAACCTGGTCCTAGCCTGGATCCTTGAGTCCCTCTTGGACGAGCTACACGACATCGTCGGCAGCGTGGTGGTGGCACCGCGCGCCGGTAGTGGCTGGTGCTTGAGCAACTTCCGATGGCCTTGCTGGCTCCGGACCTGCCACAACCTTCTACGGCCCTGGGCAGCCTCCACGGCCACCTCCTCTTGATGGACCACCACCTTGACCTCCTGCTCTGCCTACCACCCCAGCTGCTCCTGCTGGCTCTGGGGGTGGTAATCGTCACCACGGCGGTAAGAGCGGTGGCTAAGGAAGTGGTGCTGGCGGCACTGCGGCTCCTGGTACTGGAGGTGGTGGTGGTGGCACCAGCCGGGGAGGTGCGCCCTGGCCCACACCCTACAACCCGTGGACCGGCCAGATCTCTATGTGGTTTGAGCCATCCCCATCTTCCGCCTCCACGCTCGTCACGTCCTCAGCTGGCGTACGTTGCTCACCCAGGCTATGGTGGACCAGCCTACCCTGCCGGTGAGCCATCGACACAGGCCTACAGCGGGCATGACTACTCTGCTGGTGGGCAGTCGGCCTCGGCCTACGGAGGCACTGACTACCCTGCAGGTCGGAGTCGCCGACGCCGTTTCAGGAGCCACCCCTGGTGTGGGACCGTCAGTCACTGGCGTCTTCGTTTAGCACTATGCATCTCACGCCACCTGCTGCTAATTGGGTTGCTGATTCTGGAGTTTCATACCATACCACTCCTGACGCTGGTATACTCTCTCCTACCCACCCTTCCCATCCTTCTTTTCCTTCATCTATCGTTGTTGGAATGGGACTGTTCTTCCGGTCACCTCAGTAGGTGACTCGAGATCTCCGGGTTCTTTCCAGCTTACCAATATTCTTGTTGCTTCGGATTCCTAATTTGCTTTCTATTCGTCGTTTCACCACTGATAATAATATTTCTGTTGAGTTTGATCCTTTTGGTTTATCTGTGAATGATCTTTCCACCCAACGTCTTCTTCTTCGATGTGATAGCCTGGGCCCCTGTACACGCTTCGACTTCCTACTTTTGTTGCATCTCCGACTTTTGCTCTAAATACGAAAGCTTCGTCCACCACTTGGCACTGTCGACTTGGCTATCCTGGTGTAGATGCTAAGTCCAAGCTGTCTAGTAGTTCAGTTATCTCATGTACTAAAGGTACACATGAGTCTTTATGTCATGCTTGTCAGCTTGGTTGCCATGTTCGACTTCCGTTTCCGACTTTTGTGACTTATGTTGAGCACATTTTTGATCTTATTCACTATGATTTGTGGACATCTCTCATTATTAGTGTTTCAGGGTGTAAGGATTGAATGCCCAAGAGGGGGGGGGGGGTGAATTGAGCTTCTTTTCAAAAATTAAGGCAATAAAACTTAATTACTAAAATCCCAATTCCCTAAGCAAACAACCTATGCATTCAAGTGAATAGTAACTTTGCGATATACTGAATGCATAAGTGTAAGGGAGAGGAAGAGAATGCAAACTACCGAGGAGACACGAGGATTTATCCCGTGGTTCGGCAAGATCGTCAAGATCTTCCTACATCCACGTTGTGGCACCCACAAAGGGTATAGCCACACTCAAGTCACCGAGACTAGGGATCTTCACTATTCTTCTTCGTTCGCCAACCTCGACAAGGTGGAGCTCAAGCCTTGTACAACTTGGATCCTACGGGCTTCCACAATCGTCTTGGCAAGCTCCGGAAGTCTCTCTCAATTACAAACACCAAGGGACACTCCCTTACAGCTCTCACTACACTAGAGATTCCAATCACCAAGAATGGAGGCACACAAGCACTATCTCTAGCTAGTTCTAGCCTATCTCTTGGTGTGTAAGTGGTGAAAATGATATGGAAGTGGTAGCTCAATGCCTTGAATGCTTGGTAAGGTGTATAGTAAGTGTGGGCTTCAAGTCATGTCGAATAGACAGGTTGAAGGGGTATAAATAGCCAGCCTCCACGAAATAGCCGTTGGAAAAGTTGGCTGACATCACTGCTCTGCGAACACCGGATGATCTGATGCTCTCCCTTCAATTATCATCGGTCAAGTTCACTTTAGCTGATGTCACTGTGTCAGATATGACCGTTGTTAGACCGATGTTGCACTTGTCTTCTCATCGGATGATCCGGTGGCACTTCCTCCAGAATTGGTTCAAACTTGATGCTTACTGGAGTGATTGACCGATGTGTTCAAAGGTTGTACATCGGATGATCCGGTGCTACACTTGGTCCAAGGATATTGCTTACTGTACTGATAGACCGATGTAACATTGCCCTTAACATCCGATGATCCGGTGAGTACTTTGTTCTGAGGTCTTCTTCTTCTGGTGAATCAACTTGACCGATGCGTTGTTCTCTGGAAACATCGGTTGATCCGGTGAGTTGATTTTGTTTGCTTCGAGTTGTTCTAAGTGATTCTTTTGTATTTTGCTCGATTGACCTCTTAGACATTTGTTGGAAATATACTTCTGATGATTTTCAAGCATTGAGTGTTGTCAATTATGGTTGAATGACTTTGATATATGAGATTTTACTTCTAGTCTTCATAACATTGATTGATCTCATAGAATGATTGTTTAGGAGTCTCCAATGATCAGTGGTTGATGTTCATATTCATATAGATTTCATTTGATTGAGTGATATGGGAGACCTTGCATCCACAAATTCATTAGTAAAATCCAAAGGTTGTCATTAATCACCAAAACCGTACCTCATGGGGGCCTAGATGCTTTCAATCTCCCCCTTTTTGGTGATTGATGACAACACAACAAGTGAAGAATAATAGTAATTAAATTGATAATAGGATACTCAAAAAGATATGCAATGAGTACAAGGTTATCACACTTAAAACTTGAAGGCTCAAAACCGATCAATAACTCGAAAGCTCAATCGATGAATAACTCAAGAGAATAACTGGTCATAAGATATAGATAGACACCAATAAGCTCAATCGATCAATAACTTAAGAGTATAAGTGGCACATAAGATATAGATAGACACCAATAAGCTCAATCGATCAATAACTTAAGAGTACTCAATGAATAACAAAGGAGTAGCCAAAAACACCAAATTACAAAAGATATAGATAGAGACTCCCCCTACAGCTAGGACTCCCCCTGAGACTAAGCAACCCTTCCCCTAACACCTCTCTAACTCTTCTCCCCCTTTGGCATCAAGACACCAAAAAGGAAGCCGAGTGCCTAAGAACCCTGAGTGCTCGGAGCGATGACGAACTGGTCACCGTCGGGGGTGCTGTCATCGGAGCTGCTGCCTGCTGCTGCGGCTGAGGCTGGAGTAGAAGTGGAGGGAGCTGTAGGAGCTGTAGGAGCTGCCGTCGGTGCCTGCTGAGTCGGAGCTGCTGGCAACGGGGCACTGATAACGGATGCCAGCGTCTGCTGGAACAACGTCATAGCTGGCACTGGAGCTGCAGCTGGAGCAAGGACAGGCGGGGGTGGAGCAAAGCCTGGTAGCTGCGACGGCAGGGCAATCCCGTTCTGGGTGTAGAGGTTGGTGATCAACCCCAGGATGCCCATCATCGCCTACTGCGTCTGCTGCTGCTGGTCGAGGGAGCGCTGGTGCATCTGATCTATCAGCCCAGTCAGCCTGTCTGTGTCCTCTCGCCTCTCACGGGCGATCTGGCGCTGTATCTCCTGCTGCTGCTGCTGGAGCTCCAAAAGACGTGTTGCCTGCTCAGCTCGGGCCCGCTCAGCTGCAAGCCGGTCCAGGCGCTGCTGCTCAACCATCTGCCGTAGGAGTGAAGTAAGCTTGGACGACAGAGAGACCTGTGTCTCTGAGACGGGAGGTGGAGTAGGGGGTGGCACAGTCAAGCCTCCAGCCTCCGCGTCGTGCTGCCTGGGTGAGGGAGGAGGTGGGAAGTACTCCTCAACGCTGTCATCCGTGTCGCTCTCGGACCATATATGCTGAAGGTCCTCACCCTGAGCCTTTGCCTATGCCAGTCTCTCATCTTCCTTCTCCAGATCTGACCAATCCTCCTCGGATAGCCGAGCACGGACCTGACGCTCGACTGGACGGCCAAGGCGGCGGTCTCCAGGAGATGGAGCACGGTAGTGGCTGAACCGTGTGACACTCTCATCAGTGAGACTATCATGCACAACGGACTCCTCAGGAACAACCATGGAGAGCAAGTAGCTGATCCAGTGTCCAAACACAAGCTGCCTCATCATGCCAACTCCATCAGTGATCACGTCCTCCATCTCACATATGAGGATGTCCACAATATCGAACTCCATCTCGTTCATGATGTAGAACAGGAGGGTCTGCTGCAGGCTGGTGAACCCCTCTAGGTATCCGGACCTCGGCAAAAGTGTGCGGCGCAAGGCAAGGTGCACTGTGCGCGCAGCTGGAGTCAGCAGTGCCGGTACCCTCGGCTGGTCTGGAGAGAAAGACGGTGCAAACAGAGAGCGTATCTCCTCCAGTGGTGGTGCCACTCCTCCAGTGAGCGGCCTCCTCGGCGGGTCTGCCTGTCCATACACTCTCTCGTGCAGGCAAGTGTCGTGGAGATCCACTCCTAGCAGCTGTGCCAAAGTCTGTCTCGTCAAGTGATGGTGCTGGCACATGAACATGAAGTCTATAGATCTGCGGCCCTCAGAGACGTAGAGGGTAGCGTAGAATACGCGGACCCAGTCATCCACGTAGGCACTCCTCTCGTAGGACATCAGCTCCACCAGCCCTCTATACCTCTCAATGTAGGGGCGTATCTCTGTCTCGGCTGCCAGGGCAAGCTGATCCCAATCCAGAAAGTTATGCTGGAAGAGCTTATGGCCTCGGCGTCTATAGGTCTCGTACAGCAATGCCTGTGTCAAGGTCCAAAAGCGGCTATCCACAAGTGCCTCTCTGGGCTGCAGGAACCACTCCTCAAGCAAAACGCTCCATCTGAGTCTTCTGAGCTGCTTGGCCTTTATCTTCCTGTAATCTGTCAACCGGACACCTTCACCAACACGAACATTGGTGTCCATCTCATAGACGGCTCTCTGGGCCGCCCTGTCCTCTCAAAGATCGGCATCTGATGGTCTCGAATGTGGTACTGCCGCGGAATGACCCCCACGGGTCCTGGCTGAGCGCCGGTGAACAAGTGGCACTTCCGGCTCTTCTTCTTCCTCGGACTCATCCGACACGGGAGGCTGCCTCTGACGAGCCTCGCGAATCCTCAGTGATCCTCCTCGGCCACGCTCTTGCTCCTCGGCGGTGCGAGCGGCCATCAAAGCCTTCTTTTCCTCCTTCGACAGCTTTTGCTTCTTTGCGGCCGGCTCCGCAATGGCCTTGCCCTTTCCCTTCTTGTCACGAGCCATTGCGATGAGGGAAGTGACAATGCGCTTAAATGAAGTTGATGATGTCAAGTGTACGGAACGGCGACACGAAGATCGTCGCGGCCGGAAACCCTAGCAACGTAGTGGCGGCCGTAGAGGGAGGCATCACGGCGACGCAGGGGCGGTGGTGCGACTGTGCCTGGGGCGGCGGTGGTGGTGCACGGAGGCGGTGGTCGGCGGCGCTTGGGTGGAGCGGCTGCGGCGGTGGAGGGGAGCGGCGGCGGCGGCGGCGGCGGCGCTGCTGCGGTGGTGCGGCGGCGGCCGGAGGGCGGCGGCGGCCGGCATGCTGCGGTGGTGGTAGGGCGAGGGATCGGCGGCAGTGGAAGGGCGAGCGAGCGTCGGGGTCAGGGAGAGAGAAAGGAGGGAGGAGAGGTGGCGTTTAAAAGTGGGTCCCAAACCCTAGCTTAAAATTTAACACCGGATGAACCAACGTTAAAAGATGGGAGCATCGGTCGAATGACACAGTAAGGGTATTCAAAAAGGTACCGTTGACACCGGATGGTCTGACGTGGAAGGGATTATCATCGGTGGAATTCAGCACAGTTCCAGAAATGTGAACATCGGATGAACCGATGTTTTGCAGAATGAACTCGTCGGTTGATTTGTGTTACTGACTGAACTGACTCTTGGTCTTTGAACACCAACTGATCCGATGATGGTCTGGCCTAAGCATCGGATAATCCGATGACTATAAAACAGCAACATCCCATATATGTCCTTTGACCAAACAAACAAACAATGAGAAACACATGTCTCAGGACTTTTTGGGCAACCCCTTACCCCTCAAAAATTCTAATTTGCCAATAACTTGGCTAAGCCTTAAAGCGAATAGAACACCGAAGAAAATAGGGAGGAAATTATCCAAATAAAATGTAAGGCCCATGCTTTGTGAGCTAGAGGATGAAGCCTTCTATCTCTTAAAAGCATGTTCCTTTAGGCATTAACGCACCTAACATTTTATTCTTTCCACCTCATATGAGTTGAGATATTGCATTTCAAACAAGTCTCTTTCTCATGAGGTGGGTTCCCCTTTGTGACAATCTACCGTATGCAATGCCAAACAATTTACAATGCAAGAAGTTTAAATATGAGTGCAAGTCTATATGGCAGGCATCATGCAAGACATAAAGTAAATCTATCTTGCCAAGTTTGAACCTTTCAAAGGCTTCTTCAGGGAGAGCCACTCTCCAAGCCTTGGGGAAACCCAAAAGAACCTCCATCCCAAGCTAACCCTTGCTCACCCCTATCCTTTGAAAGTTAGACAAGACCTATATGAGATGCATTCTTACATGATTATGGCAACTTACATGACGTTCGATGCATCTAGCACATTTAACTCACTTCTTAGCCTAGAAAAAAGTTTTCTCATCAAGTGGTTTAGTGAAGATATCCGCCAATTGTTCTTCGGACCTAACACCTCGCAATGAGATGTCTCCCTTAGCTTCATGGTCCCTCAAGAAATGATGGCGAATATCAATGTGCTTAGTGCGGGAGTGTTGAACGGGGTTTTTAGCTATCTTAACTGCACTTTCATTGTCACAAAGGAGAGGCACACAACCAAGTTTAATACCAAAGTCCAAAAGGGTTTGCTTCATATAAAGAATTTTGGCACATTTAGGGTACTACAAGCCCACACTAGGGGTATGCTTAAGATACCTAAGTATCCTAAAGACCGCCTTCCGATGCGATTCTTTAAGTGCCGCTTGAAAGCGAGCACACAAGGATACACTAAACATGATATCTGGCCTAGATGCAGAAAGATAAAGCAATGAACCAATCATAGAACGGTAGTTAGATTGATCAATAGGTTTACCATCCTTATCCGCGTCGAGATGACAATTTGTTGCCATTGGAGTGCTTCTTGAGCTACAATCTCCCATCTCAAATTTCTTCAAGAGGTCCTTGGTATATTTTTCTTGATAGATGATGGTCCCCTCTTGAAGTTGCTTGATTTGAAATCCAAGGAAGAAGTTGAGCTCTCCAATCATTGACATCTCGAATTCCTTCTTCGTCGATGTGTAGATGTTGGAACTTGAAGCTCCCCCTTGATCATGGCTCTCCTCAACTTTAGGCTTGTCACAACATCATTCTTGCTAAAGGTGCACGTTAGCCCAAAATCACAAAATTTGTGCAATAGAAAGCAAATTGAAACTAAGTGACTTAACATGCAACATATTTGAAATAAATAAACCATGTGAAAAATACAATCTTACCCAACCGAATTACCTTCTCCTTAGAATCATCACCAAAGGTGACTTGTTCATGATTGTCGGGGGTCCTCTGTGGAGGTGAACATACCATTTGTTGCCGGTCATGTGTTGAGTGCACCCGCTGTCGAGTACCCAATGCTTTCCACCGGCTTTGTAGTTCACCTACACACATAAATTCAATTTTTGATTTTTGGCACCCAAGCCAACCTAGGTCCTTGTATGTGTGATACAAGTGTTTTTGGGACCCAAAGTTGCTTGGGGAGCTTCCCGTTCATGCCCTTTATGTCCTTGCCGATGAACCTTGCCTTCACCTTGCCATCTACTTTACTTAAGAGATAATAATGATCATTGAAAGTAGACTTGTAGTTAGTAGGCAATTTTGGAGAAGGTCGGTTAGGAAGAGGACACTCCCTTGTATGGTGACCGGTGACCTCACAATGTTGGCAATAAGAACCAACTTCCTTGATGAAGCTTGTTCTAAGCTCCAGTGAGGGCACCTTTCCTTTGTTGGGCACCGGGAAGGATCCAAGTCCTCTCTTGTTGAAGGCCTTTGCTTGTTGGAAGAGGATTTCCTTGTGCTTGACTTCTCCTTTTGATAGCCTAGCCACACTAATGCGGAGACTCTCAATTTCTTCCAACAAGTCCTTCTCCCTAGTGTTCTTTTTCAAAGGCAAAGACTTGTGCAAGATATTAGTAGCATGAGAAGTAATGGATACCTTATCATTAAGAGTTTGTTTCTTTATATTTTTCAATTCTTGATCAAGCGCTTCATGAGCAAGGTTAAGTATTTGATGCTCTTGGATCAACTCATTGTGCTTTCCCAAGAGTGCTTGGTGGGCTAAGTCAAGCTCATGATGATCTAGCTTGATTTGATCCTTATCCTCCTCAACTTGCTTGACATGGGATTTGAGCTCTTGTGGTTCTCTCTTCTTTTGTCCGGTTTTGGACAATCATAGGATATATGACCTTGATTACCACAATTATAACAAGTCTTGTTGTCATCTCTCTTTGGTAGAAATGCTTTCTTTTTGGGATCAAAGGTGTATCCCTTCTTGGCAATCTTGGAGTTCAAGCGAGAGAACATTCTCATCATTGATGCAAGCTCATCATCGTCATCTTCACTTGATGCTTGCTCTTCTTCACTTGAGCTAGGCTCAACCACCTTCTTTTTCTTGAGACTTGTTTTCTTGGTGGAGGCCTTTAGAGCAATTGTCTCTGAAGATGATTGCTCCATCATCCCAAGTACACTCATCTCATGAGCGTGAATCTCTCCAATGAGTTCTGAAACGTCAATGTGGTCAAGAGATTCTTTTTGAAGCATGAAGTTGATGATGTTGTACTTTGGCTTGGGAAGGAGCATAAGAATCTTGCGGTTGATGAGTCCTTTGCCAAGAGAAGCAATGTTAAGAGCATTAATTTCTTCAATAAGCACATTCAAGCGAGAGAACATTTCATTGACATTTTCATGAGGTAGAATTTTAAACTCATCATACTTGGCTTTAAGCATGTGATATTTTAGTTCCTTGACACAAGAAGAACCATCATAAATTTCTATTAAGCAAGCCCAAATTTCACAAGCCTTTTCTTTGCTAGCAATCCTAGCAAACACATCTTGACTAATACATTCATAAATTGCATTCCTAGCTTTAGCATCCCATTTAATTTGATCACCAACATAATTTGCTCACCAAACCCCGCGTGGGTCGCTTCCCATACTTCGGGAGCAATAGCCTCTAGATAAGCGCGCATGCGTGCTTTCCAATAGGCAAAGTTCTTGCCCTCGAAGATAGGAACCGAACCCCCAATCTTGGCCATTTTAGCTCTCTAGCGGTGAAGCTAGAATGATCCTATGAGCAACCTTGTTCTGATTCCAATTGTAAGGATCAAATGCCCAAGAGGGGGGGGGTGAATTGGGCTTCTTTTCAAAAATTAAGGCAATAAAACTTAATTACTAAAAGCCCAATTCCCTAAGCAAACAACCTATGCATTCAAGTGAATAGTAACTTTGTGATATACTGAATGCATAAGTGTAAAGAAGAGGAAGAGAATGCAAACTCCCGAGGAGACACGAGGATTTATCCCGTGGTTCGGCAAGATCGTCAAGATCTTCCTACATCCACGTTGTGGCACCCACCAAAGGGTATAGCCACACCCAAGTCACCGAGACTAGGGATCTTCACTATTCTTCTCCGTTCGCCAACCTCGACAAGGTGGAGCTCAAGCCTTGTACAACTTGGATCCTCCGGGCTTCCACAATCATCTTGGCAAGCTCCGGAAGTCTCTCTCAATTACAAACACCAAGGGACACTCCCTTACAGCTCTCACTACACTAGAGATTCCAATCACCAAGAATGGAGGCACACAAGCACTATCTCTAGCTAGTTCTAGCCTATCTCTTGGTGTGTAAGTGGTGAAAATGATATGGAAGTGGTAGCTCAATGCCTTGAATGCTTGGTAAGGTGTATAGTAAGTGTGGGCTTCAAGTCATGTCGAATAGACAGGTTGAAGGGGTATAAATAGCCAGCCTCCACGAAATAGCCGTTGGAAAAGTTGGCTGACATCACTGCTCTGCGAACACCGGATGATCTGATGCTCTCCCTTCAATTATCATCGATCAAGTTCACTTTAGCTGATGTCACTGTGTCAGATATGACCGTTGTTAGAACGATGTTGCACTTGTCTTCTCATCGGATGATCCGGTGGCACTTCCTCCAGAATTGGTTCAAACTTGATGCTTACTGGAGTGATTGACCGATGTGTTCAAAGGTTGTACATCGGATGATCCGGTGCTACACTTGGTCCAAGGATATTGCTTACTGTACTGATGGACCTATGTAACATTGCCCTTAACATCGAATGATCCGGTGAGTACTTTGTTCTGAGGTCTTCTTCTTCTGGTGAATCAACTCGACTGATGTGTTGTTCTCTGGAAACATCGGTTGATCCAGTGAGTTGATTTTGTTTGCTTCGAGTTGTTCTAAGTGATTCTTTTGTATTTTGCTCGATTGACCTATTAGACATTTGTTGGAAATATACTTCTGATGATTTTCAAGCATTGAGTGTTGTCAATTATGGTTGAATGACTTTGACATATGAGCTTTTACTTCTAGTCTTCATAACATTGATTGATCTCATAAAATGATTGTTTAGGAGTCTCCAATGATCAGTGGTTGATGTTCATATTCATATAGATTTCATTTGATTGAGTGATAGGAGACCTTGCATCCACAAATTCATTAGTAAAATCCAAAGTTGTCATTAATCACCAAAACCGTACCTCATGGGGGCCTAGATGCTTTCACAGGGTTTAAATATTACTTGGTGGTGATTGATGATTTTTCACATTTTTTTGGACTCTTCCCTTACATTTGAAGTCCGAGACGTCACTCTTTCTCACTTCTTCGTTTGGATGTCCAACCAGTTTGGACGTATTATCCAAGCTCACCAAATCGATAACAGACGCGGGTTTGAGAACTCGGCACTCTGTAACTTTCTACTCGCCCATGGCATCTAGTTGCGCATGTCTTGTTCATACACCTCTCCTCAGAATGGCAAGGCAGAGCGCATGATTAGCACCACCAATGATGTTATGCGCTTCCTTATGTTTCAGACCTCTATTCCTGCTCCGTACTAGGTAGAGGCCCTCCACACTGCCACTTTTCTCATTAATCGCCTTTCCACTAAGGCGATTCATGCACCTACCCCTTACTTTGCCTTACTTTGCCTTGTATGGCACCATCCCTCTTTACGACCACCTTCGAGTTTTCGGGTGTGCTTGCTACCCTAACCTTTCCGCTAAGGCCCCACAAGCTTGCACCTCGCTCTACTCAGTGTGTCTTCCTTAGGTATTCTCTCGATCATAAGGGGTACCGGTGCCTGGACCTCACTCTCACCGCAACTTGATTTCTCGGCACGTCGTCTTCGATGAGTCCTCTTTTCCTTTCTCCACTTCCTCTATTTCCACCGCAGAGTTGGATTCCCTATTTTCTACTGACACCGAGGCTGCTCCACTACAGCTGCCTTGGCCTTTTTCTGCAGGTACGACACCCGCCGCGCCGCGTGCGGCCCCGACATCCCCAACGTTACCTGTCGCGCCTCGGTCGACCTTGGCATGCCCGACATCGCCCGCTGTGCCATACGTGGCTCTGACGTCTTCTACATCGACGGCTGCGCCCTATGGTGTACTGACACTTCAGGCGCCACTGGCTGCACCTCCTGCAGCCCTGACGTCCCGGTTCACTGACCCCACTCTCGTCTATCAGCGACCAGCGCGGGTTGGTACTCGGGCTCCAGCAGCTCCGGCGTCCCTGAGCTCTATAGCTGTACAACACGCGGCTTGGCGTCTCCGACCTCCTCAGCTGCGCCACGCGTGATTCCGGCATCCCCGACCTGCTCAGCTTTGCTACACGCGGCCCCGATGTCTCCGACCTCCACAGCCGCACCACGTGTCTTCGACTTCTACTGTTGCGCCACGCACGACCTCGGTGTCCCCGACGTCACTCGTTGCGCCACGCATGACAACAATGCTGCGGTTTGCTGAAACCGCTCTTGTCTATGGGCGACGAGAGCGGGTTGGTGATCCGACTCCTGCTTGCCACAAGCCCCCGATGTAGCACCTGCCTCTGCTCCACTGGGACACAGGTCACGTCCACCCAATGGTGAATCGACGTGCAGCTGGGGTCCTTCGCCTTGTTGAGCATTTCTCCGGGGTCGTCCTCTCGTCGACAACGCCTCCACTGTCCACCTCCTCTTCGGTATCACCTATACCATCTTCCGTTCGTAGCACCCTCGCCGACCCCCACTGGCGCCACGCTATGGAGGAAGAGTATGCGACCCTGCTTGCCAATCGGACTTGGGACCTGGTGCCCCATCCCAATCATGGCAATGTTGTCACGGGCAAGTGGGTGTTCACGCATAAGAAAAAGGCGGATGGTTCCTTGGAGAGATATCAAGTTCGGTTGGTACTTCGGGGCTTTACTCAGCACCCCGAGTTGACTACAACGAGACCTTTAGTCTGGTGGTGAAGTCGGCGATGGTTCGTACTGTTCTATCGCTGGCTTTCTCGCATTCTTGGCCCGTCCACAAGCTGTACGTCAAGAACACCTTCCTCCAAGGCACTCTTACGGAGACGATGTACTGTAGTTAGTCGACTGGGTTTGTTGATTCAGCTCATCCAGACATGGTCTGCAAGCTGAACAAGTCCTTGTACAGTTTGAAGCAGGGACCCCCCCGAGCCTGGTACAACCAGTTCACCTCCTTCCTGGTCCCGTTGGGCTTTGTTGAGGCCAAGTCAGACATGTCACTGTTTGTCTATCGTCAGGAGGGTCATACTGCCTATCTTATTTTGTATGTCGATGACATTGTCCATACAATGTCTAGTTTGGCTCTCCTTCAATGCACTATCTCCGACTCACAACAGGAGTTCGCTATGAAGGACTTGGGCCAGCTTCACCACTTCCTGGGTATTGCGAGGACCGCCCAGGTGGCCTGTTCCTTCACCAACAGTAGTATTGTCTGAATATCCTCGAGCGAGCGAGCATGGATGAGTGTAAGCCGTGTTACACGCCGGTGGATACCCAAGCAAAGGTCTCCTCTACTGACGGGACAACTGTCAGTGACCCGACTGCCTACAGGAGTCTTGCAGCTGCCCTTCAGTACCCCACCTTCACCATGCCAGATATCTCCTAGGCAGTACAACTGGTGTTCCTTCACATGCATGACCCGCGGGAGCCACACCTCATCGCTTTAAATTGGATCCTTCGGTACCTGCACGACACCCTCGACTACGCCTCCATCGGCGTGACTAGGCTTCCTTAGGAACGTATCCCACATTCCTAAAATAACTCAAATTTAGAACTTTGCAGCAATTTTTAGTGAAAATAATTTTCTAGATTTTCATCTAGCAGTTGTGTAACAGAAAGCAAGTTGTATTTCAAATTTTTAACAAGTGCCACATCCTTCAAAGTGTACTGATCATTTACTCTAACCGAACCCTTAGCAATTATAGGAGTTGAAGAATTATTGGCAAAAGTAACATTCTCTACATGTGACACAAAAGAGAGGGAGGAGAACTATTCTTTGTTACCAGTCATGTGGCGTGAGCAACCTGAATCCACAATCCAAATGTTCTCCTTGCTCAAGCGTGTAACCTACATAGTGGAACAATACATCGATGACTCAATACTGGTGTTTGTCAAAAGGCATTTAGGAATCCAGTACCGAGTCACATGACGTGCAGCAGGAAAAACACGTGAGCTGAGATAAAACATCAGGTTTATGAGTCAAAGTTTGAGATTTTTTGTTCTTAACTACTGACCTATAAGGTGTTACTTGTGTAGCACAAAAATCAGTAGCTCCAGAGGTGAAAACAGAAGGTTCGGAGGTAAACTTTGAATGTTTTTGACTCATAACAGCAGATTGCATGTTCCTAACATTTGGTTTAGTATGTGCAGCAAATTTTGCATGAGAGTTATAAGATCTAGCTTGCATTCTTTCCCTTTTATGTTGTTTAGCTAGTCTATAACAAAAATCTATGACATGACCATCTCTAACACAATAGGTACAATGAAATTTAAATTTGTGTTCATGTCTAGATGAGCATGCAGTATGTTTATTTGAACCCGAACGTGAGAACACTACAACAGATTTAAAAACCACCTCTTTTGGTTTAGAAACTATTTCAGTCAAACCACTTCCTAATGACTTTACAATTTTAGGTGGACGTGATTTAGCATGAGCATGATAATCAAAACCTAAACAATTTTTATCATTGCAATATTTGGATGAATTCAGTAGCATGTTTAGATTTTTGTTCCCAATACAAAACTGCTTCAGTGTCCTATTCATGTCATCAAGTTTCTTAGACAATTCTAGGCAGTTTTCACATGAAGTTTTTCCTTTTAATTTGCAATTAGAACAATATTTAACTTCATGAGCACGTAAAGCATTGTTCAGTATTAAATTTCATTAATAGCATATTTTAGTTTCTTTTCAAGATCATTACAGGTAGAACAATGCAAATCAATTCTAGAACAATCTTTTAAGTTTCTGTCATTAAGTGCAGCAAGCTTTTTGTTCTTTTCAATCTCTAACTCAAGTTTATCAAGAGTGGAGGAGTGTGCACTTCTTAAGGAGGACAATTGTTCATATATTAAATCGCATGAGGAACAAGAATCATCACTAGGAATCAAGGTTTTCAAACGATTAATTTCAGATTCTAGTGACTCAATTTTAACAGCATTGTCCCTAAGCTTTTTGTCCTTTTTCTTAACAATAACAGTTGCACAGGAAATAGCATCACACATTTTATTACAAGTAGGACATAACTCTTCGTTTTCACTGTTGTGTTTCTGCATCCTCAATACTTGATCTTGATTTGCTCGCCATGAAACACAAGTTTGCCAGATCATCTTCATCTTCGTCACTTCCAATGTCTACATCACTCGAGCCAAGTTCTTGAAGTGCAATGATGAAACTGTTTATCAGTTTGCATCCTGTAAAACTCTTCTTTTTCTTGTTGATGTTGCCAGAAGAGGACTTGACTTTATTTTGCTTTTTATCTTGGTTAGAAGGACCCGAAAGGTTAGGGCAATCTGTACGAAAGTTTCCTGTCTTACCACATTAAAATCATCGTTGAGATCCGGAGCTTCCTCTCCTTCTAGTTCTCACATTTTGCAATTCTTTTGAGAACAGAGTAGAGATGAGTGCTAGCTCCTCTTCTGGAAATTCTTCAATCTGTTATAGGGTTAGTGAAGACAGCAAAGTAAGTGTATTTCTAGATGAAGATTGGCCAGAGCTAGGTATATCACGTTGAGAAACAAATGCAAGAGACTTGTTGGGGTTCTTACGTGAGATTATGTCAATTTCGTGAGTTTTCAATTTAGAATATAGCACATGTAATGTAAGTGTGCTCATGACAGTAGATTCACGAATAGATGTGACTTTCATCTCCCAAATTGACATGTTTAATGCACTTAACAATTGCCTAGCATTTTTAGCATCTGAAAAATTAACATTGACACTACACAAGTTGCTGAGAATTTTATTAAAGCGAGCAAAAAGGTCATCAATGGACACACTGGGTTGCATCTCGAAGTGCATGCATTTCTTTTTTGACATATCCTGTCTTACCTCCTTGATCGTGTTAGATCCTTCGTGGTAGTCACAAAGTGCTCTCCACACATCATACGTCGATCGGAGGTATGCAACACGGTCGAAGTCACTCTGAGTTAGTCCTTGGATTATCACGTTGCATGCTTTGTTGTTGTTGTCGACACCTCTTAAGTTTGTTGCCGTGACTTGTTCGTTCGGCGGTACATCGTAAGGCTTGTACACCTTTTTCCATATTGTGAAGCCTTGTGCCAGGATAAAAGCTTCCATACGTGCTTTCCAAACCTGAAAATCAATACCACTAAAAACACAAGGTTTTGCAGAGTATTTCTCCATGATGATTAGTCAAAAAAATGTGCAAATCACAAAGATTAGAGCACCGTGGCTTTGAGACCAATTGAGGATCGAAGAGCATGTGTAAAGCTACCAGAGGGGGGATGAATGGTAGATTAAAACTTTTTAGCGGAAGCAACAAAAAACCCCTCGACAGAAAAATGATCTCTTAAAGAAATCATGTGTGCAACAAATCTAAAGGTGCTAAATTGTAACTAAACAAGTATAGATTGTGGATAATCAAGTAACGAAGACGTCACAACAATAATCACGAAAACCATCGAGAAAAATCAAGTTACAATTGAAAGATCAAACAAGGGTCAATCTGTTTTACAAAAGAAAAATAGTTCTGGAATACTGCAAAGAAACTCGTGTAGATCCGAAACCACAAATCCAATGGCCTTGAAATTTTCACAGTTTATAGAATATCAAGTTGTGAAGATCCAGAGACTTTGCAAAATTTCAAGGATTCTTGGAAAATCGGACTAGTCCGCATAGGACCGAACAAGTCCAAAAGTGTCCAGAGGCAAAAGCAGACTAGTCCGCAGCAAAAACAGACTAGTCCGCACTTTCCAAAATTTCAAGTGCAGTTTTGTTCCAAATCAATTATTCCTCTTTATGTGGATTAATGTTAAACATGTATATGAATGTATGTAGGGCATGATGCATGAAAATGAGGGTGTTACAAACCTACCCCCCTTAAAATGAATCTCACCCTCGAGATTCGACACAAAAGAGAAGAGATAGGGAAATTCCTTATTGAGATAATCCTCCAAATCCCATGTTGCTTCTTTTTCTGTGTGGTGCTTCCATTGAACTTTACACCATCTAATAACCTTGTTCCCCGTGACCCTCTCCTTGGTTTCCAAGATTTTGACCCGTTGTTCGGCATAAGTCAAATCTGCCCCTAATTCCAATCCTTCCATTGGCACTTGTTCTTCCAGTACTCTTAGGCACTTCTTGAGCTGGGAAACATGAAAGACATCATGGACATCCGAACGATGAGTTGGCATCTCCAACTTATACGGTACTTCTCTTCTTTTGTCCAAAATCTTGAATGGTCCAATGTAGCGATGTGCTAGCTTGCCTCTTATGTTAAACCTCTTATGACCTCTCATTGATGACACTTTGAGGTAAACAAAATCTCCCACTTCAAAGACTAATTTCTTTCTTTTATTGTCCGCATGGCCTTTTTGTCTTGTTGGGCAGTCCTCAAGTTTTCACGAATTATTTGGACTTGCTTTTCGGCTTCTTGCAACACATCCGGACCAAATACTTGAGTTTCTCCTGCCTCATTCCAGAATAAAGGTGTCCTACACTTCCTTCCATAAAGCGCTTCATATGGTGACATTTTCAAGCTTGCTTGGTAACTATTGTTGTATGAAAATTCTGCATATGGCAAGCTCTTGTCCTAACCTTTCTCATGCTTTAAAGCACAAGCTTTTAACATGTCCTCCAAAATTTCATTGGTCCTCTCGGTTTGTCCATCTGTTTGATGGTGATATGCCGAACTGAAGTTCAACCTTGTTCCCAATGCTTCATGCCATTTCTACCAAAATCTGGAGGTAAATTGAGAACCTCTGTCCGAGACTATCTTCTTTGGTACTCCGTGTCAGCACACAAAATGCTCCATGTATATTTCGGCCAATTGTGCAGATGTATACTTGGTCTTCACAGGGACAAAATGAGCTGACTTGGTTAAGCGATCCACAATTACCCAAATTGAGCCATAACCAGACTGAGTACATGGTAACCCAACTATGAAGTCCATTCCAATTTCTTCCCACTTCCATTCCAGGATCTTCAATGGTTGCAATAATCCAGCTGGCCTTTGATGTTCCGCCTTGACTCGTTGACACACATCACACAATGCTACATATTCAGCTATGTCCATTTTCATGCTATCCCACCAATAGCAAGTCTTCAAGTCTTTGTACATCTTCGTACAACCGGGTGAATTGAGTAAGGTGAGTCATGTGCCCCTTTTAATATTATCTCATGAATACGCTTCACATTAGGCACGACAATCCTCTTACCAAGCCATAGAGTACCATGTTCATCCTCATCAAATCTGAATTCTTTCCCCTCTTGGGTCCTTTCCTTGATTTCTTTAATTTCCTCATCCTTAGTTTGGCCTTCCCGAATTTCTTGCTCTAAGGTTGGGTTTAACTCCATCATCTCCATCTCATTTACAAATCCAAGGTTCAACCGTTCAAACTCCCTACATAACTCAGATGGTAACTCTCGAACTGTGAGTTGATGACTTGCTCCTTTTCTACTAAAGCATCGGCCACTACATTGGCTTTTCCCGGATGATAGTTGATCCCCAAATCATAATCTTTGATGAGCTCCAACCATCTCCGCTGCCTCAAATTCAGATCCGTTTGTGTGAAAATATACTTAAGACTCTTGTGATCCGTATAAATTTCACACATATGTCCAAGGATATAGTGTCTCCAAATCTTCAACGCATGTACCACGGCTGCAAGTTCTAAATCATGTGTTGGGTAATTCTGCTCATGTTTCCTCAATTGTCTTGATGCATAGGCGACCACTTGACCTTGTTGCATCAATACACATCCAAGTCCTTGTCTCGATGCGTCGCAATAGATGTCAAAGCTCTTGATCACATCCGGCAATAACAAGACTGGGGCTGTTGCTAACCTCTTCTTCAATTCCTCAAAACTCTCTTGACAAGCTTGAGTCCATTGGAAAGCCTTTCCCTTCATTATCAATTCCGTCATTGGCTTGACTATCTTGGAAAAGTCCTTGATGAATCGACGGTAATACCCAGCCATCCCAAGAAAACTCCTTATTTCCTTTGCATTTTGCGGGGGCTCCCATTTTAACACGTCCCTCACTTTTCCTGGATCAACCGAAACTCCTCCCCCTAAAATGATATGACCAAAAAACGATACTTATCTCAACCAAAACTGACACTTGTTGAACTTAGCATACAATTGATGCACCCTTAATTTCTGCAGCTTAAGCCTCAAGTGTTCCTCATGTTCCTTCTCATCCTTTGAGTAGATCATAATGTCATCAATGAACACCATGACAAATTTATCCAAGTACTCCATGAAGACCTTATTCATGAGGTACATAAAGTAGGCAGGCACATTTGTCAATCCAAAAGACATAACGGTGTACTCATAGGATCCATATCGTATCCTAAAAGCTGTCTTGGGTATGTCCGATGGTCTAATCTTCATTTGAAAGTATCCCGACCTCAAATCAATCTTAGAGAAGACACAAGCACCCTTCTTCTGATCAAACAAGTCTTCTATGCGTGGGAAGGTGTACTTGTTCTTGATTGTTACCTCGTTGAGAGCTCGATAATCTACGCACATCCTTTGGGATCCATCCTTCTTGTCCACAAATAGAACGGGCGCTCCCCAAGGTGAAGAGCTGGGCCGAATGAAATCCTTCTCTAGTTGCTCTTGAATTTGCTTCTTGAGCTCCGCTAATTCCATATGAGGCATCCTATACGGCCTCTTAGCTATAGGTGCAGTTCCAGGTATTAAATCAATAACAAACTCAATGTCTCGATCAGGTGGCATACCTGGCAACTCATCCAGGAACACGTCCAAAAATTCACACACCATCAAAATTTCCTCAATTGCAGTACCATCCATGTGATTCAGCTCCAATTGCTTCGGTGCGGTTTGAGATGCTTCAAATTCTACAGTGATCCCTTCTTCATTGGTCAACCTCACCGTCTTCATGGCACACTCAATAACTCCATTGTGCTTCCTCAACCAGTCCATACCAAGTATAATGTCCAATCCTTGGGAGTTCAAAACAATGAGGTTGGCGGAGAAGTCTACCCCCTTATTCTAAGGCTTACTTTTAGACATACTATATTTGTCCTCATCTCTCCTCCAGGAGACTTAACCAATAGAGTAAACTTCATATGAGAGATAGGCAAACTATACTTGGCAACATATTTTGATGCAATGAATGAATGCGATGCTCCAGAACCAAATAACATAGTCGCGGGGTTGGAGTTGGCGAGAAACATACCAATGACCACGTCATTCGCTTGTAGAGCATCCTTCGTAGAGACATTGATCACGTTGCCACGAGCAAAATTTGGTTGTCCCCAGTTTCTTTGCGGATGTCCTCCATTGGGTCTTGGGTTTTGCCTCGGCGCATTGCTCCCTTGACCAAGGCCTGACTTAGGACATTGATGCGCAAAGTTCCCAACTTCTCTGCAAGTATAGCACTTCTTAACTCCACCAGAATTATTGGGGCAACCTTTGTTTTGAACATGTGCACCAGGAAAATTAGCACGAGGTGCAAAAGGCATTAGAGGCCTAGGCGCTTGCATAACAGGGCGTGCACAAACTGAGTTGGGTGCGGTGCAAATCCAGGGCGCTGTACACGAGTAGAGGAGCTGTAATATGGCGCACTAGGAGGCGCAAAGCGAGGACGCACATTACTTCCTTGCGGATGTCCTTGATATGGCGCCTTCCTCTTGTTATCCTGTTCCATCTCATGAATCTTGTTCTCAACCACAATTGCTTTGTCCACAAGCTTCTGAAAATTGGCATAATCACATTTGAGCAATTGCACTTGGATCTCATTGTTTAAGCCCCTCATGAACAAGTATTGTTTCCGGCTGTCCCGACTCACATCCTCAGGTGCATACGTTGAGAGTTGAGTGAATTTATTGAGATATTCACCCACACTCGATCTTCCTTGCCTCAAGTTCTTAAATTCTTGCCTCTTCAAGATCATAACACCCTTAGGCACATAACGGGAACGGAAACTCGCCTTGAATTCGGCCCAAGTGATCCTCTCCTGATTCTCATGAGCATTGCAATAAGAATCCCACCAATCCGCAGCTGCTCCAACTAGTTGATGAGAAGCAAATAAGACATTCTCCCGGTCACTAAATTGGATAATAGCTAGCTTCTTCTCCATGGACTTGAGCCAATCATCCGCATCCATAGGGTCAACGGCTTGAGCAAAGGTTGGCGGCCTAGTCCTCATAAACTCTCCCAACTGGTTATGAGGAGGTGGGGGTGGCGGTGGAGGCATGTGGGGCTGATTGTTGATGTTACCAGCCTGCAGCTGTCCCATAGTTTGTATCATGGTCTCCATGAGCAGGTTTTGCATAGCCAAAAGCTGCTCAATGTTGATAGCTCCTTGAGCAGGTCCTTGCCCATTGTTGTTCTGAGGTGGTCCATGGTTCTCCTCCTCATCATTAGCATCCCTCTGGTTGTGACTCCTCACCATCTAGAGAAAAGCAATAGGTAAGAATTAGAAAACGTCCCCAACTATATGCATCAAGGGATATGAAACTAGACAACTAACTAGCCTACGTGGACATGGCAATGCTAAAGCATCCCAAAGTCCTCTATTAAACACACAAGCAAACAATATATAGCAAGCAGCACACCAACTAAAAACAGATTGATTCCTGAGTGCTCCTATGTGCTCTAAAGTGTCCATTCTATCTAGGCTGCGTCCTACGGTCAACCTGTGGCTCTGATACCAATTTGTGACACCCAGTTCTGAAAATGAACCAAGTGAAAGCATATGTGTGCCCAGAACGTTCAACACACATACACGAGTGCAATCACAAAAGAGTATACATAAAATTACCACAAGACAAGATTAATTTAGTACTTTTATTACACAACCATATTATCCTCGAATAGAATCTCTAAGAATTATTAACGATGAGTTCAACTGGTGCAGCGGAAATAACTAAATATGCAACTACGCAGCTAAGCAAAAGGTATAGCGCAGTTCCATGCAACACCACAGGCAAAGTTGATGGCAGAGACAACCTAGTACTCCACATTATCGACATTATAATCCCAATCCTGACCTGCAACTGTTGGGGGGGGGCAATTGCAAGGGTGAGTATATGTCATACTCAACAAGTGTGGAAAGTATGACATGTAGCTGATACAATCGACGAATATAATAATGACCGAGTGCTGAAAAGTACGTTTAAATCATTTGAAAAGTAATATATTATATGTATATGAAATAAACCCATCATAAGCCATGTAGTTATCATAATGCTAGTCCATATTCCATATCCATCATCATATACCAGTATCCATATTCAATACCAGAATTTAATTCATAACCATCCATAACCATAACCAAATCCCAATTTCCCTCTAGTCATGGAAGTTGTCCAGGTGCTCATAACTGGGAGCACGACTATCATGATAGTTTTATTAGACACTTTGCAGAGGTTGTACCTCTTTACCCACGTGTTTGTGATTTTATCACCCGTCAGCGACTAAAGAACCTCCCTTTCGTCAATTACACTTCTTTTTGTGTATGGCCAAGAGATCACAAAATAGCCTTTACAAAGGGATTACTAGCCTATTTACACCCCACTGAGTTTCACCGGTGGCGATGACTCCAACTGAGCATATCTTCAACCAAGGGCCCCCTCTTGAGCCATTCAGATCCAGGATAGTCCCACCAATCATCAACAAACCCAATCCGACTACCCCTTCCCCGAGCATCCTTAATGGTCCAAATAGAACTGGCAAAGCCCTAATTAATCATCTACGCCGCACTCATACTTGGCCTCGTGGTGGCACTGTAGTCTTGGCTTATTCTCGCATGAACCGATCCTTAGATCTAAAGCAAGCGAACCACCATAACATCCAACCCATCCACATACCAGGCTTGCTTAGATCACCCATTACCACATCATTTTAACCAGTTCATATTACAAGGATCTCATTAATGCATATTTAAATGGTGTAGTTGTTTTCCCATCCCAATTAATTAAGTGAAGCAAAAGGTAAAAAGCCATTACCGACTCTCTACCATGAATCCAGGCGACAAGGGTGGTCAAACAACGCTAGTAAACTTCCTATCATAGGATTCCCATCAAATTGACACAAGCATGCAGTTTTACAACAAAACATTTATTTTAAAATAGGACCAATATGCTTTAAGGACACTTGCCTTGCTCTCGGGATTGATTAGGATCAAAGACTTCAAACTCTTGGTGCTGGACGACACTCTCTAGTGCAAATCCGTCTAATCCGCACAATAAACATACAAACAAGAAACACAATCTAAGAGTGCACAAATATTACTCAATATGACATGATATGCATGATTAATGCAAATGCAAGGTAGAACTTGTTAATATATTGCTTTTAAATGATCACTATCTAGTTCTAATAGATTTTAACAAGTTTATACAGGTTTGGATTTGATTAGGTCTAATTTTAGAATTAATTCAACCCAATTTAACCAGGAAAATCGGACTAGTCCGCATAGGACCGGACAAGTCTGCACTGCATGAGAACAACAGATTAGGGTTTTCTAAATCGATGTGAATTTGGAGGATTGGGGTTTAATTCACGTAAGAAAAAGAGAATAGAAGGTATACCAGGTGTTTAGGACTCCAATGAATCAAGAAACTTGGAGGCAACACTTGGATCTTGGCGATCTAGGGTTGATGATGAACTTGGAGATGATTTGGTGATGAAGAACAAAACTTGATGGAGATCTTGATCCTCTTTCATTTCCTCCTCTTATTCATGCTTGGGATCTCCTCCTCCCTCCTTGATGGTGGCTCTCCATGAACTAGGGTTTGGATGGGGTGGAAAAGTGGCAAATAGTTGTCAAGCCAAGGGGTGGGGTTGTTTATATAGAGGTTTATGCTAGGGTTAGATGGATTTTGAGTTTGAGAGGAGTAGAGGCCGGTTTAGAGTCCCACATGGGCCCTAAACGAGTTAGGCACGACGTCCCTAGGCCCACTTAACATGAAACCCAAGAAACAAGTCGTAAAACAAAGGATTAATTCGGAGTTGCAAAATATCGGACAAGTTCGAAAAGGACCGGACTAGTCCGAAGTTAGTCAGAGAGAAATTGGACAACTCTGGCCAAAAATCGGACAAGTCCGACTTTAGTCAGAGAGGAAAACAAAAACGTCCACTGGAACACCGAACTAGTACAGACAAGTCTAGGGACTTAGCAAATTTTCAAGGATTCTTGGAACACCGGACTAGTCCGCATAGGATCAGACAAGTCCGAAAGTGTCCAAAGGCAAAAACAGACTAGTCCACAGCAAAAACGGATAAGTCTGACCGAGGTCAGAGAGAAATCGGACTTGTCCACATCAAAATCGGACTAGTCCGCACTTTCCAGAATTTTAAGTGCGGTTTTTTTGCAAATCAATTTTAAACTCATTCCTCTTTATGTGGATTAATATTAAACATGTGCATGAATGTATGTAGGGAATGATGCATGAAAATGAGGGTGTTACAAACCAACTCAAAACTTTCCATATTTGAGTCAAACACAACTCAACCGCAGCCTGAGTCCATAACCTAGTTGATTGGACCTTTTTGACCAATTTTTTACATCCACATCTCTTCATCACGCCTCGAAATCATGTAGCCACGTCCATGCACTCCTTACACATGTGCAAACATTTTCCAACGACGTCCACGATACCTTAATATGCATTGTTCTTGATTCAAACATGTTGCACAACCTCCCGATCAACTCAACCACAATTCCTCCCGAACTTGGTTGTTGAACCTCATCTTCTCCGTAAGACTAGTTCAATGGATCTCATCACCAGACATGTCTTGAACTCAAGCAACACCTGCACATGAATAAACAATCGATACTTTCGAGCACAAGGCCTTGACTTGACTCTCGTTAGTTCCGAAACCACATCACCTTATGTGAGCACCTCATGTAAGCATGTTGCAAACCACAACAAAATGATATCGGTCATAACCACCAAAACACACCAAAAACTTAGTAAAAGAATACTAAGCAAACTTTCCATAATCCAAAAAGCAAGTCCGAAACATTGCAAGTTAAAAGAAGAACAACTGCGATCAAGCTTTGAACCTTGCCAAAGCTAATCGGACCTTGAACCGGAGCTTACAAAAGCTAGTCGGACCTAGAGCTAGAGCTTACCAAAGCTAGTCGGACCTAGAGCCGAAGCTAACCAAAGCTAGTCGGACCTAGACAATGAAGTCGGACCTAGCGTTGGACCTTGCCGGAGCTACCCAAAACAAGTCGGACCATGATGAAGCTCGGACCTAGAGTCGTACCTTGATGATAAAGATGTTTTGGTAGTATTCAAAACTATACATATAAAGCAAAGCTCATCCAAGTCATACAATCAAGTAACTTATACTATCAGAACAATGAGATACATAAAGTAGTGTAAGCCATGCTAGAGTTCAAATGTAATTTTCAATTTAAGCAAGTCATGATCTCACAAGCTTAACTATTTCAAGACCTGAAAGCATGACACTTGTTGCTGCAATTTTATTTTCTCTTAAGCACAAATTTTTAACATATCAAATTTGCAAGAGATTATATGCGCATCTGTCTTATTCTAACCAACCAAGCCAAGCCTATGTCATTTGACAACCATAAGCTTAAGGCCATGGTTTTAGTCATACACAACTTCTTCCAAGTTCATATCTAAGTGCAATGATAAGCCACCTTAAAAGAAGAAGTGCGATGCATGCATATTCTGTTGATCTTATCTCGATTTTTCATTTGAACTTAAAAGTTCATCATGTGAATTGATTACTTAATCTCTATGATTAAAAGCACTTTTGAGCATGCAACAAGTTCAAAACAGCAAGAAAGTTCGATCATGACCAGATTTTGTGTAAGTAGTTATTCCAATTACTAGTCATGGCAAAAACTGCAAAATGTATAACACGAGTAATGTAGTAAGAACTTTCAGCATGTAAAAGGAATTACAAAGTCATATATGTATGAAATATTATGCTAATATTATTTTTAAATTGAGATCCCAAATTTGAAAGCTCCCCCTCAATTTAAGCCATTAGGATGCATAACCCCTATTTCACTACGAATGTAACAAAAACGAGTAAAATCCAAAGGATTTGTGAAAATGTCAGCCAATTGTTGTTTGGTATCTACATGGTGAAGCACAATGTTTCCTTTTTCAACATTATCACGGAGAAAGTGATATATAATGTCAACATGCTTTGTTCTCGAATGTTGCACGGTATTTTAGCAATGCAAATGACACTAGTTTTATCACAAAACAGTGGGACACAATCTAGATAACCCCATAGTACTTAAGTGTTTGAACAATCCAAAGAATTTGTGAGCAAGCGCTAGCAGCAGCTACATATTCAGATTCGGCTGTGGAATGTGCAACTGAACTTTGTTTTCTAGAGGACCAAGCAACAAGAGAATTACCAAGAAAATGACAAGCACCCGAAGTACTTTTCCTATCAATCGTACGACCCCCAAAATTAGCATCCAAAAAGGCTTTCAAAGTAATGGTTGAGGAAGAAGGAAGAAAAATGCCAAATTCTTGAGTTCCATGTAAGTACCTGAGAATTCTTTTGATGGCTTGATGATGTGAAGCACGTGGGGAAGCTTGAAACCGTGCACAAAGACATACTCTAAATTGTATGTCTGGTCTTGATGCTGTGAGGTACAAAAGTGATCTGATCATGCTTCTATATTCTTTTTGATCCACGGGTTCACCATCTTCATCAAGTTCAATGGTTGTTGCTGTTCCCATTGGTGTCCGAAGAGGCTTGCTTTTGTCCATGTTGAAGCGCTTAAGAAGGTCTCTTGTATACTTCATTTGATGCATAAAGGTTCCCTCCTTAGTTTGCTTGATTTGCAGCCCCGAAAAGTACATGAGTTCTCTCATCATACTCATCTCAAATTCTGAACTCATCATAGCTGAGAACTTGGACACAAGATCATGAGAAGCACAACCAAATATCATATCATCCACATACCCTTGAACGAATAATGTGTCATTGCCATGCTTATGCACAAAAAGAGTTTTATCAACCTTGCCCATGGTAAACCCTTTTCAAGTAAGAATGTTTTTATCCTATCATACCATGCTCTAGGGGCTTGTTTGAGACCGTACAAGGCTTTGGACAGTTTGTAAACATGATTAGGAAAATCTAAATTTTCAAAACCTGGTGGTTGCTTGACATAAACCTCCTCATCTATATAGCCATTAATAAAAGCACTTTTAACATCCATTTGATTCAACTTGGAACCTTTAGATGCAGCAAAAGCTAACAAAATTCTTATGGCTTCTAATCTAGTAACAGGAGCAAAAGTTTCATCAAAATCTAGACCTTCACTTTGTGTGAAGCCTTGAGCAACCAATCTAGCCTTATTCCTAATCACAATCCATCCTCACTTTGTTTATTTTTAAACACCCATTTAGTTCCAATTAAAGTGTGATCTTGAGGTGGAGGTACAAGTTTCCAAACATTATTTCTTTCAAAATTTTCTAACTCTTCTTGCATGGCAATAATCCAATATTCATTAGTGAGTGCGTGTGATATATATTTGGGTTCAAAAGAAGAAACAAAAGCGGAATGAGCATGAGAATTGGGGTCGGAAAACCTGGATCTTGTAACTTGTTCATGCAAGCTTCCAATTATCTATTGCGGGGGATGATTCTTGTAAATCCGTAGGGGAACTGATGTCTCACAGGCTTTTTCTTCATCTGGTTCATCGCAGATTGATGAGCTTGTGGCTTGTGGATGATCAAGACCTGCAGAGATGGTAGTAGGAGCTTGTTCAAAGTTTAGAGCTAGACACATGTCAGCTTCGCAACTATTAGGCAATATCATTGACTCTTCTTCTTCTTCGAAAATACCCTACCCTTGAGGATATGGATCCGGACCTGCAATGTTTGAGCTAGTACCTGGGCTAGCTTCATCAAAAGACACCTCACAAGTCTCCACAATTTTTTTAGTGTCAAGTAAAAGCACAAAGTAGCCTCTAGTATGAGATGGATAACCAATAAACATGCCATCAATGGATCTAGGTTCAAATCTATCAAGATTATCATGTTTCTTAATAAAGCATTTGCAACCAAAGACCCTAAAGTGTGTGACACTAGGTCTATGTCCAAACCAGAGCTCATATGATGTTTTACCTAGCTTAGCGCGCAAGAAAACACGATTTGAGACATAACAAGCGGTTGCAATCGCATGAGCCCAAAATTTTCTGGGGGTTTGATATTCATCAAGCATAGTCCTAGCCATCTCAACTAAAGTTCTGTTCTTTCTTTCTACAACACCATTTTGTTGAGGTACATATGGTGAAGAAAATTGATGATCTATTCCATTTTCAGCACAAAAGTGATCAAAAGATTGATTTTTAAATTCCGGTCCATTATCACTTCTAATTGCTTTTAAAGATCCTGGGTGATCAATTGATAATCTAAGAAATAAAGTTCTAAAGTGACTAAAAGTTTCATTCTTAGATGCCATAAAGTAGACCCAAGAGTATCTAGAATAATCATCAATAATCTCAAGAACATACCATTTATCTCCGAAGGATTGAACATGTGAAGGTCCTACGGTGTCAAGGTGTAAAAGTTGACCTGGTTTAGTTGTCATGATCATTGTCAGAGCAGTATGTGAACCTGCAACAATCTTAGCATGGCTACAAGAAGAGCACACAATTTTTTTGTCCCCTTTAAGCTTAGGTAGCCCACGTATGCGATCAAGAGCACTAACACTTGTTAGATGATCAAAGCCTACATCACCAAGTCTATGATGCCAAAAATATAAGTCATTTGAATCATTAGCAACTAGACACCTATGCTTAGAGGAAGACATATCAAAATCAGCTTTAAAAACTCTTTTAAACCGAGACATGATAAAAATAAGCTCACTATTTGAATGTACAACATTGCAGCAATTTTTAGTAAAAATAATTTCCAGATTTTCATCTGGCAGTTGTGAAATAGAAATCAAGTTTTATTTCAAATTTTTAACAAGTGCCACATCCTTCAAAGTGTAGTGATCATTTACTCTAACCGAACCCTTAGCAGTTATAGGAGTTGAAGAATTATCGACAAAAGTAACATTTTCTACACGTGACACAAAAGAGAGGGAGGTGAACCATTCTTTGTTACCGTCATGTGGCGTGAGCAACCTGAATCCACAATCCAAATGTTCTCCTTCCTAAAGCGTGTAACCTACGTAGAAGAACAATACGTCGATGACTCAATACTGGGGTTAGTCAATAGGCATTTAGGAATCCAGTACTGAGTCACACGACGTCCAGTAGGAACAACATGCGACACCTGAGATAAAATAGCAGGTTTATGAGTCAAAGTTTGAGATTTTCTGTTCTTAACTACTGATTTAAAATTTGTTACACGTTTAGCATGGAAACCAGTAGCTCCGGAGTTAAGAGAAGTAGTTCCAGAGGAGAAAGCTGAAGCTCAGGATGCAAAGACTGAAGTTCCGAAAGGAACAACAGAAGATCCGGGAGCTCTCAGAGCTATCGGAACTACCGGAGCTGACTTTGCAGATTTCTTACCATAAGGTATGGAAGCTACTTTTTCAAATTTCTAACTCATTAAAGTAGCTTGCATGTTTCTAATTTTAGGTTTAGCATGCATAGCATATTTAGCATGAAAGTTATGAGATCTAGCAGACACTTTATCCTTTTTAATTTGTTTAGCTAGTCTATAACAGAAATCTATGACATGACCATCTCTATCACAATAAGTACAATGAAATTTCATTTTGTAATCATGTCTAGATGAGCATACATTATTAGAAACAGAATTAGAAAGCACTCCTACAGATTTAAAAACCACATCCTTTTATTTAGGGACAATTTTGATTAAACCTCTTCCAAATGATCTAACAACGCGAGGTGGATGTGTTTTAGAATAAGCATGAGAATCAAAACCTAAACCTATTTTATCATTGCAAGGTTTAGAAGAACTTAACAACAAGTTTAGATTCTTGTTCCCATTGTAGAACCGCTCTAGTATCTTAGTTTTATGGTCAAGTTCTTTAGATAAAACTAGGCAGTTTTGACATGAAGTTTTTCCTTTTAGTTTGCAATTGGAACAATATTTAACTTCATGAGAACGTAAAGCATTGTTCAGAATGAAAATTTCATTCATTGCATCTTTTAGTTTCTTGTCAAGATTGTCACATGCAGAACAATGTAGATCATCTGTAGAATAAGAAACATATTTTATGTTTCTAACATTAAGGTCAGACAACTTTTTGTTCTTTTCAATTTCTTCATTAAGTCTATCTAGAGCGGAGGAGTGTGCACTTCTTAATGTGGACAATTTTTTATAGATTAAGTCACATGAGAGACATGCATCATCACTAGGAATAAAAGTTTTTAAGCGGTTGATTTCAGATTCTAGTGATTCAATTTTAGCAGCATTATCCCTAAGCTTGTTGTCCTTTTTCCTCACAATAATAGTTGCACGAAAAATTGCATCACACATTTCATTATAGGTAGAGCATACCTCATCGTAGTCACTGTTGTGTTCTGCATCCTCCTGACTTCATCTTGATCTTGTTTTGCCTGCCATGAAGCATAAGTTGACCAGATCATCATCATCTTCATCACTTTCAATGTCTTCATCACTTGAACTGAGCTCTTGAAGTGGGGTGATGAAGCTGTTTATCATGTTACATCCTATGGAACCCTTCTTTTTCTTGTTGGAGTTTCCAGAGGTGGTCTTGACCTTGATCTGCTTTTTTCATGGGTAGTAGGACCTGAAAGGTTAGGGCATTCTGTACGAAAGTGTCCTGTCTTACCACATTCAAAGCATCATTGAGGTCCAGAGCTTCCTCTCCTTCTAGTTATCACATTTTGCAATGCTTTTGAGAACCAAGTAAAGATGAGTGCTAGCTCCTCTTCTAGAAATTCTTTAATCTGTTACAGGATTAGTGAAGACAGCAAAGCAAGTGTATTGCTAGATGAAGATTGGCCAGAGCTAGGCATACCACGTTGAGAAACAAATGAATGAGACTTGTTGAGGTTCTTACGTGAGATTATGTCAATTTCATGAGTTTTAAATTTAGAATATAGCACATCTAATGTAAGTGTACTCATGACAATAGATTCACGAATATATGTGACTTTCATCTCTCAAATTGACATGTCTAATGCACTTAACAATTGTCTAGCATTTTTAGCATCTGAAAAATTAACATTGACACTGAAGTAAGAGTACTCATGACAGTTGATTCGCGAATGGATGTTACTTTCGTCTCCCATATTGTCATGTCTAATGCACTAAGGAGTTGCCTACCATTCTCAGTATCAGAAAAGTTTATGTTGACACTATATAGATTACTGAGAATTTTTTTAAATCGGACAAAAATTTGATCGATGGACTCACCAGGTTGCATCTCAAAGTGCATGTATTCCTTTTTGAACATATCTTGTTTTACCTCCTTGATTGTGTTGGAGCCTTCGTGATAATCACAAAGAGCTCTCCAAACATCGTATGTAATCGGAGGTGCGTGGCACGATCAAAGTTGCTTTGAGTGAGTCCTTGAATGATCAAGTTGCGAGCTTTGTTGTTGTTGTCAATGTCATGTAGATTCGTAGCTGTAACATGATCGTTTGGTGGCACTTCATAAGACTTGTATACCTTTTCCCATATCGCGAAGCCTTGCACCTGGATGAAAGCCTCCACACATGCCTTCCAAACATGAAAATCAATACCAACAAACACACAAGGTTTTGCCGAGTATTTATCCATGAGGATTAGTCAAAAACACGTGCAAATTACAAAGATTAGAGCACCGTGGCTCTGATACCAATTTTAGGATTGAAGGGCACGTGTAAAGCTACCAGAGGGGGGTGAATGGTAGATTAAAACGTTTTAGTGGAAGCAACAAAAATACCCCTCGGCATAAAACCGATCTGTTAAAGAAAACCGTGTGTGCGACTAATCTAAACGTGTTCAACTGTGGAAAAACTAGTATAGATTGTAGATAATCAAGTTACGAATACTTCACAACAAGAATCACGAAAATCCGTCGAGAGAAACTCAAGTTACGATCAAAAGATTGAACAAAGGTCAATCTGCCCTACCCGAGAAAAGCAGTTCTGGAACCCTGAAAAGAAACTCGTGTAGATCAGAAACCAAAAATCAAATGACTGTGAAATTTTCACAGATGATAGAAAATCAAGTTGTGAAGACAACCCAAAAAAATCACGTCAATCGGATCTGTAAAACTCGAGTTATGATAAAACCACCAAAACAAGGTAGTGCTATGCAGAAACTCGACGAGAAAGACTTGAAGAAAACAAGTCGGACGAACAAGGCACAAAAGTTCCTTTCAAGTAGGAATTTTATTCAATAGAACACCAGATGAACAGCCCCAAAGTAATCTACCATGAGCTCTGGCCTCCCTTGCTTATATAACTAGCTCGAAAGCCAACTCAACTCAAATCAGGACTCTAATCCTACTCAATTCACTAATCGAAACATTCCATAACTGCTCAAGACTCTTCTATACGCAGATAGAAGCAATCCTAGAACTTCCAAAAACCTTCGGAGCATATACTACGTTCCTAAAACAAATTAACTTTGTGTCGAACCACACGAAAACTATCATAACCAACTTGATACTTTCCATATCTGAGCCAAAACCGACCCCGCCGCATCCGAAGTCATCATCCGATTCGACCCGATCCTTCCAAGCTGATATTCCCTTCCATATCCCGTCTTCGAAATCATGTAGACACATCATGCACCGCTTGCATACGTGCAAACACTTTCCTTCAACATACAGCTTCCTTCATATGCACCGCCCTAGATTCAATCACCCTGCGTGACCTCCTGATCAACTCAACCACAGTTCATCCAGAACTTGATTGTTAGAACCTCATATCCTCCCTGAGACTAGTCCAATGGATCCCGTCACCAGCCGTGTCTTGAACTCAAGCAACACCTGCACATGAATAAACAACCAATACTTCCGAGCACAAGTCCTCGACCTGACTCACATTAGTTCCGAAACCACAACACCTTATGTGAGAACCTGACATAAGCATGTTGCAAACCATAGCAAAAACGATATCAGCCATAACCACAAAAATGCACCAAAAACGTATTAAAAGAATACTAAGCAAACTTTCCATAATCCAAAAATCAAGTTCAAAACATTGCAAGTAAAAGTAGATCCACTGCGATCAAGCTCCAAACCTTGTCAAAGCTAACTGGACCTTGAACCGGAGCTTACCAAAACTAACAGGATCTAGTGCCAGAACTTACAAAGCTAGGAGGACCTAGCACCGAAGCTAACCAAAGCTAGTCAGACATAGCGCCGGAGCTTACCAAAGCTAGTCGGACCTAGAGCCGGAGCTAACCAAAGCTAGTTAGACCTAGACAAAGAAGTCGGACCTAGCCAAAACAAGTCAAACCTTACTCGAACCTTGCTGGAGCTACCCAAAACAAACCGGACCTATCATCGGACCTTGCTGAAGCTGAGACCTAGAGTCGGACCTTGATGATAAAGGTGTTTTGGTAGTATTCAAAACTTTTATCGCCATAGGCAATGTATTCAGCACACATAGGTCTCACATACCATTAACCATATCCAATACCATAATTCAATCCAAAACCAGCCATAACCATATTATCAACCATAACTAGTATCAAATCATAACCAAACCGTCCCAAATCCAAAGTTTCCCTCTAATCATGTGAGGTCCAGGTTGCTCATGAACGGGAGAACGGCTATCATGATAGTTTTGATACTCTGCAGAGTTTGTACCATATTACCTACGTGTTTGTGATTTCATCACCTTTCGGTGACTAAGAACCTCCCTCATGCCCATGACCCGGTCACATTACACACTTCCGTTGGTGTGTGGCTAAGATATCACAAAATAGCCTTTACAAAGGGATTACTAGTATGTACAGACCCACTGAGGTTTCACCGAGGATTACAACTGAGAGCATCTTCAACAAAGGGACCCCTCTTGTGCCATTCGAATCCTAGGGAGTCCCGCCACAAATCCAAACCCAATCCGACTCCCCTTCCCCTGTGCGCCAAATGATCCGTGCAGTACTAGCAATACCCTAATTAATCAGCTACACCGCACCTATACATGGCCTTGTGGTTGAACTGTAAATCCTGGATGGTCGCTCCACGAACCGGTCCTTAGATCTAAAGGAAGCGAAACCACCATAGCATCCAACCCAATCCACATACCATGCTTTCTTAGATCACCCATTACCATGTCATATTAATAAGTTCATATTATCCATCATCTCATTAATGCATAATTAAATGGTATAGTTGTTTTTCCCATCCTAATTAATTAAGCAAAGCAAAGGTAAAATCCCTTCTGGATTCTCTACAATGTATTCCAAGCGACAAGGGTGGTTAAACAAAGCTAGTAAACTTCCTATCATAGGAATTCCCGTAAAATTGACACAAGCATGCAGTTTTGAAAACAAAACATTTGTCGTCAAAATAGGATCAATATATTCAAGGACACTTGCCTTGCTCCTGATCTTGGTTAGGGTCAAAGACTTCAAATTCCTGGTGCTGGAGGTCCTCTGCAGCATCCTCTAGCACAAATCTGTCTAAACCGCGCAATAAACATACAAGACAAGAATCACAATAAAAAGTGCACATATATTACTCAATATGTTATGCCATGCATGATTAATGCAAATGCAAAGCAAAAATAGTTAATGAGTTGTTAATAATGTTCACTAACTGGTTCTAATAGTTTTTAACAAGTTTGGATAGGTTTGGAATTGATTCGAGTCAATTTGGAATTAATTTAGCACAATTCATATTCAAAGGCTTGACAAGTCCAATGCCAGGGCCGGACTAGTCTGCCCTACGCAAAACCAACGAGTTAGGGTTTTTCTTGATCTATGATAATTTGGAGAATTGGGGTGGAATTCAAGTGGGAAAGAGAAAGTAGAAGGTGTACCACGTGTTTAGAACTCCAAAGATCATGAATTGAAGAAGAAACTTGAATCTTGATGATCTAGGGTTGATGATGAAGAGTTGAAGGTGAATTGGCGATGAAGAACGCAAAGTCGATGATGATCTTGATTACTTGATCCTCTTTCGTTTCCTCCTCTTCTTCTTCTTGCCCAGGATCTCCTTCTCCCTCCTTGGTGGTGGCTATCCGCGAACTAGGGTTTGATGTTCATTCAATTGTGGCAAAGATGGGGTTTGATGTTCATTCAATTGTGGCAAAGATGTGAAAAATTGGGGTGTTGGGTTGCTTATATAGAGGTGGAGGTGGTAGGGTTTGATGGAATTCGAGTCTAAGGTGGGTGGAGGCCGTGTAGGGTCCCACGTGGGCTCCATAGAGGTTAAGCATGACGTCCTTGGGCCAATTAAGGTAAATACCCAAACTCAAGTCGTGGTTGAAAAGATTGAACCGAGTTGGGCACACCGGACAAGTCCACTGAGGGGGGCAGACTAGTCCGATGTTGGACAGAGACGAAAAGGGATAAGTCCAGTAGGTTGTCCGGACAAGTCCGGTCTTGTACAGAGAGGAAAACAGGCAAGTCCAGCATGGATCGGACAATTCTGGGATTCAGTAATTATTCGAAAACCGAACCAAATATCGGACTAGTCTGCATTCAATCACGGACATGTCCGGAATGGAACAGAGACTTAATGGGACTAGTCCGTAACAAAAACGAACAAGTCGGGAGAGGCATCAAAGGGGGAAACTGGACTAGTCCGGGGTACAAACCGGACAAGTCCGTACTTCTACAGACTTTTAAGTGCTATTTTGTTTCTAATTCATTTTAAACTCATTCCTTTTTATGTGGATTAATGTTAAACATGTATATGAACTTATGCAATGCATGATGCATGAAAATGAGGGTGTTACAACCCTACCCCCCTTAAAATGAATCTCGCCCTTGAGATTCGATGTAGAAGGAAACAGATAGGGAAATTCTTTCTTGAGATCATCTTCTAGGTCCCAAGTTGCTTTTGATTCTATATGATGCTTCCATTGTACTTTGCACCATCGAATAACCTTGTTCCTTGTGACTCTCTCCTTAGTTTCCAAGATTTTGACTGGTTGCTCGGCATAAGTCAAATCTGTCTTTAATTCCAATTCTTCCATTGGCACCTGTTCTTCTGGTACCCTTAAGCACTTCTTGAGTTGTGAAACATGAAACACATCATGGACATCTGAAAGGTGTGTTGGCATCTCCAGTTTCTATGCTACTTCTCCTCATTTGTCTAAAATCTTGAATGGTCCAATATATCGAGGTGCTAGCTTGCTTCTTATGTTAAACCTCTTATGACCTCTCATTGGTGACACCTTGTGGTAGACGAAGTCTCCCACTTCAGAGGATAGGTCTCTCCATTTATTATCCGCATATCCTTTTTGTCTTGATTGGGCATCCCTCAAATTTTCACAAATTATCTGAACTTGCTTTTCAGCTTCTTGCAACACATCAGGTCCAAAAACTTGGGATTCTCCCGTCTCATTTCAAAACAAGGGTGTCCTACACTTCCTTCCGTATAATGCTTCATATGGCGACATCTTCAAACTTGTTTGGTAACTATTGTTATATGAGAATTCTGCATACGACAAGCTCTTGTCCCAACTTCTTCCATGCTTCAAAGCACAAGCTCTTAACATGCCCTCCAAAATCTGATTGGTCCTCTCCATTTGTTTGTCTTTTTGAGGGTGATATGCTGAGCTAAAATTCAACCTTGTTCCCAATGCTTCATGGAATTTATGCCAAAACATGGAGGCAATTTGAGAACCTATATATAGCTCTACCAGCTTTGCGATGGTATAGGTGGTCTTGACAGGAACAAAATGAGCTAACTTGGTCAACCTATCCACAATAACCGATATGGAGTCATAGACGGACTGGGTACACGGTAAACCAATTATAAAGTCCATTCTGATTTCTTCCCACTTCCATTCCGAAATCTTCAATGGCTACAATAATCCAGCTGGCCTTTGATGTTCAGCTTTAACTCGCTGGCACACATCACACAAAGCTACATATTTAGCTATATCCTTTTTCATGCTGGCCCACCAATAACATGTCTTCATGTCCTTTTACATCCTTGTCTAGATGCATCATAATAAATATCGAAGCTTTTGCTCACATCCGGCAAAACTAACATAGGTGCGGTGGTTAACCTCTTATTTAGCTCCTCAAAACTGTCTTGACAAGCTTGAGTCCATTGGAATGCTCTCCCCTTCATTAACAGTTCCGTCATTGGCTTGGATATTTTGGAAAAGTCCTTGATGAACCTACGGTAATATCCAGCCATTCCAAGAAAGCTCCTTTTTTCCTTGACATTCTGTGGCGGTTCCCATTTCAACACGTCACTCACCTTTCCGGGGTCAACTGATACTCCTACTCCTGAGATGATATGACCCAAAAATGACACCTCTTTCAACCAAAACTAGCACTTGCTGAACTTGGCATACAATTAATGCTCCCTCAATTTCTGCAACGTAAGTCTCAAGTGTTCCTCATGCTCCTCTTCACTCTTCGAGTAGATCATAATGTCATCAATGAATACCACTACAAACTTATCCAAGTACTCAATTAAGACCTTATTCATGAGGTACATAAAGTACGCAGGCGCATTCGTCAACCCAAAAGACATCACGGTGTACCCATAAGATCCATACCGTGTCCGGAAAGCTGTTTTGGGTATGTCTGATGGTCTAGTCTTTATTTGAAAGTAGCCTGACCTCAAATCAATCTTGGAGAAAACACAAGCACCCTTCATCTGATCAAACAAGTCTTCCATGCGGGGAAAAGTATACTTGTTCTTGGTGGTCACCTCATTGAGAGCTCGGTAATCTACACACATCCTTTTGGATCCATCCTTCTTGTCCACAAAGAGTACGGGCGCTCCCCAAGGCGAAGAGCTTGGGCAGATAAAACCCTTCTCTAGTTGCTCTTGAATCAGCTTCTTGTGCTCCGCTAACTCCTTAGGAGGCATCCTATATGGCCTCTTATCTATAGGTGCAGTTCCAGGTATTAAATCAATAACAAACTCTATGTCACAGTCAGGTGGCATACCAGGCAAATCATTCAGAAACACATCCAAAAATTAACACACCACTGGAATCTCCTCAATTGCAGCACCATCTATGTCATTCAACTCCATTTATTTCAGTGCATGTTGGGTTGTTTCAACCTCTATGCTGATCCCTTCCTCATAGGTCAATTCACCGTCTTCGTGGCACATTCAATAACTTCATTGTGCTTCCTCAACTAGTCCATACCAAGTATAATGTCCAATCCTTGAGACTCCAAAACAATGAAGTTGGCAAAGAAGTCTACCCCCCTTATTCTATGGCTTACTTACGGACATACTGTATTTGTCCTCATCTCTCCTCTAGGAGATTTAACCAATAGAGTATACTTCATATGAGAGATAGGAAAACTATACTTGGCAACATATTTTGATGCAATGAATGAATGCGATGCTCCAGAATCAAATAACATAGTCGTCGGGTTGGAGTTTGCAGAAACATACCAATAATCACATCATCCGCTTGTTGCCCTTCCTCCATAGAGACATGGTTCACATTGCCACGAGCAAAATTCTGCTGTCCATGATTGCCTTGTGGCGCTCCTCCATTTGGTCTTGGGTTTTGTCTCGGAGCATTGCTTCCTTGACCAAGGCCTGACTTAGGATATTGAATTGCAAAATGTCATGCTTCTCCACATGTATAGCACTTCCTAACTGCAGTAGAATTATTGGGACAAACTTGATTCTGAACATTTGCACCAGGAAGGTTGGCACGAGGTGCAAAATGCATTGGAGGCCTAGGTGCTTGCATGGCACAGCGTTGCTGCACGAACTGAGCTGGGCGCGGTGCATAACCAGGGCGCTGTATAGGAGCAGAAGAGCTGAAATAAGGCGCATTAGGTGGTGCAAAGCAAGGGCGCACATTGCTTCCTTGTTGCTTTCTTTGATATGACGCCTTCCTCTTGTTATCTAGCTCCATCTCACGAACCTTGTTCTCAACCACAATTGCTTTGTCCACAAGCTTCTGAAAGTTGGCATAATCAAAATTCAGCAATTGTACTTGGATCTCATTTTCTAAGCCCGATATTCACCCACACTCAATCTTCTTTGCCTCAAGTTTTCAAACTCTTGCCTCTTCAATATCATAACACCCTCGGGCACATAATGAGAATGGAAGCTCTCCTTGAATTAGCCCAAGTGATCGTCTCGTGATTTTCGTGGGCATTGCAAAGAGAATCCCACCAATCCGCAGCTGCTCCAACAAGTTGATGAGATGCAAATAGCACCTTCTCCCCGTCACTGCATTGGACAATAGCTAGATTCTTCTACACGAACTTAAGCCAATCATCGGCATCCATTGGGTCAATGGCTTGAGCAAAGGTCGACAGCCTAGTCCTCATGATCTCTCCCAACCGGTTATGAGGAGGCGAGGGTGGCGGTGGAGGCATGTGAGGCTGATTGTTGTTCTTGCCAACCTGTAGCTGTCCCATAGTTTGTATCATAGTCTGCATGAGCTGGTTTTCGAAAGCCAATAGCTGCTCAAGATTGATAGCTCCCTGGGCAGGTCCATGTCCATTGTTGTTCTGAGGTGCTCCATTGTTCTCCTCCTCATAATTGACATCCCTCTGGTTGCGAGTCCTCACCATATGAAGAAAAGCAAGAGAGAAGAATTTAGAAAACATCCCCAACTATATGCATCAAGGGATATGAAACTAAGCAACTACCTATATTGGCCTATAAGGATATGGCAATGCTAAAGCATCCCAAAATCCTATACTAAGCACACAAGCAACAATACATAGCAATCAGCACACCAAACAAACCACGACATTTCATCAGTGCTCCTATGTGCTCTAAAGTGTCCATTCTACCTAGGCTGCATCCTACGGTCAACCTGTGGCTCTGATACCAATTTGTGACACCCGAATCCGAAAATGAACCAAGTGAATGCATATGTGTGCCCATGCCGTTTAACACACATACACGAGTGCATTCACAAAGGGATATACAGAAAATTACCACAAAACAAGATTAATATAGCACTTTTATTAAATGATTCAGAATATCCTCGAATACAAGCTCTAATGAATATTAATGACAAGTTTGAACTAATGCAGTGGAAATAAACTAAATATGAGCTAGAAAAAATAAGCAAGCTAAGCAAATAGGGTAGCGCAGCTCCAATCAAAACACAGGCAAGCTGACGGCAGACACGGCCTAAAACTCCATGTTATCAGCGTTATACTCCCAATCCTGACCTACAACTGTTGGTGGGGGAATTGCAAGGGTGAGTACATGTCGTACTCAACAAGTGTGAAAAGTATGACATGTAGCTGATTTAAATGATGACAATAATAAAGGCTAAGTGATGAAAAGTACATTAAAACATTTGAAAAGCAGTATATTATATGTATGTGAAGTAAACCCGTCATAAACCACAATGATTATTATAGTATAAGTCCATATTCCATATCCATCACCATCATACCAGATTTCACCATTTACCATTAACCATCTCCAATACCATAACTCAATCCATAACCAGCCATAACCATACTTTCAACCATAACTAGTATCAAACCATAACTAAAGCATCCCAAATCCACATACCATGCTTGCTTAGATCACCCATTACCATGTCATATTAACAAGTTCATATTAACCATCATCTCATTAATGCATAATTAAATGGTATAGTTGTTTTCACATCCCAATTAATTAAGCGAAGCAAAGGTAAAAAGCCCTTCCCGACTTTCTACAATGTATTCCAAGCGACAAGGGTGGTTAAACAAAGCTAGTAAACTTCCTATCATAGGAATTCCCGTCAAATTGATACAAGCATGCAGTTTTGAAAACAAAACATTTATCGTCAAAACAGGATCAATATGTTCAAAGACACTTGCCTTGCTGCTAAGCTTGGTTAGGGTCAAAGACTTCAAATTCCTGGTGCTGGAGGTCCTCCGCAGCACCCTCCAGCGAAATCCGTCTAAACCACGCAATAAACAAACAAGACAAAATCACAATCATAAGGTGCACATATATTACTCAATATGTTATGCCATGCATGATTAATATAAACGCAAAGAAAAACTAGTTAACGAGTTGTTAATAATGTTCACTACATGGTTCTAATAGTTTTTAACAAGTTTGGATAGGTTTGGATTTGTTTCGAGTCCATTTGGAATTAATTCAGCACAATTCAGAGGAAGGATAAGTCCTGTACCACGGTCGGACTAGTCCGCCCTACGCAGAACAAGCGAGTTAGGGTTTTTCTTGATCTATGAGAATTTGGAGAGTTGGGGTGGAATTCACGTGGGAAAGAGAAAGTAGAAGGTGTACCACATGTTTGAAAATCCAAAGATCAAGGATTGAAGAAGAAACTTGAATCTTGACGATCTAGGGTTGATGATGAAGAGTCTAAGGTGAATTGGCGATGAAGAACGCAAAGTCGATGAAGATCTTGATTACTTGATCCTATTTCGTTTCCTCCTCCTCTTCTTCTTGCTCGGGATATCCTTCTCCCTACTTGGCGGGGCTATCCACGAACTAGGGTTTGGTGTTCTTTCAATTATGGCAAAGACGTGAAAAATTGGGGTGTTGGGTTGCTTATATAGAGGTGGAGGTGGTAGGGTTTGGAATTCGAGTATAAGGTGGGTGGAGGCCATGTATGGGTCCCACATGGGCTCCACAGGGGTTAAGCATGACGTCCTTGGGCCCAATTATGGTAAATACCCAAACACAAGTTGTGGAGGAAAAGACTGAATCCGAGTCGGGCACACCGTACAAGTCCGCTGAGGGGGTCGGACTAGTTCGATGTTGGACAGAGACGAAAACGGATAAGTCCGGTAGGTTGTACGGACTAGTCCGATCTTATGCAGAAAGGAAAATACACAAGTCCAACATGAATCGGACAAGTCTGGAATGGAACAGAGACTCAATCAGACTAGTCCGCAGCAAAAACGGACAAGTCTGAAGAGGCATCAAATGGGGAAACCGGACTAGTCCGGGGTACAAACTAGACAAGTCTGTACTTCTATAGACTTTTAAGTGTTGTTTTGCTTCTAATTCATTTTAAACTCATTCCTTTTTATGTGGATTAATGTTAAACATGTATATAAACTTATGCAATGCATGGTGCATCAAAATGAGGGTGTTACAAGATACATGAGCCATACCTTTCCCAACTTGGACTTGGGACTAGAAGCTCTCCCCTCTATAGCCTAACACCACTAAGGACTAAGAGAACTAGTGTATACAATAGAATGATGCTCAAGTGGTGTGTGTTGAAGTGAGGGGTGAGGGGTCCTATTTATAGCTTGGAGAAGGGTCGGTTCCCACCACTAAAAGCGTGCGAATCAGTCACCACTGACTTCTTCAAGCCGGGAGGAGCCAACACGTGGAAGCTGACCGAGTTTGGCACCAGGACCACGTCGGACGACTAGGGGGGTCGACCGACTGGTATTTGCACCGTTTCGCATGTGCTTTCTCCACATCACTGCCAGGTGGGTCCCATCCCTTGATACGGGTGCTACACTGTTGGATGTCCTCGGATACTTCTGTTTGTGGGCCATTTGATCCATGTGGTGCCACATGTTGGTGCTTGATTGGCTGGGATGATATTTTATAGGATCCATCCCCTTGTTTCACACCAATTCTCTGTAAAATACCTGCATGCACCAATTTCTCCAAGTAAAAGTGGAAATAGGTTAACAGGAAAGGTGATGTGTGCAAGAAATGATATTTCCTTCACATAATTGAGTTATATTGATGGGTGAAATTAGTATATAACAGCTGTCAACACCTGGTTGATAGTTGATTCCCACATCATAATCCTTAGTGAGCCCCAACCATCTTCGTTTCCTCAAGTTTAGGTCCGTTTGCGTGAATATGTACTTGAGGCTCTTCTGATCCGTATAAATCTCACAAATATGTCCAAGGATGTAATTTATCCATATCTTCAAGACATGCACTACGGTTCCATGTTCAGGTCATGCATAGGATAATTCTGCTCATGTTTCTTCATTTCTCTCGATGCATAAGCTACAACTTGGCCTTCTTGCATGAGCACGCATCAAAGCCCTTGTCTTGAAGCATCACGTAAATATCAAAGCTCTTGTTCACGTCTGGCAACACAAAAACTGGTGCGGTTGTCAACCTTTTCTTTAGCTCCTCAGAATTGTCTTGGCAAGCTCGTGTCCATTGGAATGCCTTCCCTTTAGCAATTCAGTCAGGGGCTTCACTATTTTAGAAAAATCCTTGATGAATCGACAGTAATACCCAACCATTGCAAGAAAACTTGAATATCCTTCACCTTCTGCGGTGGGTTCCACTTAAACACGTCCTTCAATGTGTATTGTAATGCCTCAATTTTAATGCGGAAATCTAGAGTTCCCTCCAATGTCAAACCTACTACATGGTTTAGCATTGCCTTTCAAATTGTTGGTTGAACTACCTTGAATTCTATACTAACTCCCTCGTCATTTGTCAATTGCATTGTCCGTGTGGCACACTGGATCACTCTATTATGCTTTTGTAGTCAATTGTAACACCCTCATTTTCTTCCATCATGCATTGCATACGCTCATATACATGTTTAACATTAAGCAACATAAAAAAGAACAAGTTTAAAATGAATTAGAAGCAAAATAGCTTTTAAAAACCTGTATAGTTGCATACTTGTGCGGTTTGGACCCCATACTAGTCTGGTTTTGCCCCCTGTTCACTCTCCGGATTTGTCCGCTTTTGTTGCAGGTTAGTCCAGTTAAGTTCCTGTTGATGGTACGGACTTGTCCATTCTCAAGTACGGACCAGTCCATTCCTAACTACTGGAACTTTTCGGAGTTGTCCAGTAGATCCCTCTTTTGATCCGGTTTTTGGAGAAATTGTCAAGCCTCCGGACTTGTCTGGCCCCATACCGGTCTTGACCGTTTAACTCTCTGGAACTTCGTTTTGCAAATGGACTTGCCCGACATGATATCGAACTTATCCGTTCAACCTTCTGACATCCGACGGACTAGTCCGACCCTTAGGGGACTTGTCCGGTCTACCGGACTCGGGTTCAATTTTCTTACACGACATGTTATTGGGTATTTTTCTTAGTTGGGCCCAAGAACATCATGTCCAACCCCTGTGGAGCCCATGTGGGACCCCTACCCAGCCTCCACCGCCTTAAACACGAAATCCATCAAACCCTACCACCTCCACCTCTATGTAAACATTCCACCACCCCAACTTTTCATACATTGCCACTTCTGAAGAAAACCCTGGCCCTAATTCGTGGGTGCCGCCATCAAGGGGACTCCATCGCAGCTAGGAGAAGGGAAGGAGGAAGGAGGAGGATCTAGCAAGGTTGACCTTCATCAACTCATCGATATCATTGCCAATTCTCCATCAACTCTTCACCATCAACCTTAGGCGTCATGATCCAAGTGTTGCACCCAATTCTCAGCCTTTGAATCCTTGGATTCGTGGTAAATATCTTAGATGCATCTTTTCTACAAAAAATGGTTCCATAATTAATCATACTATACTCTAATTAGGATTTCGCTAAAACCCTAGCCGAACGGACTTGTCCGGTTCCTGTGCGGACTAGTTCGATCGACTTTCTGGTCTAGGGCAGACTAGTCTGGTCCCCAGTACGGACTTGTCCAGCCACCTGAATCTGAAGTTGCTGAATTGAATACAAATTGACTCAAATCAACTTGAACCAGTTCAAACTTGTTGAAAACCATTGTAACTAGTGAGTAAATACTAATAGAAACTCTTTAACAAGTTTTACCTCATAATTGCATTATTCATGCATGTCATGGCATATTGAGTAATATATGGGCAATTATTGATTGTAATGTTTGTTTTGTATGTCTGTTATGCGGAATAGAAGGTGTTGCTCTAGAGGGTGTTGTCAAGTACCTCCAACATTAGAAATTTGAAGCTTTTGACCCTAGCCAGCCTCAAGAGCAAGGCAAGTGTCCTTGAACATTTTGATCCTGTTTTTAAATGTTTTGTTTGAAAAAAATGCATGCTTGTGTCAAATTGATGGGAAACCCAAAATAGGTGTTTACTAGTCTTGTTTGACCATCCTTGTCGCTTGGACTACATTGTAGATAGTCGGGAAGGATATTTTACCTTTTTGCTTCACTCTAATTAATTGTGATGGGAAATAACCAAATGGCTTAACTATGAATTAACGAGCATGCATATGATGAGAATTGACATATATGGTTAATTGGTAATATAGGATTGGGAGGTCTAAGCAAGCATGGATTATGGACTGGGTCGGATGTTATGGTGGTTCGTTTGCCTTAGATCTAAGGAACGGTTCATGCGAAAATAAGCCAGGTCAACAATGCCACCACAAGGCCAAGTATGGGTGCAGCGTAGCTGAATGGAGAGTCAAGCCTGCTGGTGAAACCTTAGTGGGTATGTACATGCTAGTAGTCCCTTTGTAAAGGCTATTTTGTGGTCTCTTAGCCACAAAACAAAGGAAGTGTGAGATGGCATAACGGAGGTTCTTAGTCACCGAAAGGTGATGAAATCATAAATATGTGGGTAAAGTGGTACAACCTATGCAGAGTGTTAAAAACTATCATGACAGTCGTGCTCCCGGTTACGAGCTCCTGGATGACCTACATGATTAGAAGGAATTTGGGAATTGGGAAGGTTTGGTATAGGTTATGGTTATGGATTGGATGGTGATAAATGGATATGGTTAATGATAATGGTAAGAATATGGTATATGGATGGATAATTAATGATGGATATGAAATATTATGTTTCTTTGGGATATGATGGGATAAACTTCACATAGTGTAGGACCGAAGAGAACGTGAAAAGCTACCAGAGGGGGGGTGAATGGTATATTTAAAAATCTTACGCAGCGGAAACAATAAAACCCTAATCCCTTCGGTAGAAAAACGATCTGTTAAAGAAATCGTGTGTGAGACTAACCTAAACGTGTTTCACCGTTACAAAAGTGATAGTTATCAGAGATAATCAAGTCACGAAGACAACACAAAAGGAATTACTCAAATCCGTCGAGAAAAACTGAAGTTATGATCGAAAGATCAAACAAGGGTCAATCTGACCTACTCGAAGAAAAACAGTTCTGGAATGCTGCAAAGAAACTCGTGTAGATCAAAAACCAAAAATCCAATGACCGTGCAATTTTGAAATATGATAAACAATCAAGTTGTGAAGACAACCCAAAAAGAATCATGTCAATTGGATCAGTAAAACTCGAGTTATGATAAAACCACCGACGAAAGGTAGTGCTGTCCAGAAACTCGACGAGTAAAACTTGTCTGGAACAAGTCGGACGAACAAGGCACAAAAGTTCCTTCAAACTACGAATTTTATTCAATAGAACACAAGAGGAACAGACCCCCAAAGTCGTCTGCCATGAGCTATGGGCTCCCTTGCTTATATAACCAGCCCTAAGGCCATCCCAATCTCAACTAGGACTCCAATCCTAATCCGATCACAATCGGAACTTTCCATAACTGCTTAGGACTCTTCTATACGCAGATAAAAGTAATCTTAAGACTTACAAACACCTTAGGAACGTATCCCACATTCCTAAACAACTCAAATTCGTGACCCACACAAAATCCTAACATAACCAACTCGATATTTCCATACCGAGCCATAACCGACTCAGCTAGCAACCTAAGTCTTCAACCGATACGATCCGATCCTTCCGATCAGATCTTCCTTCCATAATCCATCTCTAGAAGCATATTGCCACGTCATGCACCTCATGCATACGTGCGAACACCTTCCTTTGACCTTCATATGCACTGCCCTTGATTCAATCATCCTGCGCGACCTCCTGATCAGCTCAACCACAGTTCCTCCCGAACTTGATTGTTGGAACCTCATCTCCTCCCTGAGACTATTCCAATGGATCCCGTCACCAGCCATGACTTGAACTCAAGCAACACCTGCACATGAATAAACAACCAATCCATACGAGCCCAAGTCCTCGACTTGACTCAAGTTAGTTCCGAACACAACACCTTATGTGAACACCTCACATAAGCATGTTGCAAAACCACAGTAGAAACGATATCAACCGTATTCAACCAAAACACACCAAAAACTTAGCAAATGAATAATAAGCAATATTTCCAACAATGTAAAGCAAGTACGAAACATTGCAACTGAAAAGCAGAAGCACCTCGGTCAAGTTCCGGACCTTGCCAGAGCAACCCGGAGCTTGAGCTGGAGCTAACAAAAGCTAGTAGAACCTAGCGCCGGAGCTTACCAAAACTAGTAGATCCTAGCACCGGAGCTTACCAAAAACTAGTCAAAACTAGTCAACCCAAAACCAGAGCTAGACAAAGTACGTCGGAGCTTAGCAAAAGCATGCCGAAGCTATCAAGTATATGCCAGAGCTATCAAAGACATGCCGGAGCTAACCAAAGCTAGTCGGACCTTACCAAGAAGTCGGACCTAGCATCTAACGTAGCCGGTGCTACCCAAAACAAGGTGAACCTACCGTCGGACCTTGCTGTAGCTCGTAGCTAGAGTCGGACCTTGATAAAAAGGTGTTTTGGTGATATTTAAAACTTTTATCATCAAAGCCAAGTGTATTCACTAAAAGCCAATGTATTCAGCACACATAGGTCTTACAATCTCCCCCTTGATGAATGCATTGACAACACCATCTAAAATCCGAACATTGGCTTATTCACATAAAAGTTTTTGAAAACAATTTCTCCCCCTTTGTAAATCAAAAGTAAAAAGAGAAGAAAATGAATCTCTCCCCCTTTATCATTTATCCTTATGCCCATATTCTTCATGCTTATCTCTCCCCCTTTGACAATGTATTCAGCAAGTCATGAGCATATAAACAAATTTTCTCTCCAACTTTAGTTTTTATGAGCATATTATAACATATACATATAAACAAAGCTCATCCAAGTTATAATATCAAGTACCTTACATTATCACATCAATGAAATACATAAGGTAGTGTAAGCCATGCTAGAGATCAAATGTAATTTTCAATTTAAGCAAGTCATGATCTCACAAACTTAACTATTTCAAAACCTGATAGCATGACACTAGTTGCTGCATTTTATTATTTTTCAAAGCATAAATTTAGATCATATGATATTTGCAAGAGATTATATGCGCATCTGCCTTATTCTAACCAACCAAGCCAAGCCTATGTCATTTGACAATCAGAAGCTTAAGGACATGGTTTTAGTCATACACAACTTCTTCCAAGTTCATATCTAAGTGCAATGACAAGCCATCTCAAAAGAAGAAGTGCGATGCATGCATATTCTCTTGGTCTTTTCTCAATTTATATTTGTTCATAAAAACTCAACATGTGAGTTGATTACTTGATGAATTCTTAATGATTAAAAGCATTTGTGAGCATGCAACAAGTTCAAAACAGCAAGAAGGTTCGACCATGACCAGATTTAGTGTAAGTAATTATTCCAATTACTAGACATGGCAAAAACTACAAAATGTATAACACGAGTAATGTAGTAAGAACTTTCAGCATGTAAAAGGAATCACAAAGTCATATATGTATGAAATACTATGCTCATATTATTTTAATTTCAGATTCACACATAGACTTCCCAAGTTTCAAAAATTCCCCTTCAATTTAAGCCATGAGGATGCATAACCCCTATTTCACTACGAATGTAAAAAAACGAGTGAAATCCAAAGGTTTTGTAAAAATGTCAGCCAATTGATGTTCGGTATCTACATGGTGAAGCACAATGTTTCCTTTTTCAACGTTATCTCGGAGAAAGTGATACCTAATATCAATGTGCTTAGTTCTAGAATGTTGCACGGGGTTTTTGGCAATGCAAATGGCACTAGTGTTATCACAGAACAGTGGAACACTATCTAGATCAACCCCATAGTCCTTAAGTGTTTGAACAATCCAAAGAATTTGTGAGCAAGCACTAGCAGCAGCTACATATTCAGATTCGGCTGTGGATTGTGCAACTGAATTTTGTTTTCTAGAGGACCAAGCAACAAGAGAATTACCAAGAAAATGACAAGCACCTGAAGTACTTTTCCTATCAATCCTACAACCCCCAAAATCAGCATCCGAAAAAGCTTTCAAAGTAACGGTAGAGGAAGAAGGAAGAAAAATGCCAAATTCTTGAGTTCCATGTAAGTACCTGAGAATCCTATTGACGGCTTGACGATGTGAAACACGTGGGGAAGCTTGAAACCGTGCACAAAGACATACGCTGAATTGTATGTCCAGTCTTGATGCCGTGAGGTACAAAAGTGATCCGATCATGCTTCTATATTCTTTTTGATTCACGGATTCACCATCTTCATCAAGTTCAAGTGTTGTTGCTGTTCCCATTGGTGTCCGAAGAGGCTTGCTTTTGTCCATGTTGAAGCGCCTTAGGAGGTCTTTGATGTACTTCGTTTGATGCACAAAGGTACCCTCCTTGGTTTGCTTGATTTGCAGCCCCAAAAAGTAAGTGAGTTCACCCATCATACTCATTTCAAATTCGGAACTCATCATTGCTGAAAACTTGGACACAAGATCATGAGAAGCACAACCAAAGATAATATCATCCACATACACTTGAACGAATAATGAGTCACTGCCATGCTTAAGCACAAAAAGAGTTTTATCAACTTTGCCCATGGTAAACCCCTTTTCAAGAAAGAATGTTTTTAACCTATCATACCATGCTCTAGGGGCTTGTTTGAGACCGTATAAGGCTTTGGACAGTTTGTAAACATGATTAGGAAAATCTGGATTTTCAAAACCTTGTGGTTGTTTGACATAAACCTCCTCATCAATGTAGCCATTAAGAAAAGCACTTTTAACATCCATTTGATATAGCTTAAAACCTTTAGATGCTGCAAAATCTAACAAAATTCTTATGGCTTCTAATCTAGCGACAGGAGCAAAAGTTTCATCAAAATCTAGACCTTCAACTTGAGTGAAACCTTGAGCAACCAACCTAGCCTTATTCCTAACCACAACCCCATCCTCACTTTGTTTAATTTTTTATACCCATTTAGTTCCAATTAAAGTGTGACCTTGAGGTGGAGGTACAAGTTTCCAAACATTATTTCTTTCAAAATTTTCTAACTCTTCTTGCATGGCAATAATCCAAGATTCGTTAGTGAGTGCGTGTGATATATATTGGGTTCAAAAGAAGCAACAAAAGCAGAATGAGCATGAGAGTTTGGATCGCAAAACCTGGACCGTGTGACTCGTTCGTGCAAGCTTCCAATCATCTGTTGTGGGGCATGATCTTTGTAAAAACGTAGGGGAACAGATGTCTCACAAGCTTCTTCTTCATTAGGTTCATCGTAGATTGATGATCTTGTGACTTGTGGACGATCAGGACCAGCAGAGGTGATAGCCGAAGCTTGTTCAATGTCCGGAGCTGGACACGTGTCAGCTTTGGAACTACCAGGCAGTATCACCGGCTCTTCTTCATCTTCGAAAATACCCTCCCCCTGAGGATACGGATCTGGTCCTGCAACACCGGAGCTAGTACTTGGGCTAGCTTCATCAAAAGACACTTCACAAGTCTCCACAATTTTGTTAGTGTCAATTAAAAGCACACGGTAGCCTCTAGTATGAGATGGATAACCAAGAAACATGCCATCAATGGATCGAGGTTCAAACTTATCAAGATTACCATGTTTCTTAACAAAGCATTTGCAACCAAATACCCGAAAGTGTGTAACACTAGGCCTATGTCCAAACCGAAGCTCATATGGTGTTTTACCTAGCTTAGCACGCAAGAAAACACGATTTGAGACATAACAAGCGGTTGCTAACGCATCAGCCCAAAATTTCCTAGGAGTTTGATATTCATCAAGCATAGTTCTAGTCATCTCAACTAAGGTTCTGTTCTTTCTTTCTACAACACCGTTTTGTTGAGGTACATATGGTGAAGAGAATTGATGATCTATTCTATTTTTAGCACAAAAGTGATCAAAAGATTGATTTTTAAATTCAGTTCCATTATCACTTCTAATTGCTTTTAATGATCCTGGGTGATCAATTGATAATCTAAGAAATAAAGTTCTAAAGTGACTAAAAACTTCATTCTTAGACGCCATAAAGTAAACCCAAGAGTATCTAGAATAATCATCAACAATCACAAGAACATACCATTTATCTCCGAAGGATTGAACACGTGAAGGTCCTACGGTGTCAAGATGCAAAAGTTGACATGGTTCAGTTGTCATGATCATTGTGAGAGGAGTATGTGAACCTGCAACCATCTTAGCATGTCTACAAGAAGAGCACACAATTTCTTTGTCCCCTTTAAGCTTAGGCAGCCCACGTATGCGATCAAGAGCACTAACACGCGTTAGGTGATCAAAGCCTACGTGACCAAGTCTACGATGCCAAAAATATAAGTCCTTTGAATCATTAGCAACTAGACACCTATGCTTAGAGGAAGACATATCAAAATCTGCTTTAAAAACTCTTCCAAACCGAGACATGTTAAAAATAAGCTCACTATTTGAACCTACAACTTTGCAGCAGTTTTTATTAAAAATAATTTCTAGATTTTCATCTAGCAATTGTGAAACAGAAAGCAAGTTTTATTTCAAATTTTTGACAAGTGCCACATCCTTCAAAGTGTAGTGATCATTTACTCTAACCGAACCCTTAGCAATTATAGGAGTTGAAGAATTATAAGCAAAAGTAACATTCTCTACACGTGACACAAAAGAGAGGGAGGAGAACCAATCTTTGTTACCGGTCATGTGGCGTGAGCAACCTGAATCCACAATCCAAATGTTCTCCTTCCTCAAATGTGTAACCTCATCGTCTTCACTGTTGTGTTTTGCATCTTCCTGACTTGATCTTGATCTTGTTTTGCCCGCCATGAAGCATAAGTTTGCCAAATCATCATCATCATCTTCATCACTTTCAAAGTCTACATCACTTGAACTAAGTTCTTGAAGTGCGGTGATGAAGCTGTTAATCATCTTGCGTCCTATGGTATCCTTCTTTTTCTTTTTGTTGGAATTTCTAGAGTAGGTCCGAACCTTGCTTTGTTTTTCTTCCCGGGTGGTCGGACCTGAAAGGTTAGGGCATTCTGTACGAAAGTGTCCTGTTTTACCACATTCAAAACAGCGTTGAGGTCCGGAGCTTCCTCTCCTTCTAGTTCTCACATTTTGCAATGCTTTTGAGAATCTAGTAGAGATGAGTGCCAACTCCTCTTCTGGAAATTCTTCGATCTGCTCCAGGGTTAGTGAGGACAACAAAGCAAGAGTACTGCAGGATGATGCTTGGCCGGAGCTAGACATGTCACGTTGTGAGACAAATGCAATAGACTTGTTTGGGTTCTTACGTGCTAGGATGTCAATTTCATGAGTTTTTAGTTTAGAATAAAGTACATCTAATGTAAGAGAACTCATGACAGTTCATTCACGAATAGATGTTACTTTCATCTCCCAAATTGACATGTCTAATGCACTAAGAAGTTGCCTAGCATTCTCAGCATCAGAAAAATTTACATTGACACTACGTAAGTTGCTGAGAATTTTATTGAAACGAGCAAAGAGGTCACCGATAGACTCACCTGGTTGCATCTCAAAGCGCATATATTCCTTTTTGAACATATCTTGTTTTACCTCCTTGATTGTGTTGGAGCCTTCATGATAATCACAGAGAGCTCTCCAAACATCGTATGCTGATCGGAGGTGCGCGACACGATCAAAGTCGCTTTGAGTGAGTCCTTTGATGATCAAGTTTCGGGCTTTGTTGTTGTTGTCGACGTCCCGTAGGTTTGTGGCCGTGACTTGATCATTGGGTGGCACTTCATAAGGCTTATACACCTTCTCCCATATTGCAAAGCCTTGTGCCTGGATGAAAGCCTCCATGCGTGCCTTCCAAACCTGGAAATCAATACCAGAAAACACACAAGGTTTGGCGGAGTACTTCTCCATGATGATTAGTCAAAAAACACGTGAAAATCACAAGGATTAGAGCACCGTGGCTCTGATACCAATTGTAGGATCGAAGAGCACGTGAAAACCTACCAGAGGGGGGGGTGAATGGTAGATTTAAAAATCTTACGCAGCGGAAACAATAAAACCCTAATCCCTTCGGTAGAAAAACGATCTGTTAAAGAAATCGTTTGTGAGACTAATATAAACGTGTTTCACCGTGACAAAAGTGATATTTATCGGAGAGAATCAAGTCACAAAGACAACACAAAAGGAATTACTCAAATCCGTCAAGAAAAACTGAAGTTATGATCGAAAGATCAAACAAGGGTCAATCTGACCTACTCGAAGAAAAACAGTTCTGGAATGCTGCAAAGAAACTCGTGTAGATCAAAAACCACAAATCCAATGACCGTGCAATTTTGACAGATGATAAACAATCAAGTTGTGAAGACAACCCAAAAAGAATCACGTCAATTGGATCAGTAAAACTCGAGTTATGATAAAACCACCGACGAAAGGTAGTGCTGTCCAGAAACTCGACGAGTAAAACTTGTCTGGAACAAGTCGGACGAACAAGGCACAAAAGTTCCTTCAAACTACAAATTTTATTCAATAGAACACAAGAGGAACAGCCCCCCAAAGTCGTCTGCCACGAGCTATGGGATCCCTTGCTTATATAACCAGTCCTAAGGCCATCCCAATCTCAACTAGGACTCCAATCCTAATCCGATCACAATCCAAACTTTCCATAACTGCTTAGGACTCTTCTATACGCAGATAGAAGCAATCTTAAGACTTCCAAACACCTTAGGAACGTATCCCACATCCCTAAACAACTCAAATTCGTGACCCACACAAAATCCTAACATAACCAACTCGATATTTCCATACCGAGCCATAACCGACTCAGCTAGCAGCCTAAGTCTTCAACCGATACGATCCGATCCTTCCGATCAGATCTTCCTTCCATAATCCGTCTCTAGAAGCATATTGCCACGTCATGCACCTCATGCATACGTGCGAACACCTTCCTTTGACCTTCATATGCACTACCCTTGATTCAATCATCCTGCGCGACCTCCTGATCAGCTCAACCACAGTTCCTCCCGAACTTGATTGTTGGAACCTCATCTCCTCCCTGAGACTATTCCAATGGATCCCGTCACCAGCCATGACTTGAACTCAAGCAACACCTGCACATGAATAAACAACCAATCCATACGAGCCCAAGTCCTCGACTTGACTCAAGTTAGTTCCGAACACAACACCTTATGTGAACACCTCACATAAGCATGTTGCAAAACCACAGTAGAAACGATATCAACCGTATTCAACCAAAACGCACCAAAAACTTAGCAAATGAATACTAAGCAATCTTTCCAACAATGTAAAGCAAGTACGAAACATTGCAAATGAAAAGCAGAAGCACCTCAGTCAAGTTCTGGACCTTGCCAGAGCAACCCGGAGCTTGAGCCGGAGCTAACAAAAGCTAGTAGAACCTACCGCCGGAGCTTACCAAAACTAGTAGATCCTAGCACCGGAGCTTACCAAAAACTAGTCAACCCAAAACCGGAGCTAGACAAAGTACGTCGGAGCTTAGCAAAAGCATGCCGCAGCTATCAAGTATATGCCGGAGCTATCAAAGACATGCCAGAGCTAATAAAGACATGCCGGAGCTAAATATAAAGCTCACCGGAGCTAACCAAAGCTAGTCGGACCTTACCAAGAAGTCGGACCTAGCATCTAACGTAGCCGGAGCTACCCAAAACAAGGTGAACCTACCGTCGGACCTTGCTGTAGCTCGGAGCTAGAGTCAGACCTTGATAAAAAGGTGTTTTGGTGATATTTAAAACTTTTATCATCAAAGCCAAGTGTATTCACTACAAGACAATGTATTCAGCACACATCGGTCTTACACATAGACATTGTAATGTGCTTTTCATATGTTTTAAATGCACTTTTTGGCAAATAGACATTATTTATTATCATTCCTTGTTTAAGCTAAGTATCATCATTTTCCCACACTTGCTGAGTACGACATGTGCTCACCCTTGCAATTCCCCCACCAAATAGACATGTGATGTTTGGGTGTATCCCAAGGATAATGCGGAGTAATAGGTTGTGTGCTGCCATCGACTTGCCCGTGGTGTTGCGTGGAGCCGCACATTCCCCTATGCTCAGTTTGCTTAGTTGCTTAATTAGATTATTTCCGCTGCAGTTATAGTTCAATAATGATCATTAGAGTTTGTAATTTGAGGATTATTAGAACATTGTAATAAAAGTACTTAATAAACTTGTGTTGTGGTAATTTTCTGTATATCAATTGTGATGTACTCGTGTATGTGTGTTGAATGTCCTGGGAACACATATGAATTCACTTGGTTCATTTTCGGAACTGGGTGTCACAAATTTGTATCAGAGCCAGGTTTGACTGTAGGACGCATCCTATATAGAATGGACACTTTAGAGCACATAGGAACACTCAGGAAGCGTTGTTGTTTATTTGGTGTGTTGATTGCTATGTAATGCTTGCTTGTGTACTTTGTAGAGGATTGTGGGATGCTTTAGCGTTTGTCACATCCATATAGGCTAGTATAGGTAGTTGCTTAGTTTCTTATACCTTGATGCATATAGTTGGGGATTCGTTCTATCTCTCTTTCCTATCCCGATCAACCTCTACATCAATGGAAGATGGACACAACTGGAAGATTCACTATCTCAGACGAAGTTGTATGCAAGATAAGAATGAAGATAGTATGTCCAAGAGTAAGTCTTATAATAAAAGGGGTAGAATTCCTCACCAACCCTATTGCTTTGGAATCACAAAAGTTTGGACAAGAGGGGATGTTCTTGGCTTTAGAGTTGACCGACGAGGAAGTCAGTGTTCTAAGGGGGGTGGATTGGCTACAGAAGCACGATAGGGCAATTCAATGCACCATAAGGACGGTGAAGTTGACAAATGACGAGGGTGTCAATATAGACTCAAGGCAGTTCAGCCAAAGGCAATGCTAATTCATGAGAAGGTGTGACATTGAAGAAAACTCCGAATTTCCACATTGGAACTGAGGTATTACAATACATATCGAAGGACATAATGCAAAATATTTAGCACATGTTCAACAATGTGTTCAAAAACCTTGCACTATGTGATGTGTGCCAACGAGTCAAGGCTGAACATCAAAGGCTAGCTGGATTATTGCAGCCATTAAAGATCCGGAATGGAAATGGGAAGATATCGGTATGGACTTCATAGTTTGATTACCGCGAACCCTGGTTATGACTCAATATGGGTTATTGTGGATCGGTTGACCAAATCAGCTCATTTCATTTCCGTCAAGACCAAGTATACCGCTGCAAAGTTAGTTGAGTTATACATGGAGAAAATTGTATGCCAACATGGAGTACCCAAGAAATGAGGTCCAAATACTTGGTTTGTGCCGACCTAATGTGTTGCAAGAAGCTGAAAAACAGGTTCAGACAATTCGCGAGAATTTGAGGGCCACTCAAACAATACAAAAGTCTATGCAGATAACAGGCAGAGAAACTTAGCATTTGAAGTTGCATATTTCGTATACCTCAAAGTGTCACGTATGTGAGGTCTTAAGCGGTTTAATGTCAGAGGCAAGTTGTCACCTCGCTATATTTGGCTATTCAACATTTTGGGAAAACGTGGAAAAGTGGCATATAAGTTGGAGATGCCAACACATCTTTCTGATGTTCATGATGTGTTCCATGTTTCTCAGTTCAAAGAGTGCTTAAAGGTACCAGAAGAACAGGTGCCAATGGAAGAATTGGAATTAGAGGCAGATTTGACTTATTCCGAGCAATCGGTCAGAATTTGGGAAACCAAGGAGAGGGTCACAAGGAACAAGGTGATTCGATGGTGTAAAGGACAATGGAAGCATCATACAGAATCGGAAGCAACTTCAGAGCTAGAAGATGACCTTAAGAGAGAATTTCTCTATATTTTTCCTTTTGCGTCGAATCTCGAGAGCGAGATTCATTTTAAGGGGGGTAGGTTTTAACACCCTCATTTTCTTCCATCATGCATTGCATATGCAACATAAAAAGGAACAAGTTTAAAATGAATTAGAAGCAAAACAACATTTGAAAACCTGTATAGTTACAGACTTGTCCGGTTTGGACCCTGGACTAGTCCAGTTTTGCCCTTAGTTGAATGTCCGGATTTGTTCGCTTTTGTTGCGGATTAGTACCATTGAGTTTCTGTTGATGGTCCGGGCTTGTCCGTTCTCAAGTACGGACTAGTTCGTTCCTTGCTACTGGAACTTTTCAGAGTTGTCCATTAGATCCCTCTTTTGATCCGGTTTTTGGAGAAATTGTCAAGCCTCCGGACTTGTCCGGCCCGATACTGGATGTCACTACCCTGCGTACCGAGTACCCCATGATACTGCAAGAAGTGCAAGAGAGTTCCACCTATCAAAGTTGAAGACCTTCATAGGCCCCACGTGTTACACGGCACTTGACCCGCCTCCTTCATATGGGTAGCTCCAGCACTACCACGTTTAATATAAGACTGAAGCTAAACTCCCTACATAGGGAAGCTCCGTGCTTGACACGTGTATAGTGACCCCGGACCTAACCACCAGTAGAGGGAAGCTCTGGTGACGACACGTGTGTCGCGGCTCCAGAGCTTCCTCCCTGCGAGGGGAAGCTCCAGAGCTGCCACGTGTTGAGCCTCCGAACCTACGACACCAACGAGAATACTGACGGATCTCCAACGGTACAAACATTCAAGGGACAATTATTGCTACAGTTACAAAGCTTGATTATGTGCCATTAATACAATATTAATGCACACGATCAGAAGACCCTTGGTACAGGTAACACCACCATTAAGGCGCATTATCACACTATTAGGGTGCGTAAACACACTTAAATTGTGTATTAGGCACTAATAACTGCCGGGGCCACATGTCAGGCTAGGCAATTGATGTAATAACCATCCCTTGGTCTATAAAAGCGACTGTGTTGCGCGATACAGATGACCGGAGACGAAGCTCATACGCACGCAAGCACCAGTGAATCTCGAATACAACAACACACACCCTGTGGAGTAGGGTAATACGCTCAGGCGGCCCGAACCACGTAAATCATCCGTGTCATCATCTTGTCTATAATCTCTATGCGCCCAAACCGATCAAAGAACCTCCACGGGCTACAATTTAGTAGTATCGAGGGAAGTGTCGTTCGTACGCTTCGACATTTGACGCGCCAGGAAGGGGACGCCTGGGATCTCAAGATGATGAACTCTGCCGCAGGATCATCCAACGGCAACAACACTGAGCAGCCTGCTGGAAGGAATCCCTCCAACATCCAACAGCCAGAAGCCGCCGTTGGCCCGGCGGGCGTCATGCCACGACCACCACCATCTGTCTGACAAATAATGCTGGGCAGCAGGATAGAGTACTCGTGCATCGACGAACAACAACCCTGAGCACACGCTTATTGCTGCGGTACTCTACTCCAACGTCCACCACCTCCAGGAGCACCCCAGGGTGCGATGGAGCAGTGGAGGGCTGATGTTGAACATCTGGTTGCAGCTGCAGCTGATGGCATCAGCAATCAAGGTCCTCCTCCTTTAGGGTAGGATCCTTCACAGCGCCGGATCTTGTCAGGAAGACTTGGTCTACAAGCTTCACAGTATAGGAGACGTATTGTATCCCAACAGGTAACCTCGTTGCCCTCCGGGGCACGTCGCACCCACACTGCGTCGAGACTTTTGACGCATGACCTGCGGTCAGAGCTCGACCGCCGCTATAGTCAGCAGGATGGCCGTGTCCACATCGAGCATGCTCGCGAAAGGCGGGAGGCTCGTGAAAATCCTCCTCCTTCAGGAGTAGGGGCGGCTGTTCAGCCTTGGCCATGCACTTGCGCATGGTTCGTTGGCCCCAGAAGTTCCGACCTCATCTACCAGAGAAGTTTGACAGGACTGTCAACCCCGCCAAGTTCCTCCAGATTTACTCCACCGCCATTCTAGCCGCGGGTGGCAATGAGGCCGTGATGGCCAAGTACTTCCCGTTGGATCTGACTAGGATCGCTAGGTCCTAGTTTATGAGTCCGCCGCCCGACTCTATCAATAGTTGGGTGGAGCTATGTCAACAGTTCACCGCCAACTTCGGGAGTTCCTACACCCGACTAGGCACCGAACTGGACCTATTTGCAGTGAAGCAAACATCGGGAGAATCGCTGCGATCCTTTATCCAGTGATTTTCTCAGGTACGTATTACCATTCCCTCCATCTCAGATGCATCTATCATCGTGGCATTCAGAAAGGGTGTCAGAGATAAAAATATGTTGGAGAAGATGGCGACTAAGGAGGTCACCAGCGTCACGGAGTTGTTCGGCCTTGCTAAGAAGTGCGTTCGGGCCGCAGAGGGCCAAGAAATGCACTCAAAGCCAGCTCCAGAGGTTAATAAAAAGCCTTCCAAAGCTGAAGCCACTACCTCTGACGGTGGCAAAAAGAAGAAAAGGTCCAACGGCAAGAAGATGCCATCAGCCGGCACACCTACTTCTGTGGTGACTGCAGCTTCGGGTGGCCGGGGTCCACTCCCCGAAAAGCGACCTCAACCTTCGTCCGAAGACGGCGGTGGTTCAAAGGTGTGGTGTACGACTCACAAAACGGACAAGCACAATTTAGAAGAGTTCTGAGAGGTCCAGAACCTTGTCGAGCGCTACAACAAGCGCCAAGAAGAAACTCCTTTCCACCAGCGGGAAGGAAAGCAAAAAGTCGATGAAGCTTCGACTGAAATGGAGGTAGGCTTCTTGGACCCTAAGAAGTTCCTAAAGGATGTGTACAACACAGTCGATGATGATTCTGACATCTCTAACAACGAGCGTTGGAAGATCCTCAACACCATTTATGGGGGGTCCTGGGACATCACCTTTCGCTGTGTCCTCATGACAATGCGGCGAGAAATGGTTGCCGTAGCTCCTGCGCCTAGGCAGAATCACATCGGAAGTGGATGGATACACCCATCACTTTTGATGCAATATACTGCCCAAGGAACATGGTCAGAGCTGATCAACTTCCATTGATGGTCTCCACAACCATCAACAATGTCCAACTCTACCATGTCTTGGTAGACGGACACGTGTCACTCAACCTCTCGAGCTTCAAAGTGTTCATGAAGATCCAGCTTCAACTCTCGGACCTTCGCCCCTCAAGACCTTTCTCCGGGGTAGGTCCGGGTGATAAGAAAGAATGAGTCCCGATCTTCCGAAATGTAATGGATAAGTCGATTGATGTGGAGATCTCAACGTTGATGATCCGAGGCCCTCGAGTAGAACACGAAAAACCCCTACAATCACTACACCACCGCTCCGTTGGTTATGAATCGTGTTGTACACGATTGACCTCGCCAAGAAGGCTAATCCCTTCAAGTGCAACCGAGAATACAAGCAAGAATGTAGAACACACGATCTGAAATCGCGAAGTTGGGGTTTCACAAATCGAAGAACGGCGATATTATTAATATAAGCAAAACCCCATTGTTCATGGCGGCTACTATGGAGTATATATATGTGGGAGGACGTCGAAGGGGGTGTTGGAGTCGTGACCTAACCCTAAGACACGAAAATAATGGACTTAGACTTGATACAAGGCCCAATGGCCCAATACGGTGGCACATCACCCTGATAGATTCTGGACTCGATTTTGTTTCGACAATTCCCGTCGACTTTGAAGGAATTTTGACATGGGGCAAGCGGCATTGGAAATATAATCCTCTCCCCTTTTCGTGCATATGTAGAACGTCCAAAACGGATTTAGTATGCGTCCTGGGCGTCCGTTTTAGTGCGAACTGCTTCTAGACTCTGAGTTGGACACGATTTTGAGTTGAGCTCGTTTTCCATCTTCTTTGAACGTATTCTCTGGTCCTCCACGTCCCTAAGACTTCCTCCATGTACTCCTTGAACCTCTCCATGGATCCTAATCACAATTAAATCATTAGGTATCAATCTATTCTCAAAAACATATAAGGAAACATATAAGAACGAGCTCACCTCTGAAATTAATTGTTGTGTATGAACTCTATTGATTGCATCTTGTATGTTCAATGGAGTGTTGTTTGTACCCATAGAAGTGATGTCCTCATCATCCTCCCCTTCTTGAATTGGAGTCATCCTCGACTCAAGTTCATCTTCTCTCATGTGTTGGTCCAAATGTGCAACGCCATCAAATCTTTTTGTATGCATGAATGGAGGAGCCCAAGGTGGTGGACGACATAGTGCGCCATCTTGATCTTTTCCATCAAATAAGATTGCACATTTACTTGAGCCATGATCCCAAACAAATAAACATTGTGTCATGTTTGTAGGTGCAATGATAAAGTGTATGATCTTATCATTCTCTCCTTGTTGATGACAAGCCGTCCTCGGCTTGCTCGTATGTCCAACAAAAAGTCTTGCTTTGGGGGTAGAATGAGTGTTGTCCATAATGCACAACCGCAGTGAATAATGCTTTTGTTGTCCCTGCTGCAAGGAAAAAATACTAGAAAAACTTGACAAGACATTATTAGCGTTAGTACATTCATTTACTTGACCATGTTGTTGCAGCACAAAAGGAGCTTTCTCATTTGAACATATGTAAACTTTATGCACCATAAACATACCACTATGTTCATATTTGCCTGTAGCATGAAAAATATTTCTACTTAACAAAGGTAATTCAGATTGGGAAAATATTCTCTTCTCTACGATATCTATATCACAAAGAGTGTCAAATTCAATATAACTCAAAGTATTTAGAGAAAACAACAATTTCAGCTCATCCCTTTCACATGTAATTGGAATCAAATGCTTAATTTCAGCACATGTGAGTGATAAAGTATCAAATTCATTTGATTGTTCTAGCATACGTACAATATAATTATCAGCACACAACTATTTCTTAGAGCAACGATCAGCGGGAAAATCAACATGTGACAATGTTGTATAAATAAACAATTCTAATAGTCGCTCCTCCGAAATAGCATGATTGGTGGAAAATTCAGAACATCCAAAAACTTCTCACCTTCTGTATCTGTAGAATGTCTTGTCTTACCATTTTCAGCAGAGATTTCGAGTGCATTATGAGTTGATCCTTCAAAAATATCACAAGTGTTGTCGAAAGCCTCGTTCTCTTTTGCATCATCTATATTATTTTCTATATTGTCCTACAAAACATTAGACACAAAAGGAGGTACAACAAGAAATTTCTCCTCAAATTGATGCACTTCATCTTTGAAATTAGATACATTCATAAAAGTTTCTCGCATACAAATCTTCATATCCTTCCATGTTCGAGGTTTTTCTAAATCATTTAAATTGTTCCACCAAGTTAATGCACAACCTACTAATGCACTTGCAACATTTCTAATCTTTCTCCTCTCACACATATGACATTGTCCAAAATTTTTATCCAACTCTATTTCACAAGCAATATATTCATCGTAACCAAAACCATCATAAGAAGGAAGAGATGGGAGAATGCAATTACTTTCTGTGGAAGGAGTTGTAAAGATGGTTTGAATGTCATGTGAAACCTTGGTTGAAGTTTGACTCTTAGCGAGCAACTCCTTCATCATGTCAATCATCTCAGCATATAATGCATGATTCTTGCTTTTACCTAACATTGTTAGTAGCAAATAGAAGACAACAAAAAAAAATATGTTATCCCTATCAACTACAAAGGATAATGGCAATGTGGAAGTGGAATCACACAATCTCAAATGTCTTACCACGCTATTACAAGTGTTCTTACCGACACTGCAGGTGGCAACCGGTGGACGGTATGAAGAAACCAATGAAGCGTGGGATGATTGCAAAGGTGTATCAATTATGCTCAAGAGTAAGGTGTAGCTTGGATAACACTTTATATGTAGCAAGGATTAGAAACAATGAAAATCAGATAGTAAAGTTGAATAAGTGTCCAAAGTACTTGTCAATGTTGCTGGCCTAAATGTGTTCCTAGTAGTTCAAGCAAGCAAGACATGAGATAAAACTAGATAACACAAAGGATGCAAGCACTTCTGTTTTTTTGTTGTTGTTTTTTCTCCTCTTTTTTGTGCGGCTTTTGTATATTGTTTTGCACTTGCCTTTTTCTTTTTTTTCTTACTTTTCTCAAAATTTGCTGCAAAAGAAGAACACAATAAAAAGTAATCAAAGATATCTTCTGTGTCTGTCGTAGATTTTCTGCTCAATCTTCCAAGGACAAATAGGCACACTTAGAGGCTCCAAATAGAAAAAATAACAACAGCAAGATTGTAGATATATCTCTCCTCTTTAATTTCAAAATATGGAAGACCTATTTTGGAAAAGAACAATAGGAGATATTGCCCCCGAAATACAGACTGTTCAAAATTTCTAGGTCAATAACAGATTCGGATCTAATGCAATATATACATTGATAACTATATTTTCTGGGACAATGATAAAAAAGAAAGTTATAGAGAACTTCTTAAGATTTCCATAAAGTACAAGAACACATAAATACGAGTTTGTTTGAGCGATATATGATGAAAATATCAAACTGGACAGAGATGAATCTAATCTGGACGTGATTCAAAAGGATGAATCACACAATGCAAAACTCAAACTAAGACCAAAAACACTTTCTAAACCGGCAATCTAACTCAACAACAGACACAAACTCAACAAAACCAAACTAAAATGGAAGTTGCAAAGGCTCAATGGTGGTTTGGATAGAGTAATGAACAGATATACTAAACTGCAAATTTTTTGTGCTTTTTTGTGGACTCTAGGTATGAATAACAAAACTAATGTAATGGATAGATGAATTACCTAACAGGCAACCTGGAAATCCGATACCAATTCATAAGAAAGAATGAGTCCCGATCTTCCGAAAGGTAATGGATAAGTCGATTGATGTGGAGATCTCGACGTTGATGATCCGAGGCTCTCGAGTAGAACACGAAAAGCCCCTGCAATCACTACACCACCGCTCCGTTGGTTATGAACCGTACTGTACACGACTGACCTCGCCAAGAAGGCTAATCCCTGCAAGTGCAACCGAGAACACAAGCAAGATCGTAGAAGACACAATCTAAAATTGCGAAGTTGGGGTTTCACAAACCGAAGAACGGTGATATTATTGATCTAAGTAAAACCCCGTTGTTCATGGTGGCTACTATGGAGTATATATAGATGGGAGGACGTCCAAGGGGGTGTTGGAGTCGTGACCTAACCCTAATACACGAAAATAATGGACTTAGACTTGATACAAGGCCCAATGGCCCAATACGGTGGCACAGCACCCTGACAGATTCTGGACTCGATTTTGTTTTGACTATTTCTGTCGACTCCGAGGGGATTTTGATATGGGACCAGCGGCATTGGAAATTTTATCCTCTCCCCTTTCCATTCATATGTAGAACGTCCAAAACGGAGTTCGTATGCGTCCTGGGCGTCCGTTTTAGTGCGAATTGCTCCTGGACTCTGAGTTGAATACGATTTTGAGTTGGGATCGGTTTCCATCTTCTTTGAACGTATTCTCTGGTCCTCCACATCCCTAAGACTTCCTCCAAGTACTCGTTGAACCTCTTCATGGATTCTAATCACAATTAAATCATTAGGTAGCAATCTATTCTCAAAAACATGTAAGGAAACATATAAGAACGAGCTCACCTCTGAAATTAATTGTTGTGTATGAACTCTATTGATTGCATCTTGTATGGTCAATGGAGTGTTGTTTGTATCCATAGAAGTAATGTCCTCATCACCGGGGGCCATCATCCCTCTCAGATCCATCACTCTCCCGGAGACCTTCGGGACTCGGGAGAAGTACAGGACTGAGAAGCTGGTCTTCGATGTCGCTCACATCAGTCTGCCCTTCAATGCCATCCTGGGTAGGCCTGCCCTGTACAGGTTCATGGCCGCAGCTCACTATGGCTACTTGGTGTTGAAGACGCCGACACCTTTGGGCGTCCTCCGGGTTCGTGGAGATCGTACGGCAGGAGTCACTGCGCTGAAAGAACTCCACACGGTGGCAACAGCGCAAGAGGGAACCTCCAGCAAAGAGCTCGTTGCTCAACATCCGATCACTCGTCATCGAGGATCAACTTCTGCACCACGTGTGCAACCAAGCAGCGACACCGACATTCCCGTCAAAGTCGTCCAAATTTGTTTTGATGCTGCCCAGACCACCCGTATCTCGGGAGGTCTGGACAACAAATAAGAACTTGCGCTCATTACTTTCCTCCGGGCAAATGTTGATGTGTTTGCCTAGCAACCATCACAAATGTCTGGGATCCCTAGGGAGGTGATTGAGCACAATCTGAAGATTTATCCCGATGCACGGCCAGTACACCAGAAGCACCGAAAGCAATAAGTAGAGCGGCAAAACTTCATCTAACAGGAGATCAAGAAGCTGCTCGAAGCTGGTTTCATCCGGGAGGTTCATCATCCAAAATGGCAGCCAAACCCAGTCGTTGTACCCATGGCCGGCGGGAAGCATCCAATGTGTATCGACTACACCACATTAAATAAGGCATGTCCAAAAGATCCATTCCCACTACCTAGAATAGATCAGATAGTGGACTTCACCTCCGGGTGTGAGCTATTGTGTATCCTAGGTGCATATTCCGGATATCATCAGATCCAAATGTCTAGGGAAGATGAAGAGCATACTTCCTTCATAACAGTAGATGGACTGTATTGTTATACTGCCATGCCTTTTGGTCTCATAAATGTTGCCTCAACTTTTGTGCGAGCTATTCACAAAACTTTTGGGAGCTAATCAGGGGTTTGGTGGAGGTGTACGTCAACGACATCGTTGTGAAGGTGAAGAACAAGGAGTCACTCCTTGACAACCTGCAAGCCATCTTTGACAAGCTGTACATCAGGCGCACCAAGCTTAACCCGGACATGTGCGTCTTCGGGGTTAGCTCCGGGAAACTCCTTGGATTCTTGGTGACTCATCGAGAAATTGAGGCAAAACTGGAGAAGATCAAAGCTATCGAAGATATGCGGCCACCAGCCCACATCAAGGACATCCAAAAGCTAACTGGATGTCTAGCCGCACTCAATCGGTTCATCTCAAGACTGGCAGAGCAGGCACTACCCTCCTTCAAACTCTTGAGGAAGTCAGGGCCATTCCATTGATCCGAAGAAGCAGAAAAGCGTTTCAAGAGCTCAAGCAGCTCCTCACCACACTACCAATCTTGGTAGCTCCAAACCACGGTGAGCCTCTACCGCTTTACATTTTTGCAACTACGGAAGTTGTCAGCATGGTCCTGGTCACAGAAAGATCGGAACCACATCCAGTTCAGGAGTCCAAACGCCTCCGGGAGGGTCCGGAGCTACCTGAAGGCGACTCTGGGTCCCAGCCCCCATGCACGGATCTTCAAGGCAAAATGCTAGAAGATCAACGTCTCTCATCTGAGGGAGTTCACACAGCTGATCAAAAAGATCCAGACCCCTCCGGAAGGGTTAGTATTGAACAAGAAAAAGTTCCGGACACCTCTGGGAGAGTCCGGGAAGATCAACGAGAATGTATGGACCCCTCTGGGAGGGTCCGGTTAGATGGAGATGAAGGTATGGACCCCTCCGGGAGGGTCCGGATTGATGGATAAAAAAGCTTCGGGCCCCTCCGAGAGGGTCTGGAGTGTCCAACGACCAGTACACTTCATCAGTGAAGTACTCCATGATGTCAAAACCCGATACATTGAGGTGCATAAGTTGCTTTACGCAGTTCTTATTGCCTCAAGGAAGCTTCATCATTACTTCCAAGCCCACAAGATATCAGTGGTAACTTCTTATCCACTGCGTGCTATTATGCATAATCATAATTCTATTGGGAACATCGCCAAATGGGCAGCAGAGCTGGCAGAATTCAATCTCAGGATCCTACAAAGACAAGCAATCAAGAGTCCAGCCTTGGCTGATTTCGTGGCGGAGTGGACCCCTTCTCCATCAAATCCTGGGGGCTCCAGTTACCAAAAGTCAGAACCCAAAGTCCCGATCTTCACTGAGTCTCCTTGGACCCTATACTTTGATGGCTCTATGCAGAAGCAGGGGGCCAGAGCTGGAATACTTCTCCTCGCTCCGACCGGGGAGTGTAACACCCTCATTTTCATGCATCATGCCCTACATACACTCATATACATGTTTGTCGATGGTTTGGATCTGGCAGATCTCCCAACACTACTAAAGTGTTAGAGGAGTTTGATGTTCGGTGTGGGCGCGCGAAGATTCAAGAAGGTGAATTGTAAATGGCACAAGAGACATGGAGATTTACGTGGTTCGGGCCGCCTGAGCGTAATACCCTACTCCACGGGTGTGCTGGTGTTGTATTAGCTGTATGAGCTTGTGACGAGTGTCTATGGCACGTGTGTAGCGTCTCTGAACCTCCCTCGAGTCCGTCGTCGGCCTGTCCTTTTATAGTACAAGGACAGGTCGCTACAAGTTAGCCTGGCCCGACATGTGGCCCCGGCGGTTACTAGTATTGATACTCATTCAACACGTTTAATTGTCCTTAATGACTGGGTAATGGGCTTTGACAGCACCGTTACTGGTAATTAAGGTCATCCGATTGTGTGTCATTAATATGGTATTAATGACACTTAATTGGGTCTTGAAGTCCTTGATTCCCCTTTGAAGATCTGGAGCCGTTGTGGAGTCTTCCGGAGGTTAGAGGCTGAAGATTCGTCGGTTGGACACGTGGCAGTTCTGGAGCATACTGTGGGAAACAGGTAGCTCCGGAGCTACCTGACACGTGTCAGGTCCGGAGCTTCTCTCGATCTGGAGTTAAGTCCAGAGGTGCCATTTCGGTACATAGCCCGGAGCTTCCCCCTTGTGGGCGGTAGCTCCGGTTTGATAGTACACGTGGCGACCCTGGGATTAACCATGTTGGAGAAGCGGGTCCGGTTATATCTGACATGTGGGCCTCTGAAGGTCTTCAAATCAAGTAGATGACTTCCCTTTGAGATCTTTGTAACCTCAAGGGGTGTACGGTTTCCAGGGTACCGACAGTGGCCCCCTGGACCTACTTCCGGGGAAGACCACTAGGGTGAAGTCATTCCGCCAGAGGTGGGTCCATCCTCGCGACTTTGGAACTGAGTCTTCAAAGGTCTTCGGATGTGCTGTTGGCGAGGGTTTGGAGTTAAATCCTCGCCATGTGGTGTATCCCGCGTGCGGCAGATGAGATCTTTGGCGTGCGGATCTCACGCAATTGAAGGGCGTCGATTCCTGATACAAAAACCGTATCGGTTTCGCGCGCCTTGTCAGTCCGCCGCCTTCGGGCTTCCTGCCTCATGATGACAACCGTTCGCCTGGGTAAGAACCTCGGCTTGATCTTCGGGGTGGTCCTGGGCCCTCTTGTCATCGGCTGGGTGGAATTTTTGAATGGTATCTTCGACTTCCTTGTGGTTTCCATCCAAGCGTTGCGAGGGCTTACTTAAGAAGGAAAGCGCGCACCGTCGGAAGTTCTTTACGCCTCTCATCTATTCTTGCGCTCAAACTCCCAACTTGTGCTTCACTTTTCCTCTCTTGCCTTGCTGTGCCGCGATGGAGTTAGGTCTCCGCGAAAGCCGTTTGAAGACCGACGGTGACCTGAAGAAGGTCCGGACCCTCATGGGATGGTCCTCGAACTTCTTCAACCGCTCGGTCCGCGCCGGGGGAGAGCTCCCGTTTGAGAAGGAGCACGCCGGCGAAATGGTGTACTTCTCCTCGTACGCCATGGTGGGGTTGATCCCACCTTTTTCTTCCTTTTTCCTGATGCTGCTTGACTTTTATGGTCTGCAGCTATACCACCTTGGCCCTCACTCCATTCTCCTCGTTTCTATCTTTGTCCACTTCTGTGAGATGTGGGTGGGCATCCCCCCTGCATTGAACTGTTCCGGGCCTTCTTCACCATCCACACCACCGGTAGGAGCAATGAGTACCTTGGCTTCTACTACTTCGTGAAGCGCAAGAAGTGCCCATTCAAGTACCTCCGGTCGTTTCCCTCTGGGAAGTGGGATGACTGGAAGAAGGACTGGATAGTCATTCGGGTGGAGGAGCACGAGAGGCTGGAGCTGCCCGAAGGCCTCCCCAACATTGACACGACGATCTGGAGTGAAGCTCCGGTGCTGGCGGACGCCTTCGACCCTGTTCTGACCAGGATTCGCCAGTGCGTGGAGGGGGGATTAACCCCTCAAGCGGTGTTTTGTAACTTCCTGGTCAACAGGTGGGCACCGCTGAAGAGGAGAGAAAAACTCGCTTGGACCCTCAACAGCGTGATGGACGACGACCGGGTCGAGATCGGGCTGAAGTCCAACATGGTGGGGACAACCCTGGAGTTTCATCTCAAGAAGTTCCAGCATGACATCGACGTCGAGGGTGACGACTTGACTCCTCCATCGGCTTTTCTTCCTCTGAACGTGGAAGTTGAGTTCAGTAGGGAGCTCCGGCGAAAGATGCCCGTGCTTGACGACCTTGGTGTCGTCGAGAGAAAATCAACCACCAAGGTGGCGATCCCTGGAGTGTCCGAAGGTGGCCCTGCCCCGAAGCCGAGGGCTGAGGTCGTCGGCAAGGGCAAGGAGCCGGCGGACAAACCCTTAAGCCGGAAGAGGAAGCTGCAGCATGCTGACGGAAGGTCCGTCAGGCCTGCCACCTCTGCATCGGCTCCTTCTCCCGGAGGGGGAGGTCTTCTTCGACCGCGGCGACTGTACCCGCAGTGGGATCCTCCCGGGGAGCTAGCTCCGGGCATGCGACTCCAGCACCGGGGCCGGTTGAGGCCTCCAGGTCCGGAAGTTTTTCCCGGTCGAGGGGAGCCTCGACCAGGGAAACACCCGTGGCTGCTACGAGTTCTGGGGGGCCTTCCAGAGCTTCCACGCCGGCTATGGCCAGCCCAGAACGCTCGGGAAAGAGGTTCCGTGCAAGCTGGTGCAGAAGTCTCCCAAGGTAATTTTTAATCTTTACCTTGGACAGTTGTTTTGTTGTATTAACTATTCTTTTAAGTTTCTTCATCCATCATCTGCAGCGTTCCCAAGAAGAGGAGTGAGGCTCCAACCTCAGCAATAGCAACTGAAGCTGTGAGGGCAGAAGCTTCTGCTCCTGTCCCGGTGCCGCCCAAAGTGGTGGCTGAAGCTGCAACAGCTCCGGCGCCGGCCGTCGTGGTCATGGACCTCGACTCATCCTCAGAGAATCCCGTGGTAGCGCCGGACCGCGGGAGAGAAGATGCGCCAGCGGCACTTGTCCCGGAGGTTGAAGCTCCGGGTCCTGGTGCTGAGATGATGGAAGCTCCGGCTGTTGAGCCGGAGGAAGCAGTAATTCCAGCCTCAGAGCCAGAAATTGTCGAAGCCCCGACGGTTGAGCCGGAAGTGATTGAAGCCCCGGCGTGCGCGCCGGAAGCTGAGGAAGTTCCGGCAGTTGAGCCGGCTACCTCTGAAGCACCGGCCGCAGAGCCAGTCATTGTTGGAGCTCCGGCCGCAGGGCCGGTCTATGTTGAAGGTCTTCCGGCTCCTGAGCCGGTTGTTGAAGAGGCGTCAGAGCCCGAGCCCCCATCAGAGGAGGTGCCCAGACCGGAGCCAGCAGCGGCCCCTGCTCGAGAAGTGATGACGTCGGAGGTACCCATGGCCGAGCCGGAGTGCCCAAGCGAAGTCGCTGGCCCCCTTCCTGAGGGGGTGAACGAAGACCTGGCAGCGGGGCCTTCCTCGATGGCGACTGAGGCCATCTCAGAGGACGGCCCTAGTGCCATGGAGACTCAGGGGACCACTCTTGTGGAGTGGGACCCAATTTTTTGTATCTGAAAACCCGCTGGAACCAGCGGAGAAGACCCCAGTAGGTCTGGAACCTATCCCGTTGTCACTGTCTATTGACAACGCATGTTCCAGTCTGCGTCAAGTCCAACTGGCCTTCTTCCATGATAGCAAGGCTCTTGAAGAGGAGCGCCAAACCCTTAGGCGGTGGCGTAACCGGCTCTACTTCGAGACCAAGCTGGCGCAGTCGAGGCTAGCGGATGACAAAGAGTGGATCAAGCGGGAGACGATCCGCCTGGAGTACTGGGGCAAGTTATTGGATGACAGGGAGAGTATGACTCGTGCCCTCGATGCTCAATCCCGAGAGATCTACGAGCAGACCAAAGCAGCTAACAGTGCGGCTGATGAACGCCAAGAAAGGCTTGAGGCTATTAACACTACACTCATCAAGCGCCGGGAGGCACTTGAGGAGAGGGAGAAATGGCTCGAGGATGAAGAGCAGAAACTCCTAGATATGCGGGATGACGTCCTGAGGAGGGAGGAGGAGCTCACCGAGAAGGTGGCTCTGGCTGACAAGGGCCTCGAGGAGCGCGCCAAGAAATTGGAAGAGCGCTGCCATGAGGAAGAGGAGAAGGCCTGGGTGCGAGGGCAGGAACTCTACGAGCAAGAGTGTGCCCTTACTGCCAGGGAGAAGAAAGTGAGGGGCAGAGAGAAGGACCTGGTTGACCGCCGGAACAAGATCCACCTTCGGGAGGAGGAGCTCGGAAAACTCAAAAAGCGGGTTGCTGAGAAGATTCAGCAAAACGCCAAAGAAGTTGAGCGCCTCGCCCGCGAGAATTCTGAACTGGTGGCGGCTAGAAGATCCCTAGAAGAAATAAAGGGCTTGAGGACTGCGGACTCCCTACAGATTTGGGAGTTCCTGGGCAAGGCCAACGATGCGCTGACACCGATGGGCTTCAGCCCCGTGCGCCCGGATGATCCGGAGCCGGAGCCGGACCTGGCGTTGCAAGCGTTGAGCTCGACAGGCAGCAAACTCTCCAAGGTGAGCGATGTCATCGCAGACCAATTAGAGGTTGAGGGGAAATCCCTGGCGAAGAACGTCGCAGAATATGTGCTGACGTGCTACACCAGCCGGAACTCCCAATTTCCTCTGGACCCGGTGCTCGAAGGTCCGATTGAAGGAGAAGGCAAAGCTACCCGAGCCAACGTATCGGAGGTTGCCCAGAAGGTCGCCCAATTCTTCCATAGGGTCTAGGACCATCTCTGTAGTTCTCACTTGTACTTTCTCTTCTTCTTCCTCAATTTTGTAATCCCTTGTCTCCAGATGTAATCCCTTATCTCCAGATGAATGAAATCCCCAAATTTTTGTGAATTTCACTTTTTGTCTTCAACACTTTTGTCTTCACTTGGCCCCCGGGTAGATGTACACAATTTGATTGTGAACATGTACAAAGAGGATATTGCGTTTTGTTGAAGACTCATTTGCTCCGAACTTGTAGAATTTAGGTCCGAAGTCTTTGATAGTGAAGGCCCCCTGAGGTTGTCGGAGCTCAGAAGCTCCGTCATTATCTATCATCGGAGCTTAGTAGCTCTGGCAATAGTCTTTATCAACGTGTAAAGCATCGATAGTTAGTCCTCCGGGGTGTCGGAGCTTAGTAGCTCCGGCAGTGGCCTTTGCCAACACTTAGTTTGTTGGCAGCAGACTCCGTTTGCGGGGTCTTCTCACCATCTTTTATTTAGCGTCGACGGCTGGCCCCCCTAGCTTTATGGGAGCTTGATTACTCCGGTGATGCTTGTTTTCAATGCGTAACATCGATTACAAGCAACCTAGGGGAGTCAAAGCTTTGTTAGCTCCGACTTTTCTCCATCAACATGGATTTTATTTTTCCTGCACACTTAAGCCAAGAAAAATAGTAAAATTCATTTCTTGTCTACAACTTCGTCATGTCTTACGATTCTCAAGAATATTTTAAGTCAAACGCGATTCTAAATACAACCGAATGCGTTGTCTTTTCTTCCAGATCCAACTGTACATGGACCCGCCTTACTTCGGCCTGCCGATGTGTAGGTAGAGTGGCGTACTTAGGGTGCTTGACCAGGCTAAGTCGATAGCACACTCCAGCCCTAGATTGGCTTGGCGGCTTTCAGGCGAGTTGGCCATGAACAGTATTTGAATCCAAAAGAATTGACAATACAACTCGTATCGTATATAAACCGGTCGAACTAAAATTTCTTAAGAATTGCACGTCTTTGTTATAGACAAGAAAGAGAAAAATAAAAAATGTTAATCCTGTACAAAATAAATGCACGTGGAGTCTGTTTCTCATGAAGATGTCTTTCATTATAGGTCCGGGGTACAGAGGAAACAAGTACACTCTTAGGGTACGGAACCAGGCTAAGTGTGTTTTATTTCTCGTTTGACCCAGGGTAGCTAGCCACACTTTTAGTCCTGAGACTGTGACAAGTGTTGCATGAACTTTGCGGACCTTCCGGGAAAGGTCCGGTTGTTCTCCCGGAGGAACTACCCGACTCTGTACAATGACTCTATAACATACACCTCAAGTTACTACAGACTCACCTCCGTGATATTAAGTGTTGAACTTACGGAGGTGCTCAATGTTCCAAGGATTTGGGAGAGGTGTCCCATCCTCGGTAGCCAAGCGAACGCTCCCGGGACGGGATACTTTAATCACTCGGAAGGGTCTCTCCCAGCTGGGGGAGAGTTTTTTTAACCCTTCTCTGGATTGTATTCTCCGTAGCACCAGGTCGCCTTCCTCGAGCTGTCGGTTGTGTACATGCCGCTGATGATAGCGCCGAAGGGCTTGGCAGTATCGGGCATTCCGAACAGCTGCTTGGCACCTTCCCTCCTCAAGGAGGTCTAGGTCTTCACGCGGGAGCTGGTCCTGCGTGGCTTCGTCGAAGGTCCGGACCCGGAGTGACCCCAAGGTGATTTCTAGAGGAAGGATTGCTTCAGCTCCATACACCAGGAAGAAGGGTGTCTCTCCAGTTGACCGGTTTGGAGATGTCCTGTTGGCCCAGAGAGTGGGCGGAAGCTCTTCAATCCAGTTGGCACCTTTTTTTTTCAAGTGCTCATAGGTGCGCGTTTTGAGTCCTTTAAGGATTTCAGCATTTGTTCTCTCGGCTTGGCCATTGCTTGCTGGGTGAGCTACAGAGGCGTAGCAAACTTGAATGTCGAGGTCTTCGCAATATCCTTGAAATGCAGAGCTTGTGAATTGAGTCCGATTATCAGTGATGATTTTGTTTGGGACTCCAAATCTGCATACAATGGACTGCAAAAAGTTGATAGCAGATTGCTTGTTGATTGTCACAACTGTAGTTGCTTCCAGCCACCTGGTGAACTTGTCAATGGCGACATACAGGAACTTGTAACCTCCGACGGCTCTTGGTAAAGGTCCCAAGATGTCCATCCCCCACACAGCGAAGGGCCATGTAGGAGGTATCATTTGTAGGGGCTGAGCCGGTGTGTGAATTTGCTTTGCATGAAATTGACATGCTTTGCATTTCTTCACCAGCTTAGTTGCATCCTGGAGTGCTGTAGGACAGTAGAAGCCATGCCGAAAGGCTTTACCAACCGGCGTGCGGGAAGACGCGTGGTTCCCACACTCGCCTCCATGGATTTCTGTGAGGAGCTCGCATCCTTCTTCCCTTGTGATGCACCGCATTAGGATGCCGTTGGCACTGCGCCAGTAGAGATCCCCTTCTACCAATGTATATCTTTTAGCCAATCTGACTACCTGGTCAGCGGATACATCATCGTCAGGAAGGATATTATCTTTCAAGTAGTTCTGGATCTCCAAGATCCATGCATCAAAACTAACTTGAGCATTTGAGTCTTGCGTGCTAGGTTGCTCGGAGCTTCCAGCAGCACCTACGACCCTTGATGGCTGCCATGGTAACAGGGCCATCGGGACCGTCAGCTTTGGGATGCTGATCTCGCCCCCTTCGCTCAGTTCGGCAGGCTGAGCTGTGGGTTTTGACAACCTCCGGACAAAAGTTCCGTCAGGAGCCAGAGCTCCGGTTGATGGTTTCGTCGAAAGTTCGTCGGCTTTAGCGTTGTGGGCACGCTGGACATGGTGGAGATCTAAGACTTCGAAGTCCTTCTGAAGCCTCTGGACTTCAAGGAGATAAGCAGCTAGCTGGAGATTGTTGCAGGAGCATTCACCCTTCACTTGTTTAATGATGAGCTGTGAATCTCCCTTGACTAGCAGTTGCTTGACACCGTATGACAGCGCCACCTTTAGTCCGTAGATGAGTGCTTCGTACTCTGCCATGTTGTTGGTCGCCTTGAAGTCAAGGTGTACCATGTATTTCACCTTCTCCCCGGTTGGTGCGAGGAGAAGGACTCCAGCTCCGGCCCCCTGCTTTTGCATGGAGCCGTCGAAGTAGAGGGTCCAATGAGGCTCAGTGAAGACCGGAGCTTCGTGTTCTGGCTTCTGCTCATTAGGGCCCCCAGGGTTTGATGGAGAGGGAGTCCATTATGCCACGAAGTCCGCCAATGCTTGACTCTTCACTGCTTGCCTTGAAATGAATTCGAGATCGAATTCAGCCAATTCCGCGGCCCACTTTGCAACATTCCCATTTGAATTGGGATTATGCAAGATTGCTCGAAGTGGGTAAGAGGTCACCACTGAGATTTTGTGAGCTTGGAAATAATGGCGAAGCTTCCTGGAGGCAATAAGAACTGCATATAGCAGTTTATGCACCTCTAGGTATCAAGTCTTGGCATCATGTAGTACTTCACTGATGAAGTACACTGGGCGCTGAATGGTCCGGACCCTCCCAGAGGGGCCCGGAGCTTCCTCTTCACTAACCCGGATCCTTCCGGAGGGATCCGAAGTTTCTTTGGGGACCTCCGGGTTCTGGCTGGAGGAACCCGGAGCTTCTTCAGAAGTGACCTGGACCCTCCTGGAGTGGTCTGGGTCTTCTAGAGTGGTTTCTTGTGAATTCGAATCTAGGAGCTGGGACCCAGACTCGCTTTCAGGAACCTCCGGACCCTCCCGAAGGGGTCTGGATTCCTGAGTATGGGGTAGCTCTGGTCTCTCCGCAACCAGAACCATACTGACGACTTCGTTAGTAGCTGAAATATAAAGCAACAAAGGCTCACTAGGGTTCGGAGCTACCAGAGTTGGTAGGGTGGTGAGGAACTGTTTTAGCTCCTGGAATGCCTTTTCTGCTTCTTCAGACCATTGGAATGGTCCGGACTTCCTCAATAACTTGAAGAAGGAGAGTGCCCGTTCTGCCAGTCTTGAAATGAATCGGCTGAGGGCTGCTAGACATCCAGTTAGCTTTTGGACATCTTTGATGCGGGCTGGTGGCCGCATGTCTTCAATGGCCTTGATCTTCGTCGGATTAGCTTCTATGCCCTGGTGACTTACCAGGAAACCAAGAAGTTTTCCGAAGCTAACCCCGAAGACACACTTGTTTGAGTTTAGCTTTGTGCGGGTGGCCCGCAACTTATCGAAGACAGCCTGTAAGGTGTCAAGAAGTGACTCCTTGTTCTTGACTTTGACCACGATGTCATCAACGTACACTTCCACTATGTCTCTAATGAGGTCTTCGAAGGTTTTGTACATAGCTCGTACAAAAGTTGAAGCTGCATTCTTGAGACCAAATGGCATGGCTGTATAACAGTACAATCCATCTACTGTGATGAAAGAGGTATGCTCTTCATCCTCCCTAGACATTTTGATTTGATGATACCCAGAATATGCGTCTAGGAAACACAGTAATTCGCACCCGGAGGTGGAATCCACTATCTGATCTATTCTAGGTAGTGGGAATGGATCTTTTGGACATGCCTTATTTAGTGTTGTGTAGTCGATACACATCCGAAGCTTCCCACCGGCCTTGGGGACAACGACTGGGTTTGCCAGCCATTTTGGATGGAAGACTTCTTGGATGAATCCAGCTTCTAGCAACTTCTTCACTTCTTGTCGAATGAAGTTCTGTCGCTCTACAGATTGCTTCCGAGGCTTCTGGTGCACAGGCCGGGCGTCTGGATAGATCTTCAGATTATGCTCAATCAGTTCCCTGGGGATCCCAGGCATTTGCGACGGTTGCCAGGCAAACACGTCGACATTAGCCCGGAGGAAAGCGATGAGCGCGAGTTCCTATTTGTCGTTCAATCCTCCCGATATACGGGTGGTCTGAGCGGCATCAGAACTGATTTGGATGACTTTGACTGGAATGTCGGTGTCGCTGCTTGGATGCACGCGAGGAGCAGATGTCGAGCCTCGTTGACGAATGCTTGGGTTTTAGAGCAGTTACTCCGGCAGTACGATCACCGCAGATCCAGAGAACACCTACTGGTGTTGGCATCTTTAACTCCAGATAGCCATAATGAGCAGTTGCCATGAATTTGTACAGGGCAGGCCTACCCAAGATGGCGTTGAAGGGTAAGTTGATCTGAGCGACGTCAAAGACCAACTTTTCGGTGCGATACTTCTCCTGTGTCCCGAAGGTAACTGGGATAGTAATAGCTCCGAGTGGGGTAATGGCTCCCGGACCTACTCCGGAGAAAGGTCGAGAGGGGTGGAGATCCGAAGGTCGGAGCTGAAGCTTGGTGAAAGCTTCGAAGCTTATGAGGTTAAGCCCCGAACCTCCGTCTACCATGACATGGTGGAGCTGGATGTTATTGATGGTAGGAGATACCATCAAAGGTAACTGACTTGCTCCAACCATGCTTCAAGGGAAGTCCAAAGCATCAAAAGTGATGGCTGTGTCCATCCACTTCTGATGAGGCTCCGGTCTGGCTGTAGGAGCTACAGCAGCCATGTCCCGACGCATAGTCTTGATAACGCGACGGGAGGTGATGTCCCATGATCCACCAAAGATAGTGTTCGTTGTCTTCCGACGCTCGTTGTCAGAGACGTCGGAATCGTCATCGACGGAGGTGTAGACGGCCTGGACCTTTTTGGGATCCTGAAAACCTAACTCCTCCTCAGCCGGAGCTTCGTCAACTTTTTGTTTTCCTTCCCTCTGTCGAAAGGAGTTTCTTCCCGTCGCTTGTTGTAGCGCTCAGCAAGGTTTTGGACCTCCCGACAGTCTTCCAAACTATGGCTGCCCGTTTTGTGAATTGGACACCACACCTTGGGTTTGCCACCGTCTTCAGAAGACGGTCGAGGTCGCTTCTCGGGGCATGGCCCCCGGCCACCCGGAGCTGCAGCAGCTGCAACATTGGATGTACCGGCCGACGGCTTCTTCTTGCCATTGGTCTTCTTCTTCTTCTTACCACTCCCAGAGGTAGCTGCTTCTTCTTTGGAGGATTTCTTGTGACCCTCCGGAGTTGGTTTGGAGTGCATCTCACGGCCCTCTGCAGCTCTGGCACATTTATCGGCCAAACTGAAGAGTTCCGTGACACTGGTGATCTCCTTGATCGCCAGTTTCTCCAGCATCTTCTTATCCCGTACACCCTGTCTAAATGCCACAATGACAGAGGCGCTAGAGATAGAAGGGATAGTGTTGCGTACCTGAGAGAACCTCTGGATGAATGATCGCAGGGATTCTCCCCTTTTTGCATGACTGCAAAAAGGTCCAGTTCAGTGCCTGGCCGGGTGTATGAACTCCCGAAGTTGGCGGTGAACTGCTGGCACAACTCCTCCCAACTGTTGATAGAGTTGGGTGGAAGGCTCATAAACCAGGACCTGGCGGTCCCAGTTAAAGCCACTGGGAAATAGTTGGCAATCACGGCCTCATTTCCTCCAGCTGCCAAGATAGCAGTGGAGTAGATCTAAAGAAATTCAACAGGATTGACGGTCCCATTGAACTTCTCTGGCAGGTGAGGCCGGAACTTCTGTGGCCACCTGACCATACGCAGATGCATGGCCAGGGCTGAACAGCCTCCTCCCACTCCTTCAGGAGCAAGAACATCCTGAGCTTCTCGTCTTTCACGAGCACGCTCAATATGGACTCGGCCGTCCTGTTGGCGGTATCGGCGATCATGCTCCGCCCGGAGGTCATGAGTCGAAAGCCTGGATACCGTGTGGGTGCGTCGTGCCCCGGAGGGCAACGACGTCACCTGCTGTGATGCAGCTCGTCTCCTATTGTTGGAGACGTGCGGACCAAGTCTACCAGACAAGGTCCGTCGCTGCGACGGGGCCCGTCCTGAAGGAGGAGGACCCTGGTTACTGATGTGGTCGGCTGCTGCTGCAACCAAATGTTCCACATCAGCCCTCCACTGCTCCAGTGCATCCCGGGATGCATCCGGAGGTGGTGGGCATTGGAGAAGAGCACGCGCTGCATGGAGCGCGTGTTCCGCGTTGTTATGATTTCCCGACGCAGTGACTGACGCTGGTGCACCATCGCGTTGTCCAGCTTGATTTGCTGGTGGAGGCGGCGGTGGTGGCAGTGTGACTCCTGCTGGTGCTGAAGCCCCTGCTGGTGGCTGCATATTGGAGGGATTGCCTCCAGCAGCTTGAGCAGCAGTGTGACCGTTGGATGATCCAGCAGCTGAGTTCACCATTCTCGAAATCTCAGGCACCCCTACCTGGCGTGCCAACTGTGGGTGGTTTGGATCCGGCAGATCTCCCGATACTACTAAAGTGTTAGAGGAGTTTGATTTTCGGTGTGGGCGCGCGGAGATTCAAGAAGGTGAATTGTATATGGCACAGGAGACACGGAGATTTACGTGGTTCGGGCCGCCTGAGCGTAATACCCTACTCCACGGGTGTGCTGGTGTTGTATTAGCTGTATGAGCTTGTGACGAGTGTCTATGGCACGTGTGTAGCGTCTCTGAACCTCCCTCGAGTCCGTCGTCGGCCTGTCCTTTTATAGTACAAGGACAGGCCGTTACAAGTTAGCCTGGCCCGACATGTGGCCCCGGCGGTTACCAGTATTGATACTCATTCAACACGTTTAATTGTCCTTAATGACCGGGTAATGGGCTTTGACAACACTGTTACTAGTAATTAAGGTCATCCGATCGTGTGTCATTAATATGGTATTAATGACACTTAATCGGGTCTTGAAGTCCTTGATTCCCCTTTGAATATCCGGCCCCTTTGAATATCCGGGGCCGTTGTGGAGTCTTCCGGAGGTTAGAGGCTGAAGATTCGTTGGTTGGACACGTGGCAGTTCTGGAGCATACTGTGGGAAACAGGTAGCTCCAGAGCTACCTGACACGTGTCAGGTCTGGAGCTTCTCTCGGTCTGGGGTTAAGTCCGGAGGTGCCATTTCGGTACATAGCCCGGAGCTTCCCCCTTGTGGGCGGTAGCTCCGGTTTGATAGTACACGTGGCGACCCTGGGATTAACCATGCTGGAGAAGCGGGTCCGGTTATATCTGACATGTGGGCCTCCGAAGGTCTTCAAATCAAGTAGATGACTTCCCTTTGAGATCTTTGTAACCTCAAGGGGTGTACGGTTTCCAGGGTACCGACAATGTTTAACATTAACCCACAACAAGAGGAACGAGTTTAACATTGATTCGGAGCATTTAAAATTGATTTGGAACAAAACCGCACTTAAAATGCAGGAAAGTGCGGACTAGTACGATTTTGCTGAGGACTAGTCCGATTTCTCTCTGGCTAAAAACGGACTTGTCAGTTTTTGCTGTGGACTAGTCTGATTTTTGGCTCTGGAAACTTTCGGACTTGTCCGATTTTGTGCGGACTAGTCCGATATTCCAAGAATCCTTGAAATTTGCTAAGTCCTTAAACTTTTCCAGACTAGTCCGATGTTCCAGCGGACTTATCCGATTTCCTCTCTGTTTAAAGTCAGACCTGTCCGATGTTTGGCCAGACTTGTCCGATTTTCTCTCTGGACAACTTCGAACTAGTCCGGTCCTTTTTGGACTTGTCCGATATTTCGCGACTCCGAGTTGATCTTTTGTTTTACAACTTGTTTCTTGGGTTTCACGTTAAGTGGTCCTAGGGACGTCGTGCCTAACTCTTTTAGAGCCCATGTGGGACTCTAAACCGGCCTCTACTCATCCCAAAACTCGAAATCCATCTAACCCTAGCCTCCACCTCTATATAAATAGCCCCACCCCTTGGATTGACATCTATTTGCCACTTTTCCACCCACCCAAACCCTAGTTCGTGGAGAGCCACCACCAAGGAGGGAGGAGAAGATCCCAAGCAAGAAGAAGAAGAGGAGGAAACGAAAGAGGACCAAGATCTCCACCAAGTTTTCGTCCTCCATCACCAATTCGTCTCAAAGTTCATCACCAACCCTAGATCACCAAGATCCAAGTGCTACCTCCAAGTTTTATGATTCATTGGAGTCCTAAACACCTGATATATCTTCTATTATCTTTTCCTTACGAGAACTCAACCCCTAATCTCCGAATTTACGTCGATATAGAAAACCCTAATCTTCTGATCTCGCAGAGGGCGAACTTGTCCGGTCCCTAGCGGACTAGTCCAATCTTCCTAGTTAAATTACATCAAATTGATTCTAAAATTTGATCTAATCTAATCCAAACCTGTATAAACTTGTTAAAAGCTATTAGAACTAGTTAGTGATCATTAAAAGCAATCTATTAACAAGTTCTACCTTGCATTTGCATTAATCATGCATGTCATGTCATATTGAGTAATATGTGTGCACTCTTTGATTGTGTTTCTTGTCTTGTATATTTATTGTGTGGATTAGACGGATTTGCGCTAGAAAGTGCCACAGAGGATCTTTAGCACCAAGAGTTTGAAGGCTTTGATCCTAATCAACAACAAGAACAAGGCAAGTGTCCTTGAAGATGTGCTCAGTTGGAGGCATCGGCACCGGTGAAACCTCAGTGGGGTCTGAATAGACTAGTAATCCCTTTGTAAAGGCTATTTTTTGATCTCTTGGCCATACACCAAAGGAAGTGTAATTGGCGAAAGGGAGGTTCTCTAGTCGCCGACGGGTGATGAAATCACAAACACGTGGGTAAAGTGGTACAAACTCTGCAGAGTTAAATAAAACTATCATGATAGCCATGCTCTCGGTTATGAGCACCTGGAAAACTTCCATGATTAGGGGGAACTCGGTATCGGGATGGTATTTGGGATGGTTATGGTCAATATTATGGTTATGGATTAATTTCTAGTATTGAATATGGTTTTTGGCAATGGTGAAATCTGGAATTATTGATGATGGTAGTGAATTCAGACTGGTATTATGGTATTACTTATGATTATGATGGGTTTACTTCACATACATATAATATATTACTGTTCAAATGTTTTAATGTACTTTTTAGCACTTAACCATTATTATTGTTGACATTTGAATCAGTCACATGTCATACTTTCCACACTTGCTGAGTACGACATGTACTCACTTTTGCAATCCCCCCAATAGTTGCAGGTCAGGATTGGGAGTTTAATGGCAATAATGCGGAGTCCTAGGCCGTGTCTACCATCAGCTTTGCCTGTGGTGTTGATTGGAGCTGTGCTATCCCTTATGCTTAGTTTGCTTAGTTGCTTAATTAGTTTATTTCCTCTGCATTAGTTGAACTTGTCATAAATATTCATTAGAGCTTGTATTTGAGGATAATATGGTTTGTGTAATAAAATTTGGTTAATTAATCTTGTTCTGTGGTAATTTTCTGTATACTGTTTTGTGATTGCACTCGTGTATGTGTGATGAACATCCTGGGCACACATATGTGTTAGCTTGGTTCATTTTTTGGAACCGGGCGTCACAGATTGGTATCAGAGCCACAGGATGACCGTAGGATGCAGCCTAGATAGAATGGACACTTTAGAGCACATAGGAGCACTTAGGAATCGATGAGTTTTTGCTTGGGGTGCTGTTTGCTATATATATTGTTTGCTTGTGTGCTTAATAGAGGATTTTGGGATGCTTTAGCATTGCCATGTCCACCTAGGCTAGTGTAGCTAGCTGTTTAGTTTCATATCCCTTGATGCATATAGTTGGGGACGTTTTCTAATTCTTACCTATTGCTCTTCTTCAGATGGTGAGGACTCGCAACCAGAGGGATGGCAATGATGAGGACGAGAACAATGGAGTACCTCAGAACAACAATAGGCAAGGACCTTCTCATGGAGCTATCAACATTGAGCAACTATTGGCTATGCAAAACCAGCTCATGCAGACCATGATACAAACAATGGGACAGCTGCAGGCTGGCAATATCAACAATCAGCCCCACATGCCTCCACCGCCACCCCCGTCTCCTCATAACCGATTGGGAGAGTTTATGAGGACTAGGCCGCCGACCTTTGCTCAAGCTGCCGACCCTATGGATGCATATGATTGGCTCAAGTCCATGGAGAAGAAGCTAGCTATTGTCCAATGCAGTGACTGGGAGAAGGTCTTGTTTGCTTCTCATCAACTAGTTGGAGCAGTTGCGGATTGGTGGGATGCTTATTGCAATGCTCATGAGAACCAAGAGAGAATTACTTGGGCCGAATTCAAGGAGAATTTTCATTATCATTATGTGCCCGAGGGTGTTATGATCTTGAAGAGGCAAGAATTTGAGAATTTAAGGCAAGGAAGATCAAGCGTGAGTGAATATCTCAATAAGTTCACTCAACTCTCAAGGTACGCGCCCGAGGATGTTAGTCGGAACAGCCGGAAGCAATATTTGTTCATGAGGGGCTTGAACAATTATATCCAAGTGCAACTACTCAATTGTGACTATGCAAATTTTCAGAAGCTTGTGGACAAAGCAATTGTGGTTGATAACAAGATTCGTGAGATGGAGCAAGACAATAAGAGAAAGGCGCCATATCAAGGACAGCAACAAGGAAGTAATGTGCGCCCTCGCATTGTGCCGCCCAATGCGCCTTACTTCAGCCCTTCTATTCCTGCTCAGTGTCCTGGTTATGCACCACGCCCAACTCAGTTTGTGCAGCAGCGCCCTGTCATGCAAGCACCTAGGCCTCCAATGCCTTATGCGCCTCGTGCTAATTTTCCTGCTGCAAGTGCTCAAAACCAAGCTCATCCCAATAATTCTGGTAGAGTTAAGAAGTGTTATACTTGTGGAGAAGCTGGACACTATGCGCATCAATGTCCTAAGTCAGGCCTTGGTCAAGGATGCAATGCTCCGAGGCAAAACCCAAGACCCAATGGAGGACAACCACAAGGGAACCGTGGACAGCAGAATTTTGCTCGTGGCAACGTGAACCATGTCTCTACGGAGGATGCTCAACAAGCGGATGACGTGGTCATTGGTATGTTTCTCGCCAACTCCAACCCCTCGACTATGTTATTTGATTCTAGAGCATCACATTCATTCATTGCATCGAAGTATGTTGCCAAGTATAGTTTGACTATCTCTCATATGAAGTTTACTCTATTGGTTAAGTCTCCTGGAGGAGAGATGAGGACAAATATAGTATGTCAAAAAGTAAGCCTTAGAATAAGGGGGGTAGACTTCTCCGCCAACCTCATTGTTTTGGACTCTCAAGGATTGGATATTATACTTGGTATGGACTGGTTGAGGAAGCACAATGGAGTTATTGAGTGTGCCACAAAGACGGTGAAGTTGACCAACGAAGAAGGGATCACCGTAGAATTTGAAGCATCTCAAACCGCACCGAAGCAATTGGAGTTGAATCATATGGATGGTGCCGCAATTGAGGAGATTCCGGTGGTGTGTGAATTTTTGGATGTTTTTCCAAACGAGTTGCCAGGTATGCCACCCGATCGAGACATTGAGTTTGTTATTGATTTAATACCTGGAACCGCACCTATAGCTACGAGGCCGTATAGGATGCCTCCTTTGGAATTAGCGGAGCTCAAGAAGCAAATTCAAGAGCAATTAGAGAATGGTTTTATTCGCCCTAGCTCTTCACATTGGGGAGCGCCCGTGCTGTTCGTGGACAAGAAGGATGGATCCCAAAGGATGTGTGTGGATTACCGAGCTCTCAACGAGGTAAAAATCAAGAACAAGTACACCTTGCCACGCATAGAAGACTTGTTTGATCAGATGAAGGGTGCTTGTGTCTTCTCTAAGATTGATTTGAGGTCGGGATACTTTCAAATGAAGATTAGACCATTGGACATACCCAAGACAGCTTTTAGAACACGGTATGGATCTTATGAGTACACCGTGATGTCATTTGGATTGACAAATGTGCCTTCCTACTTTATGTACCTCATGAATAAGGTCTTCATGGAGTACTTGGATAAATTTGTTGTGGTGTTTATTGATGATATTATGATCTACTCAAAGGATGAGAAGGAACATGAGGAACACTTGAGGCTTACGTTGCAAAAATTAAGGGAGCATCGATTGTATGCCAAGTTCAACAAGTGTCAGTTTTGGTTGAGAGAGGTATCGTTTTTGGGTCACATCATCTCAGGAGAAGGTGTGTCGGTTGACCCCGGAAAAGTGAGAGACGTGTTGAAGTGGGAACCGCCGCAAAATGTCAAGGAAATAAGAAGTTTTCTTGGGATGGCCGGATATTACCGTCGGTTTATCAAGGACTTTTCCAAGATAGCCAAGCCTATGACGGAGTTGCTAATGAAGGGAAAGGCGTTCCAATGGACTGAAGCTTGTCAGAATAGTTTTGAGGAGTTGAAGAAGAGGTTGACAACAACCCTAGTTTTGGTACTGCCGGATGTGAGCAAGAGTTTTGATATTTATTGCGACGCATCGAGACAAGGACTTGGATGTGTATTGATGCAAGAAGGTCAAGTGGTCGCCTATGCATCAAGACAATTGAAGAAACATGAGCAGAATTACCCAACGCATGATTTGGAACTTGCATCCGTGGTACATGCATTGAAAATTTGGAGACACTACATTCTTGGACATAGGTGTGAAATTTATACGGATCATAAGAGTTTGAAGTATATTTTCACACAAACGGATCTGAACTTGAGACAACGAAGATGGTTGGAGCTCATCAAAGATTATGATTTGAGGATCAACTATCACCCGGGAAAAGCCAATGTAGTGGCCGATGCTTTGAGTAGAAAAGGAGTAAGTCACCAACTCACAGTTCGAGAGTTATCATTCGAGTTATGTAAGGAGTTTGAACGGTTGAACCTCGAGTTTGTAAATGAGACGGAGATGATGGAGTTAAACCCAACCTTGGAGCAAGAAATTTGAGAAGCACAAACCACGGATGAGGAGATCAAGGAAATCAAGGATAGGATCGAGGAAGGGAGAGAATTCAGATTTGATGAAGACGAACATGGTACCTTATGGCTTGGAAAGAGGATCGTTGTGCCTAATGTAAAGCATATTCGGGAGACAATATTAAAGGAGGCACATGACTCGCCTTACTCAATTCACCCTGGTTGTACAAAGATGTACAAAGACTTGAAGGCTTGCTATTGGTGGGATAGCATGAAAAAGGACATAGCTGGATACGTAGCATTGTGTGATGTGTGTCAACGAGTCAAGGCGGAACATCAAAGGCCAGCCGGATTATTGCAACCGTTGAAGATTCCGGAATGGAGGTGGGAAGAAATTGGAATGGACTTCATAGTTGGGTTACCATGTACTCAGTCCGGGTATGACTCAATTTGGGTAATTGTGGATCGCTTAACCAAGTCGGCTCATTTTGTCCCTGTGAAGACCAAATATACAGCTGCACGATTGGCCGAAATATACGTGGAGCATATTGTTTGTCGACGTGGAGTCCTTAAGAAGATAGTCTTAGATAGAGGTTCTCAATTCACTTCCAGGTTTTGGCAAAAATTGGATGAAGCTTTGGGAACGAGGTTGAATTTTAGTTCAGCATATCATCCTCAAACGGATGGACAAACCGAGAGGACCAATCAGATTTTGGAGGACATGTTAAGAGCTTGTGCTTTAAAGCATGGGAATAGTTGGGAAAAAAGTTTGCCATACGCGGAATTTTCATACAACAATAGTTACCAAGCAAGTTTGAAGATGTCACCATATGAAGCACTTTATGGGAGGAAGTGTAGGACACCTTTATTCTGGAATGAGGCAGGAGAAACTCAAGTATTTGGTTCGGATGTGTTGCAAGAAGCCAAAAAGCAAGTCTGAATAATTCGTGAAAACTTGAGGGATGCCCAATCAAGGCAAAAGGCTATGCGGACAATAGGAGAAGGAAATTAGTCTTTGGAATAGGAGATTTTGTTTACCTCAAGGTGTCGCCAATGAGGGGTCATAAGAGGTTTAACATTAGAGGAAAGCTAGCACCTCGTTTTATTGGACCATTCAAGATTTTGGACAAAAGAGGAGAAGTAGCGTATAAGTTGGAGATGCCAGCTCATCTTTCAGACGTACATGATGTCTTTCATGTTTCTCAGCTCAAAAAGTGCTTGAGAGTACCGGAAGAACAGGTGCCAATGCAAGAGTTGGAGCTAGAGGAAGATTTGACTTATGCCGAACAACCGGTCAAAATCTTGGAAACTAAGGAGAGAGTCACAAGGAACAAGGTTATTAAATGGTGTAAAGTTCAATGGAAGCACCACACAGAAAAAGAAGCAATGTGGGAATTGGAAGATGATCTTAAGAAGGAATTTCCCTATCTTTTCTCTTCCGCGTCGAATCTTGAGGGCGAGATTCATTTTAAGGGGGGTAGGTTTGTAACACCCTCATTTTCATGCATCATGCCCTACATACACTCATATACATGTTTAACATTAACCCACAACAAGAGGAACGAGTTTAAAATTGATTCGGAGCATTTAAAATTGATTTGGAACAAAATCGCACTTAAAATGCAGGAAAGTGCGGACTAGTCCGATTTTGCTGAGGACTAGTCCGATTTCTCTCTGGCTAAAAACGGACTTGTCCGTTTTTGCTGCGGACTAGTCCAATTTTTGGCACTGGAAACTTTTGGACTTGTCTGATTTTGTGCGGACTAGTCCGATATTCCAAGAATCCTTGAAATTTGCTAAGTCCTTGGACTTTTCTGGACTAGTCCGGTGTTCCAGCGGACTTGTCTGATTTCCTCTCTATTTAGAGTTAGACTTGTTCGATGTTTGGCTAGACTTGTCCGATTTTCTCTCTGGACGACTTCGGACTAGTCCGGTCATTTTCGGACTTGTCCGATATTTCACGACTCCGAGTTGATCTTTTGTTTTACGACTTGTTTCTTGGGTTTCACGTTAAGTGGGCCTAGGGACGTCGTGCCTAACTCTTTTAGAGCCCATGTGGGACTCTAAACCGGCCTCTACTCATCCCAAAACTCGAAATCCATCTAACCCTAGCCTCCACCTCTATATAAACAGCCCGACCCCTTGGATTGACATCTATTTGCCACTTTTCCACCCACCCAAACCCTAGTTCGTGGAGAGCCACCACCAAGGAGGGAGGAGAAGATCCCAAGCAAGAAGAAGAAGAGGAAGAAATGAAAGAGGACCAAGATCTCCACCAAGTTTTCGTTCTCCATCACCAATTCGTCTCAAAGTTCATCACCAACCCTAGATCACCAAGATCCATGTGCTACCTCCAAGTTTCTTGATTCATTGGGGTCCTAAACACCTGATATATCTTCTATTATGTTTTCCTTACGAGAATTCAGCCCCTAATCTCCGAATTTACGTTGATCTAGAAAACCCTAATCTTCTGATCTCGCAGAGGGCGGACTTGTCCAGTCCCTAGCGGACTAGTCTGGTCTTCCTGGTTAAATTACATCAAATTGATTCTAAAATTTGATCTAATCAAATCCAAACTTGTATAAACTTGTTAAAAGCTATTATAACTAGTTAGTGATCATTAAAAGCAATCTATTAACAAGTTCTACCTTGCATTTGCATAAATCATGCATGTCATGTCATATTGAGTAATATTTGTGCACTCTTTGATTGTATTTCTTGTCTTGTATGTTTATTGTGTGGATTAGACGGATTTGCACCAGAAAGTGCCGCGGAGGATCTTCAGCACCAAGAGTTTGAAGGCTTTGATCCTAATCAATAGCAAGAGCAAGGCAAGTGTCCTTGAAGCATATTGATCCTGTTTTTAAAATAAATGTTTTGTTTGTAAATTGCATGCTTGTGTCAATTTGATGGGAATCCTATGATAGGAAGTTTACTAGAATTGTTTAACCACCCTTGTCACCTGGAATTATGGTAGAGAGTCGGGATGAACTTTTTACTTTTTGCTTCGCTTAATCAACTGGGATGGGAAATAACTATACCACTCAACTTAATTATGCATGGATGAGATTATGGTTAACATGAACTGGTTAAATATGATATGGTGATGGGTGATCTAAGCAAGCCTGGTATGTGGATGGGTTGGATGTTATGGTGGTTTGCTTGCTTTAGATCTAAGGATAGGTTCATGCGAGAATAAGCCAGGACTACAGTGCCACCACGAGGCCAAGTATGGGTGCGGCGTAGCTAATTAATTAGGGCTTTGCTAGTGCTGTTTGGACCATTATGGATGCTCGGGGAAGGGGTAGTTGGATTGGGTTTGTTGATGATTGGTGGGACTACCCTGGGATCCGAATGGCTCAAGAGGGGGCCCTTGGTTGAGGATGTGCTCAGTTGGAGGCATCGCCACCAGTGAAACCTCAGTGGGATCTGAATAGACTAGTAATCCCTTTGTAAAAGCTGTTTTGTGATCTCTTGGCCATACACCAAAGGAAGTGTAATTGGCGAAAGGGAGGTTCTCTAGTCGCCGACGGGTGATGAAATCACAAACACGTGGGTAAAGTGGTACAAACTCTGCAGAGTTAAATAAAACTATCATGATAGCCGTGCTCCCGGTTATGAGCACCTGGACAACTTCCATGATTAGAGGGAACTTGGTATCGGGATGGTATTTGGGATGGTTATGGTCAGTATTATGGTTATGGATTAATTTCTGGTATTGAATATGGTTTTTGGCAATGGTGAAATCTGGAATTATTGATGATGGTAGTGAATTCAGACTGGTATTATGGTATTACTTATGATTATGATGGGTTTACTTCACATACATATAATATATTGCTTTTCAAATGTTTTAATGTACTTTTCAGCACTTAACCATTATTATTGTCGACATTTGAATCAGCCACATGTCATACTTTCCACACTTGTTGAGTACGACATGTACTCACTCTTGCAACCCCCCCCCCCCCCAACAGTTGCAGGTCAGGATTGGGAGTTTAATGGCGATAATGCAGAGTTCTAGGTCGTGTCTACCGTCAGCTTTGCCTGTGGTGTTGATTGGAGTTGCGCTATCCCTTATGCTTCGTTTGCTTAGTTGCTTAATTAGTTTATTTCCGCTGCATTAGTTGAAATTTTCATAAATATTCATTAGAGCTTGTATTTGAGGATAATATGGTTTGTGTAATAAAATTTGGTTAATTAATCTTGTTCTGTGGTAATTTTCTGTATACTCTTTTGTGATTGCACTCATGTATGTGTGATGAACATCCTGGGCACGCATATGCGTTAGCTTGGTTCATTTTTCGGAACCGGACGTCACAGGGAGAAGGTCAAAAATATTGTGCACCTTGATTTCAAGGCGACCAATAACATGGCGGAATATGAAGCTCTCATCTATGGGCTCAAGGTGGTGCTATCTTATGGCATCAAGGAGATGCTAGTGAAGGGTGACTCGCAGCTCATCATCAAGCAAGTCAAAGGCGAATGCAGCTGCAACAACCCCCAACATGCCGCTTATCTTCTTGAAGTCCAGAAGCTCCAGAAGGACTTTCACATACTGGACCCCTGCAATGTCCAGCGTCTCAACAACACAGAAGCTGATGAACTCTCAACGAAGGCTTCAACCAGAGCTCCGGCTAGCGATGGAGTCTTTGTCCGAAGATTGTCAAGACCAACCGCTCAGCCCGTCGAACTGAGTGAAGGGAGTGAGACCAGCACCTCGAAGCTGGCTGTCCAGTGGCCTTGTTACCATGGCGTCCACCAAGGGTCATAGGTGTCACAGGAAGCTCCAAGCAACCTGACATGCAAGACTCAGAAGCTCAAGTTAGCTCCGATGCATGGATCTCAAAGATCTGGAGCTACTTGAAAGACAACCACCTTCCTGAAGATGGTGTATCCGCTAACCGGATTGTCAGATTGGCTAAAAGATACACGCTGGTAGAAGGGGGTCTCTACCAGCGCGGTGCCAACTGTGTCCTAATGCAGTGCATTGCAAGGGAAGAAGGTCACGAGCTCCTTGCAGAGATCTATGGAGGCGAGTGCGGGACCCACGTGTCTTCCCACACGCTTGTTGTCAAAGCCTTTCGGCATGCCTTCTATTGGCCTACAACACTCCAGGATGTAGTAGAGTTGGTGAAAAATTGTGAAGTGTGCTAGTTCCACACAAAACAAATTCACACACCAGCTCAGTCACTGCAAATGATTCCTCCTACATGGCCATTCGCTGTGTGGGGCATAGACATCTTGGGACCTTTCCCAAATATCGTCAGAGGTTATAGGTTCCTGTATGTCGCTATCGACAAGTTCACCAAGTGGCCGGAAGCTACTCTAGTTGTGACTATCGATAATAAGTCAACAATCAAGTTCTTGAAGTCCATAGTCTGCAGATTTGGAGTTCCGAACAGATTCATCAACGAAACCATATTTATAAGTGCATCATTTCAAGAGTATTGCGAAGACCTCGACATTCAAGTCAACTACGCATCAGTAGCTCACCCGGCAAGTAATGGCCAAGCTAAGAGAGCAAATGCAGAAATCTTAAAAAGACTCAAGACGCGCTCTTATGAGCGCCTAAAAAAACATGGAGCCAACTGGATTGAGGAGCTTCCGTCCGCACTGTGGGCAAGCAGGACTACACCTAACCGGTCTACTGGAGGGATCCCCTTCTTCCTGGTGTACGGAGCTGAAGCAGTCCTTCCTCCGTAAATCACCATGGTGTCACTCCAGGTCCGGACCTTTGATGAAGCCACGCAGGACCAACTCCAACATGAAGACCTTGACCTCGTCGACGAGGGAAGGTGCCAAGCAGCGGTTCGGAGTGCACACTATTGCCAGGCGCTTCGGCGCTATCATCAAAGGCATATGCGCAACAGACATCTCGAGGAAGGCGATCTGGTGCTGCGGAGAATATTGACTCGTGAAGGGATGAACAAACTTTCCCCCTAGCTGGGAAGGCCCCTTTCGAGTGATCAAAGTATCCCGTTCCGGATGCGTTTGCTTGGCAACTGAGGATGGGACCCCGCTTCCAAATCCTTGGAACATCAAGCACCTCCGTAAGTTTTACGCTTAGTATCACAGAGGTGAGTCTGTAATTATATGCAATGCAAATTATAGAGTCTATAAACAGAGTCGGGTAGGTCCTCAGAGAGAACATCCGGACCCATCCAGGAGGGTCCGAGAAGATCAAGTAACACTTGTCACAGTCACATCACTAAAAGTGTAGCTACCTTCCCTGGGTTAGTACAATATGTATAGCACGCTTAGCTTAGTTTTGTACCCTAAGTTTGTCCTTGTCTCCGCTATAATCCAGACCTATATTGAAAGGCATTGTTGTATAAAAGCGGACTCCACGTGCATTAATTTTGTGCAGGCTCATTTTCTTTTATTTATCCGTCTCCTTGTTGTCTATAATGAGTTGTGCAATTCTTTTTTAATTTTAGTCCAAGTTATTCATATGTTGTACAAGTTATATTGGTCGTCTCTTTGGATATTAGCATTGCTGCATGGTATACTCGCCTGAACGCCAAGACAACACATGTCTGAAGTGTGCTATCAACTTAGCCTGGTCCTGCACCCTAAGTACACCACTCTACCTACAGTCCGACATGCCTCAGTAGGGCAGGTCCTAAAAGCATTCGAATCTGGGAAGATTATTTCAATGTGATTGTTATCATATCGAGTTTCTTCAGATCTAAAAGTCAAATAAGAACAGTAAGTCACAAAATAGTTATAGATGAGAAGATGAATTTTATGGTTTTTCTTATCTTGGATCCATAGGAAAAATGAAAACTCATAGCGATGGTAGATGATGCCGGAGCTATTAATCTCCGTTAACCTCCAGGGGGCTCTTGTCAACATTTCAGATGTTGAAAGTGGGCGTTGCCGGAGCTAACAAGCTTCGACAACTCCCATGGGGGCCCGCCGTCGACGTGAAGCATAATGCCAATTCAAGTGAAGATGGCGAAACCAACCGAAGGGTTTGCCGTCAACATATCCTATGATTGATGGTGGATATCGTCGAAGCCAAGAAGCTCCGACAACCCCAGGGGGCCCACTGTCGACGTTCTGTGCATTGGCAATGGGTATCGTCGGCCCTACTAAGCTCCAACAACCCCTGGGGGCCTGTCGTTGACGTTCTACATGTTGACAGTGGGTGTCATCAGACCTACCAAGTTCTGACAACCCCAGGAAGCCTAACGTCGATGTTCTACGCGTTGACAGTGGGTGTCATCGGACCTACCAAGCTCCAACAACCCCAAGGGGCCCGTCATCGACGTTCTGCGTGTTGGCAATGGGTATTGTCAGTCCTACTAAGCTTTGACAACCCAAGGGGCCTGTCGTCGACGCAACAAAAGCTCCCTGGAGAAGTCAAAAATAAACTTCAGACCTAAAAGCTACAAGTTCAAAGCGTCCAAGTCATCAACATATCATCATATCCTTTTGGTACATGTTCACAATCAAATTGTGTACATCTACCAGGGGGCAAACAAGATAAAGGACAATGTATTGAAGACAAGGACAAAATGAAATTCATTTCAGAAATAAATATTGAATTTCATTCATTTGAGGAGATTACAAAATTGGAGAGTTACAGGTGGGAGCAAAAGGTAAAAGTCCTAGGTTCTGTGGAAGTATGAGGCAACCTTCTGGGCAACCTCTTGAACACTGGCCTTGGCGGCGTCTTCTTCTTCAGCAAAGGGTCCCGCGAGCACCGGATCCAGAGAGAATTGGGGGTATTGGCTCTTTTAACTCGTCAGCATATATTTTGCGACGTTCTTGGCAAAAGATTTCCCCTCTGTCTCTAGTTGGTCCCTGATGACATCACCCATCACATCAAGTTTGCTGGCAGTAGAGCTGAGTGCCACCAGCGCTTGGTCCAACTCCAGCTCTGGATTGTCCGGGCGTACTGGACTGAAGGCCAGCAGCATCAAAACATCATTGGCTCATCCCAAGAAGTCCCACACCTGTTGAGACTCAGTCACCCTTAAATTCTACAGCTCCTCTAGTGACCTTCTGGCAGCCGTAAGCTCCGAACCTTCCCAAGCGAGGCGCTCGACCACTTTGGCATGTTGATGAATACTCTCAGCTATTTGCTTTTCGCGGTCTAAAAGCTCTGTCTCCCGGAGGTGGATGCGGTTCCCCCGGTTGGCCAGGTCTTTCTCCCTGCTCCGCACTTTCTCCTCTCTAACGGCAATATTAGCTTCTCTTTTTTAGAGCTCCTGCCCGAGTTTCCAGTACTTCTCCTCCTCTTCCTTTCTCCTTAGATCAAGCTTCTTAATGCGACCTGCCAAATTTTGCTCTGCCAGAGTTAGCTTCTGGGCGAGCTCCTCCTCTCTTTTTAAAATATCCTCATGCTGTTCCAGGAGTTTTTCTTCCCTCACATCGAAGTCTGCTCGGCGCTTCAAGAGAATCTCATTTAATGTATTAAGGCTGTCGTGACGTTTGTCAGCTGTAACACCCTCATTTTCATGCATCATGCCTTGCATACACTCATATACATGTTTAACATTAACCCATATAAAGAGGAACGAGTTTAAAATTGATTTGGAGCATTTAAAAATGATTTGGAACAAAACTGCACTTAAAATGCAGGAAAGTGTGGACTAATCCAATTTTATTGAGGACTAGTCCGATTTCTCTCTAACTAAAAATGGACTTGTCCGTTTTTGCTGCGGACTAGTCCGATTTTGCCTCTGGAAACTTTCGGACTTGTCCGATTTTGTGCGGACTAGTCCGATATTCCAAGAATCCTTGAAAAATTGCTAAATCCTTGGACTTTTTCGGACTAGTATGGTGTTCCAGCGGACTTGTCTGATTTCCTCTCTGTTTAAAGTCAGACTTGTCCGATTTTTGGCCAAACTTGTCCGATTTTCTCTCTGGACGACTTCGGACTAGTCCGGTCCTTTCCTGACTTGTCCAATATTTCGTGACTGTGAGTTGATCTTTTGTTTTACGACTTGTTTCTTGGGTATCACATTAAGTGGGCCTAGGGACGTCGTGCCTAACTCTTTTAGAGCCCATGAGGGACTCTAAATCGGCCTCTACTCCTCTCAAACTCGAAATCCATCTAACCCTAGCCTCCACCTCTATATAAACAACCCCACCCCTTGGCTTGACATCTATTTGCCACTTTTCCACCCCACCCAAACCCTAGTTCGTGGAGAGCCACCACCAAGGAGGGAGGAGAAGATCCCATGCAAGAAGAAGAAGAGGAGGAAATGAAAGAGGATCAAGATTTCCACCAAGTTTTCGTTCTTCATCACCAATTCGTCTCCAAGTTCATCACCAACCCTAGATCACCAAGATCTAAGTGCTACCTCCAAGTTCCTCGATTCATTGGAGTCCTAAACACTTGGTATACCTTCTATTCTCTTTTCCTTACGAGAATTCAACTCCTAATCTCCAAATTCACGTCGATCTAGAAAACCCTAATCTGCTTATCTCGCAGAGTGCGAACTTGTCTGGTCCCTAACGGACTAGTCCGATATTCCTGGTTAAATTGGGTTGAATTAATTCTAAAATTTGACCTAATCAACTCCAAACCTGTATAAACTTGTTAAGATCTATTAGAACTAGCTAGTAATCATTAAAAGCAATCTATTAACAAGTTCTACCTTGCATTTGCATTAATCATGCATGTCATGTCATATTGAGTAATATTTGTGCACTCTTTGATTGTCTTTCTTGTCTTGTATGTTTATTGTGTGGATTAGACGGATTTGCGCTAGAAAGTGCCACGGAGGATCTACAACACCAAGAGTTTGAAGGCTTTGACCCTAATCAACCGCAAGAGCAAGGCAAGTGTCCTTGAAGCATATTGATCCTGTTTTAAAATAAATGTTTTGTTTGCAGAACTGCATGCTTGTGTCAATTTTGATGGGAATCCTATGGTAGGAAGTTTTCTAGTTTTGTTGACCACCCTTGTCACCTGGAATGTATGGTAGAGAGTCGGGAAGGGCTTTTACCTTTTTTCTCCGCTTAATTAATTGGGATGGAAGAACAACTAAACCACTGAATTTAATTATGCATAGATGAGATTATGGTTAACATGAACTGGTTAAATATGACATGGTAATGGGTGATCTAAGCAAGCCTGGTATGTGGATGGGTTGGATGTTATGGTGGTTTGCTTGCTTTAGATCTAAGGACCAGTTCATGTGAGAATAAGCCAGGACTACAGTGCCACCATGAGGCCAAGTATGGGTGCGGCGTAACTGATTAATTAGGGCTTTGCCAGTGCTATTTGGATCATTGTGGATGCTCGGGGAAGGGGTAGTCGGATTGGGTTTGTTGATGATTGGTGGGGCTACCCTGTGATCCGAATGGCTCAAGAGGGGGCCCTTGGTTGAAGATGTGCTTAGTTGGAGGCATCGCCACTGGTGAAACCTCACTGGGGTCTAAATAGGCTAGTAATCCCTTTGTAAAGGCTATTTTGTGATCTCTTGGCCACACACCGATGGAAGTTTGAAACGGCATAATAGAGGTTCTAGTCATCGAAAGGTGATGAAATCACGAACACGTAGGTAAAGCGGTACAAACTCAGCAGAGTGTGTCTAAAACTATCATGATAGCCGTGCTCCCGGTTATGAGCACCTGGACAACTTCCATGATTAGAGGGAACATAGTATTGGGATGGTTATGGTTGGTTATGGATTTATTTCTGGCATTGAATATGGTTATTGGCAATGGTGAAATCTGGAATTATTGATGATGGTAGTGAATTCAGACTGGTATTATGATATTACTTATGATTATGATGGGTTTACTTCACATACATACAATATATTGCTTTTCAAATATTTTAATGTACTTTTCAGCACTTTGCCATTATTATTGTCGTCATTTGAATCAGCCACATGTCATACTTTCCACACTTGCTGAGTATGACGTGTACTCACTCTTGCAATCCCCCCCCCAACATTTGCAGGTCAGGATTGGGAGTTTAATGGTGAGAATGCGGAGTTCTAGGCCATGTCTTCCGTTAGCTTGCCTGTGGTGTTGATTGGAGCTGTGCTATACCCTATTGCTTATGCTGCCTAGCTGTTTAGTCTGCTTCATTAGAGTATTTCAGATTTATTAGTTGAACTTGTCATTAATATTCATTAGAGCTTGTATTCGAGGATACTATATTGGTTTGTTTAATAAAATTTGGTTAATTAATCTTGTTCCATGGTAATTTTCTGTATACTCTTTTGTGATGCACTTGTGTGTGTGTTGAACATCCTGGGCACACATATGCGTTAGCTTGGTTCATTTTCCGGAACCGGGCGTCACATCAGCAGCATCATTCCTTTTGTGACGCCCGGTTCCGAAGAATGAACCAAGCTAACGTATATGTGTTCCCAGGATGTTCATCACACATACACGAGTGCAATCACAAAAGAGTATACAGAAAATTACCACAGAACAAGATTAATTAACTAAATTTTATAACACAAACCATATTATCCTCGAATGCAAGCTCCAATGAATATTAATGACAAGTTCAACTAATGCAGCGGAAATAAACTAATTAAGCAAACTAAGCAACTAAGCAAAAGGGATAGCGCAGCTCCATGCAACACCACCGGCAAAGCTGACGGTAGACACGACCTAGAACTCCGCATTATCACCATTAAACTCCCAATCCTGACCTGCAACTGTTGGGGGGGGGGATTGCAAGAGTGAGTGCATGTCGTACTCAGCAAGTGTGGAAAGTATGACATGTGGCTGGTTCAAATGATGACAATAATAATGGCAAAGTGCTGAAAAGTACAGTAAAACATTTGAAAAGCAACATATTATATGTATGTGAAGTAAACCCATCATAATCATATATAATATCATAATACCAATCTGAATTCACTACCATCATCAATAATTCCAGATTTCACCATCGTCAATAACCATATTCAATACCAGAAATTAATCCATAACCATCCATAACCATTACCAAACCATAACCATCCCAAATTCCAATTTCCCTCTAATCATGGAAGTTGTCCAGGTGCTCATAACCGGGAGCACGGCTATCATGATAGTTTTATTTAACTCTGCAGAGTTTGTACCACTTTACCCACGTGTTTGTGATTTTATCACCCGTCGGCGACTAAAGAACCTCCCTTATGCCAATTACACTTCCTTTGGTGTATGGCCAAGAGATCACAAAATAGCCTTTACAAAGGGATTACTAGACTATTTAGACCCCACTGAGGTTTCACCGGTGGCGATGCCTCCAACTGAGCACATCTTCAACCAAGGGCCCCCTCTTGAGCCATTCGGATCCCGGGGTAGTCCCACCAATCATCAACAAATCCAATCCGACTACCCCTTCCCCGAGCATCCACAATGGTCCAAACAGCACTAGCAAAGCTCTAATTAATCAGCTACGCCGCACTCATACTTGGCCTCGTGGTGGCACTGTAGTCCTGGCTTATTCTCGCATGAACCGGTCCTTAGATCTAAAGCAAACAAACCACCATAACATCCAACCCATCCACATACCAGGCTTGCTTAGATCACCCATTACAATACCATATTAACCAGTTCATTTATCCAGAATCTCATCCATGCATAAATAAATTGATTGGTATAGTTGTTTTCCATCCCAGTTGATTAAGCGAAGCAACAAGTAAAAAGCCCTTCCCGACTCTCTACCATATATTCCAGGTGACAAGGGTGGTTAAACAAAACTAGTAAACTTCCTACCATAGGATTCCCGTCAAATTGACACAAGCATGCAGTTTTGCAAACAAAACATTTATTTAAAAACAGGATCAATATGCTTCAAGGACACTTGCCTTGCTCTTGCTGTTGATTAGGGTCAAAGCCTTCAAACTCCTGGTGCTGTAGATCCTCTGCGGCACTTTCTAGCGCAAATCCGTCTAATCCACACAATAAACATACAAGACAAGAAACACAATCAAAGAGTGCACAAATATTACTCAATATGACATGACATGCATGATTGATGCAAATGCAAGGTAGAACTTGTTACTAGATTGCTTTTAATGATCTCTAACTAGTTCTAATAGCTTTTAACAAGTTTATACAGGTTTGGAGTTGATTAGATCAAATTTTTGAATTAATTCAACACAATTTAACTAGAAAGATCGGACTAGTCCGCTAGGGACCGGACAAGTCCGCACTCCGCGAGATCAGCAGATTAGGGTTTTCTAGATCGACGTAAATTCGGAGATTATCGGTTGAATTCACGTAAGGAAAGGAGAATAGAAGGTATACCAGGTGTTTAGAACTCCAATGAACCAAGAAACTTGGAGGTAACACTTGGATCTTGATGATCTAGGGTTGGTGATGAACTTGGAGATGAATTGGTGGTGAAGGACGAAACTTGGTGGATATCTTGATCCTCTTTCGTTTCCTCCTCTTCTTCTTCTTGCTTGGGATCTTCTCCTCCCTCCTTGATGGTGGCTCCCCACGAACTAGGGTTTGGGTGGGTGGAAAAGTGGCAAATACATGTCAAACCAATGGGTGGGGCTGTTTATATAGAGGTGGAGGCTAGGGTTAGATGGATTTCGAGTTTTGGGATGAGTAGAGGCCGGTTTAGAGTCCCACATGGGCTCTAAAAGAGTTAGGCACGACGTACCTAGGCCCACTTAACGTGAAACCCAAGAAACAAGTCGTAAAACAAAAGATCAACTCGGAGTCGCGAAATATCGGACAAGTCTGGAAAGGACCGGACTAGTCCGAAGTCGTCCAGAGAGAAAATTGGACAAGTCTGGCCAAAAATCGGACAAGTTCGAATTTGAACAGAGAGGAAAAACGGACAAGTCCGCTGGAACACCGAACTAGTCCGGAAAAGTCCAGGAACTTAGCAAATTTTCAAGGATTCATGGAATGTCGGACTAGTCCGCACAAAATCGGACAAGTCCGTTTTTAGTCAGAGAGAAATCGGACTAGTCCTCAGTAAAATCGGACTAGTCCGCACTTTCCTGCGTTTTAAGTTCGGTTTTTCTCCAAATCAATTTTAAATGCTCCGAAATAAAGTTAAACTCGTTCCTCTTGATGTGGGTTAATGTTAAACATGTATATGAGTGTATGTAGGGCATGATGCATGAAAATGAGGGTGTTACAAACCTACCCCTCTTAAAATGAATCTCGCCCTCGAGATTCGACGCGGAAGAGAAGAGATAGGGAAATTCCTTCTTGAGATCATCCTCTAATTCCCACGTCGCTTCTTTTTCTGTGTGGTGCTTCCATTGAACTTTACACCATCTGATAACCTTATTCCTTGTGACTCTCTCCTTGGTTTCCAAGATCTTAATCGGTTGTTCGGCATAAGTCAAATCTTCCTCTAGCTCCAACTCTTCCATTGGCACCTGTTCTTCCGGTACTCTCAAGCACTTTTTGAGCTGAGAAACATGAAAGACATCATGTACGTCTGAAAGATGAGCTGGCATCTCCAACTTATACGCTACTTCTCCTCTTTTGTCCAAAATCTTGAATGGTCCAATATAACGAGGTGCGAGCTTACCCCTTATGTTAAACCTCTTATGACCTCTCATTGGTGACACCTTGAGGTAAACAAAATCTCCCACTTCAAAGGCTAGTTTCCTTATCCTATTATCCGCATAGCCTTTTTGTCTTGATTGGGCAGCCCTCAAGTTTTCACGAATTATCTGGACTTGCTTTTCGACTTCTTGCAACACATCCGGACCAAATACTTGAGTTTCTCCTGCCTCATTCCAGAATAAAGGTGTCCTACACTTCCTTCCATAAGGTGCTTCATATGGTGACATCTTCAAACTTGCTTGGTAACTATTGTTGTATGAAAATTCCGCGTATGGCAAGCTTTTGTCCCAACTTTTCTCATGCTTTAAAGCACAAGCTCTTAACATGTCCTCCAAAATCTGATTGGTCCTCTCAGTTTGTCCATCCGTTTGAGGATGATATGCTGAACTAAAATTCAACCTCGTTCCCAAAGCTTCATGCAACTTTTGCCAAAACCTGGAAGTAAATTGAGAACCTCTATCCGAGACTATCTTTTTTGGTACTCCATGAAGACCTTATTCATGAGGTACATAAAGTAGGCAGGCGCATTTGTCAATCCAAATGACATCACGGTGTACTCATAAGATCCATACCGTGTTCTAAAAGCTGTTTTGGGTATGTCCGATGGTCTGATCTTCATTTGAAAGTATCCCGACCTCAAATCAATCTTGGAAAACACACAGGCGCCTTTCATCTGATCAAACAAATCCTCTATATGGGGCAAGGTGTACTTGTTCTTGATTGTTACCTCGTTGAGAGCTCGGTAATCCACGCACATCCTTTGGGATCCATCCTTCTTGTCCACAAATAGAACGGGCGCTCCCCAAGGTGAAGAGCTTGGGCGAATAAAACCCTTCTCTAATTGCTCTTGAATTTGCTTCTTGAGCTCCGCTAATTCCATAGGAGGCATCCTATACGGCCTTTTAGCTATAGGTGCAGTTCCAGGTATTAAATCAATAACAAACTCAATGTCTCGATCAGGCGGCATACCTGACAACTCATCTGGAAACACATCCAAAAATTCACACACTACCGAAATCTCCTCAATTGCGGTACCGTCCACATGATTCAGCTCCAATTGCTTCGGTGCGGTTTGAGATGCTTCAAATTCTACGGTGATCCCTTCCTCATTAGTCAACTTCACCGTCTTTGTGGCACACTCAATAACTCCATTGTGCTTCCTCAACCAGTCCATACCAAGTATAATGTCCAATCCTTGAGAATCCAAAACTATGAGGTTGGCGGAGAAGTCTACCCCCCTTATTCTAAGGCTTACTTTTGGACATACTATATTTGTCCTCATCTCTCCTCCAGGAGACTTAACCGATAGAGTAAACTTCATATGAGAGATAGGCAAACTATACTTGGCAACATACTTCGATGCAATGAATGAATGTGATGCTCCAGAATCAAATAACATAGTCGCGGGGTTGGAGTTGGCAAGAAACATACCGATGACCACGTCATCCGCTTGTTGAGCATCCTCCGTAGAGACATGGTTCACGTTGCCACGAGCAAAATTCTGCTGTCCACGGCTTCCTTGTGGCTGTCCTCCATTGGGTCTTGGGTTTTGCCTCGACGCATTGCTTCCTTGACCAAGGCCTGACTTAGGACATTGATGCGCAAAGTGTCCAGCTTCTCCACAAGTATAACACTTCCTAACTCCACCAGAATTATTGGGACGAGTTTGGTTTTGAACATTGGCTCCAGGAAAATCAGCACGAGGTGCATAAGGCATCGGAGGCCTAGGTGCTTGCATAACAGGGCGCTGCTGCACAAACTGAGTTGGGTGCGGTGCATAACTAGGGCGCTGAGCAGGAATAGAGGAGCTTTAATGAGGCACATGGGGTGGTGCAAGGCGAGGCGCACATTACTTCCTTGTTGCTGTCCTTGATACGGCACCTTCCTCTTGATTTCTTGCTCCATCTCACGGATCTTGTTCTCAACCACAATTGCTTTGTCCACAAGTTTCTGAAAATTGGCATAATCGTAGTTGAGTAGTTGCACTTGGATCTCATTGTTCAAGCCCCTCATGAACAAGTATTGCTTCTGGCTGTCCCGACTAACATCCTCAGGCGCATACCTTGAGAGTTGAGTGAATTTATTGAGATATTCACTCACGCTTGATCTTCCTTGCCTTAAATTCTCAAATTCTTGCCTCTTCAAGATCATAACACCCTCGAGCACATAATGAGAATGAAAATTCTCCTTGAATTCGGCCCAAGTGATTCTTTCTTGGTTCTCATGAGCACTGCAATAAGCATCCCACCAATCCGCAGCTGCTCCAACGAGTTGATGAGAAGCGAACAGGACCTTCTCCCGGTCACTGCATTGGACAATGGCTAGCTTCTTCTCCACAGACTTGAGCCAATCATCCGCATCCATAGGGTTTGCGGCTTGAGCAAAGGTTGGCGGCCTAGTCCTCATAAACTCTCCCAAACGGTTGTGAGGAGGCGGGGGTGGCGGTGGAGGCATGTGGGGCTGATTGTTGATATTGCCAGCCTGCAGCTGTCCCATAGTCTGTATCATGGTCTGCATGAGCTGGTTTTGCATGGCCAATAGCTGCTCGATGTTGAAACCTCCCTGAGTAGATCCTTGCCCATTGTTGTTCTGAGGCACTCCATTGTTGTCCTCCTCATCATTGCCGTCCCTCTGGTTGCGAGTCCTCACCATCTGAAGAAAAGCAATAGGTAAGAATTAGAGAACGTCCCCAACTATATGCATCAAGGGATATGAAGCTAACCAACTAGCTATACTAGCCTAGATGGACATGGTAATGCTAAAGCATCCCAAAATCTTCTATTAAGCACACAAGCAAACAATATATATAGAAAACAGCACTCCAAGCAAAACACATTGATTCCTGAGTGCTCCTATGTGCTCTAGAGTGTCCATTCTATCTAGGCCGCATCCTACGGTCAACCTGTGGCTCTGATACCAATCTGTGACGCCCGGTTCCGAAAAATGAACCAAGCTAACGTATATATGTGCCCAGGATGTTCATCACACATACACGAGTGCAATCACAAAAGAGTATACAGAAATTACCACAGAACAAGATTAATTAACCAAATTTTATTACACAAACCAGATTATCCTCGAATACAAGCTCCAATGAATATTAATGACAAGTTCAACTAATGCAGCAGAAATAAACTAATTAAGCAAACTAAGCAACTAAGCAAAAGGGATAGCGCAACTCCATGCAACACCATAGGCAAAGCTGACGGTAGACACGGCCTAGAACTTCGCATTATCACCATTAAACTCCCAATCCTGACCTGCAACTTTTGGGGGGGGGGGATTGCAAGAGTGAGTACATGTCGTACTCAGCAAGTGTGGAAAGTATGACATGTGGCTGGTTCAAATGACGACAATAATAATGGCAAAGTGCTGAAAAGTACAGTAAAACATTTGAAAAGCAACATATTATATGTATGTGAAGTAAACCCATCATAATCATAAATAATATCATAATACCAATCTGAATTCACTACCATCATCAATAATTCCAGATTTCACCATCGTCAATAACCATATTCAATACTAGAAATTAATCCATAACCATCCATAACCATTACCAATCCATAACCATCCCAAATTCCAATTTCCCTCTAATCATGGAAGTTGTCCAGGTGCTCATAAGCGGGAGCACGGCTATCATGATAGTTTTATTTAACTCTGCAGAGTTTGTACCACTTTACCCACGTGTTTGTGATTTCATCACCCGTCGGCGACTAAAGAACCTCCCTTATGCCAATTACACTTCCTTTGGTGTATGGTCAAGAGATCACAAAATAGCCTTTACAAAGGTATTACTATCCTATTTAGACCCCACTGAGGTTTCACCGGTGGCGATGCCTCCAACTGAGCACATCTTCAACCAAGGGCCCCCTCTTGAGCCATTCGGATCCCAGGGTAGTCCCACCAATCATCAACAAACCCAATCCGACTACCCCTTCCCCGAGCATCCACAATGGTCCAAACAGCACTAGCAAAGCCCTAATTAATCAGCTACGCCGCACCCATACTTGGCCTCGTGGTGGCACTGTAGTCTTGGCTTATTCTCGCATGAACCGGTCCTTAGATCTAAAGCAAGCAAACCACCATAACATCCAACCCATCCACATACCAGGCTTGCTTAGATCACCCATTACAATACCATATTAACCAGTTCATTTATCCAGAATCTCATCCATGCATAAATAAATTGATTGATATAGTTGTTTTCCATCCCAGTTGATTAAGCGAAGCAAAAAGTAAAAAGCCCTTCCCGACTCTCTACCATATATTCCAGGTGACAAGGGTGGTTAAACAAAACTAGTAAACTTCCTACCATAGGATTCCCGTCAAATTGACACAAGCATGCAGTTTTGCAAACAAAACATTTATTTAAAAACAGGATCAATATGATTCAAAGACACTTGCTTGCTCTTGCTGTTGATTAGGGTCAAAGCCTTCAAACTCCTGGTGCTGTAGATCCTCCGCGGCACTTTCTAGCGCAAATCCGTCTAATCCACACAATAAACATACAAGACAAGAAACACAATCAAAGAGTGCACAAATATTACTAAATATGACATGACATGCATGATTGATGCAAATGCAAGGTAGAACTTGTTACTAGATTGCTTTTAATGATCTCTAACTAGTTCTAATAGCTTTTAACAAGTTTATACAGGTTTGGAGTTGATTAGATCAAATTTTAGAATTAATTCAACATAATTTAACCAGAAAGATCAGACTAGTCCGCTAGGGACCGGACAAGTCCGCACTCCGCGAGATCAGCAGATTAGGCTTTTCTAGATCGATGTAAATTCGGAGATTAGCGGTTGAATTCACGTAAGGAAAAGAGAATAGAAGGTATACCAGGTGTTTAGAACTCCAATGAACCAAGAAACTTGGAGGTAACACTTGGATCTTGATGATCTAGGGTTGGTGATGAACTTGAATATGAATTGGTGGTGAAGGACGAAACTTGGTGGAGATCTTGATCCTCTTTCATTTCCTCCTCTTCTTCTTCTTGCTTGGGATCTTCTCCTCCCTCCTTGATGGTGGCTCCCCACGAACTAGGGTTTGGGTGGGTGGAAAAGTGGCAAATAGATGTCAAACCAAGGGGTGGGGCTGTTTATATAGAGGTGGAGGCTAGGGTTAGATGGATTTCGAGTTTTGGGATGAATAGAGGCCGGTTTAGAGTCCCACATGGGCTCTAAAAGAGTTAGGCACGACGTACCTAGGCCCACTTAACGTGAAACCCAAGAAACAAGTCGTAAAACAAAAGATCAACTCGGAGTCGCGAAATATCGTACAAGTCCGGAAAGGACCGGACTAGTCCGAAGTCGTCCAGAGAGAAAATCGGACAAGTCTGGCCAAAAATCGGACAAGTCCGAATTTGAACAGAGAGGAAAAACGGACAAGTCCGCTGGAACACCGGACTAGTCCGGAAAAGTCCAGGGACTTAGCAAATTTTCAAGGATTCATGGAATATCGGACTAGTCCGCAATCCGTTTTTAGTCAGAGAGAAATCGGACTAGTCCTCAGTAAAATCGGACTAGTCCGCACTTTCCTGCGTTTTAAGTGCAGTTTTGCTCCAAATCAATTTTAAATGCTCCAAAATAAAGTTAAACTCGTTCCTCTTGATGTGGGTTAATGTTAAACATGTATATGAGTGTATGTAGGGCATGATGCATGAAAATGAGGGTGTTACACCTTTCCTTAGCATGCTCGAGAATCTCCCGAGAATTAGCGTCGAGGGCCCTGATGGCAGCCTCCTTTTCCTCTAGCAACTTGCCCCAATATTCCATCCAGGCCATCTCCTCTCGACCCACTCCTTTTGATCAGCAAGCCTCATCTGTGCAAGCTTGGTCTCGAAGTAGAGCCTTTTGCGCCAATGCCTCAAGGTGTGGCGCTCTTCTTCAAGGACCTTGCTGCCGTGGTCGAAGGCGAGCTGGACCTATCGGAGGCTCGAGCAGGCATTGTCAATAGACAACGCCGAAGGAATAGGCTCCGGACCTGCCAGGGTCATCTCCGCTGGCTCCAGGGGGTCTTCAAGAACAAAAATTGGGTCCAACACCAGAAGCGCGGTCCCCCATGGTCCTGCGGGGGCCGCCTTCAGGAGGTACCTCAGCCTCCATTCTCGCCGAGGAAGGCCCCACCGAAGGGACTTCAACTTCTGGAGCTAATGGTGAAGGCTCCCCCGCCGGAATTTCCGCCATTGGCTTAGCGGGGGGTGGACCTGCCACAGACTCCTCAGGGTGCTCTGGCTCAGACATGGGCACCTCCAGAGATATCACCTCCAGGTCGGATGTTAGAGCTTCATCTGGAGCCCCCAACTCCGCTGGCTCAGGCGCCGATACATCCTCCACCGGCTCAGGTTCCAGAACATCAGCCATCTCTGGTTCAATGGTCGAAGCTTCAACAATCTCTGGCTTAGTGGCTGGAGCTTCACCTATCTCTGGCATAGAGGCCGGAGCTTCAGGCACCTCCGGCTCAATCGTAGGATCTTTAGCCACTTCTGGCAAAGGCGCCAGAGCTTCGGGTACCTCCATCTCAAGTGTCGGAGCTTCCACACCTCCAACTCCTACACTGGAGCCTCAGTCTCTAGCGGTGTTGCTAGTTGTGCATCTTCAACAACTTCTCCCCCATGGTCCAGTGCTACCACGGGAGCTTCTGGCATCTCTTCTAGATCCAAGTCCACGACAGTTGGCGCCGGAGCTGACATGTCTTCTGCCACCACCTGGGGAGGCTCAATGGTTGAAGCCGGAGCTTTAGCATGCACAACTCCAGTCGCTGTAGCAGATGCCGACGCCTCGGACTTTTTTCTCGACACCCTGGAAACAATAGGTCGAGAAGATTACAAACATAATAAAAACATGATTAGCATTTCAAGGTAAGTTGACGATGCTTACCTGGGGATGCTACCGCCCCAGTAACTGCGGAATCTCTTCTTCTGAGGCCCAGAGTCAGAGCCCACCAAATCTGGTGAGACAGTAACTTCAAATCCTTCTTCCAGTCATCCTATTTGCCAGAGGGAAACGACTTCAAGTACTTGAAGGGGCAGTTCTTGTGCTTCACGAAGTAGTAGAAGCCAAGTAGCCTTGTCCCCTTGCTGGTGGTGTGGACTGTGAAGAAGGTCCGGAACAACTCGATGCAGGGAGGCACACCCACCCACATCTTGCAGAAGTGGACAAAAATCGCCACTAGCAAGAGGGAGTGGGGACCGAGATGATGTAGTTGGAGGCCGTAGAAGTCCAGCAGCATTAAAATGAAACTTGAAAAAGGTGGGATCAGTCCCACCATGGCATACGTTGAGGAATACACCATCTTGCCATGGTGCTCCTTCTTGAATGGGAGCTTGCCGACGCGAATCATGTTGTGCAACAAGTCGTTGGACCACCCCATGAAGGTCCAAACCTTCGTCATATCATCCTTGCTATTGATGCTGCCTTTGGGAAGACCTAACTCCATCACGGCAAAGTGGAGCGAAAGAAGAGAAAGCTAGGCAAAGCTTGGGAGGCTCTGAGCGCGAGTTCGATCAAAAGCGTAAAGAGTCCTCAAACCGTGTGGACTTTCCTTCTTAAGTAAGCCTCTGCAACGCTTGGATGGAAACTGCAACAAGAGCAAGGCCATATTTCAAAAATCTACCCCGTCAATGACGAAGGGGCCTGGGGCCACCCCGACGAGAAAGTTGAGGTTATTACCCCAAGCGAACCATTGTCATGATGGGCGGCGAGAAGCCCGAGGGCGGCAGCCTGACAAGGCGCTCGGAATTGATACGGTTTTTGTATTGGGAACCACTGACCTTCAATTTGTGAGATCTGCCGCGCGGATATCACCTGCTGCATTCAAAGAAAGCCACGTGGCGATGGTTCAATAGTGAACCATCACCCCAACTGCACCTTTGAAGCCATAGTGCGGGAATCGAAGATGGCCCCACCTCTGGTAGAATAACTTAACCCAAAGGGTTTCTCATGAAGGTGGGCCCGGGGGCCACTGTCGGTACCCTACGTGCTGGGTACCCCACGATACTGCAAGAAGTGCAAGGGAGTTCCACCAATCAAAGTTGAAGACCTTCGTAGGCCGCACGTGTTACATGGCACTGGACCTGCCTCCTTCATATGGGTAGCTCCAGCACTACCACGTGTAATATAAGACCATAGCTAAACATCCTACATAGGGAAGCTCCGTGCTTGACACGTGGCCAGTGACCTCGAACCTAACCCTCAGTAGAGGGAAGCTCTGGTGCCACCACGTGCGTGGTGGCTCTGGAGCTTCCTCCCTGCAAGGGGGGAAGCTCCAGAGCTGCCACGTGTTGAGCCTCCGGACTTACAACACCAACGGGAATACTAATGGATCTCCAACGGTGTGAACATTCAAGGGACAGCTATTGCTACAATTACAAGGCCTGATTATGTGCCATTAATACAATATAAATGGCACATGATCAGAAGGACCTTGGTACTAGTAATGCCACCACTAAGGCGCGTTATCACACTGTTAGGGCGTGTAAACACACTTAAATTTTGTATTAGGCAATAATAACCATCGAGGGCACATGTCGGGCCAGGCAATTGATGTAATAGCCATCCCTTGGTCTATAAAACGGATTGTGTTGCGCGATACAGAGGACCGGGGACGAAGCTCATACGCATGCAAGCACTAGTGAATCTCGAATACAACAACACACACCCCGTGGAGTATGGTATTATGCTCAGGCGGCCCGAACCACGTAAATCATCTGTGTCAAAATCTTGTCTAGAATCTCTACAGCCAAACCAATCAAAGAACCCTCGCGGGCTACAATTTAGTAGTACCAGGGGAAGTGTCGTTCGTACGCTTCGACACTGGACTTGTCCGTTTAACTCTCTGGAACTTCATTTTGCCTGCGAACGGACTTGTCCAGCATACCAGACTTATCCGTTCAACCTTGTGACTTGCAACAGACTAGTTTGGCCCCTAGTCGACTCAGATTCCGTTTTTCCTCCATGGCATGTTATTGGATATTTACCTTAATTGGGCCCGAGAACGTCGTGTCCAACCCCAGTGGAGCCCATGTGGGACCCCTACCCGGCCTCCACCACCTTAAACACAAAATCCGTCAAACCCTACCACCTTTACCTCTATATAAACACCCCACCACCCCAACTTTTTATCTCTTGCCACTTTTGAAGAAAACCCTAGCCCTAATTCATGGGAGCCGCCATCAAGGGGAGTCCATCAAAGCTAGGAGAAGGGAAGTAGGAAGGAGGAGGATCCAACATGGTCGATCTTCGTCAACTCGTCAACATCATCGTCAATTCTATATCAACTCTTGATAATCAACCCTAGGCATCAAGATCCAAGTGTTGCACCCAATTCTCAGCCTTTGAACCCGTGGATTTGTGGTAAATATCCTAGATGCATCTTTTCTACGAAATTATGGTTCCATAATTAATCAAACTATACTCTAATTGGGATTTCGCCAAAACACTAGCCGAATGAACTTGTCCAGTTCCTGTACGGACTAGTCCGGTCGACTTTCTGGTCCACGGCGGACTAGTCGGGTCCCCAGTACGGACTTGTCCAGCTACCTAAATCTAAATTTCCTGAGTTGAATCCAAATTGACTCAAATCAACTCAAAACTAGTTCAAACTGGTTAAAAACCATTGCAACTAGTGAGTAAACATTAATAGAAACTCATTAACAAGTTTTACCTCATAATTGCATTATTCATGCATGTCATGACATATTGAGTAATATAGGGGAAATTGTTGATTGTAATGTTTGTTTTGTATGTATATTGCGCGGAATAGAAGGTGTTGCTCTAGAGGGTGCTGTCGAGGACCTCCAGCATCAAAACTTTGAAGCTTTTGAACCTAGCCAACCTCAAGAACAAGGCAAGTGTCCTTGAACATTTTGATCCTCTTTTTAAATGTTTTGTTTCAAAAACTGCATGCTTATGTAAAATTGATGGGAAACCCAAGATAGGTGTTCACTAGTCTTGTTTGACCATCCGTATCGCTTGGAATACATTGTAGAGAGGTGGGAAGGGTATTTTACCTTTTTGCTTCGCTCTAATTAATTGGGATGGGAAAACAACCAAATGGCTTAACTATGAATTAATGACCATGTATATGATGAGAGTTGATAGATATGGTTAATTGGTAATGTAGGATTTGGAGGTCTAAGAAAGCATAGATTGTGGACTGGGTCGTATGTTATGGTGGTTTGCTTGCCTTAGATCTAAGAACCAGTTCATGCGAGAATAAGCCAGGACAACAGTGCCACTACAAGGCCAAGTATGCGTGCGGTGTAGCTGAAGAATTAGGTGCTGCTGGTATTGTATGGACCGTTGGATGGTATGGGGAATGGGAGTCGAGAAGGGCTACCCTGGGAACCGCATGGCACATGAGGGGGCCCGTGGGTGGGAGAATGTAGAGTCAAGCCTGCTGGTTAAACCATAGTGGGTCTCTACATGCTAGTAGTCCCTTTGTAAAGGCTATTCTTTGGTCTCTTGGCCACACATCAAAGGAAGCGTGAGACGACATAAGGGAGGTTCTTAGTCACCGAAATATGATGAAATCACGAACATGTGAGTAAAGTGGTAAAACCTCTGCAGAGTGTTAAAAACTATCATGATAGCCGTGCTCCCGGTTACAAGCTCCTGGATGACCTACATGATTAGAGGGAATTTGGAAATTGTGAAGGTTTGGTATTGGTTATGGTTATGGATTGGATGGTGATAAATGGATATGGTTAATGATGATGGTAAGAATATGGTATATTGATGGGTAATGAATGATGGATGTGAAATATTATGTTTATTTGGGATATTATGGGATAGATTTTATATAGACATAGTAAGGTGCTATTCATATGTTTTAAATGCACTTGTTAGCAAATATCCATTATTTATTATCATTCCTTGTTTAAGTTACATGTCATTATTTTTCCACTCTTGCTGAGTACGATATGTGCTCACCCTTGCAATTCTCCCACCAACAGTTTCAGGTGATGTTTGAGAGTATCTTGAGGATAATGCAGAGTACTAGGCTGTGTGCTACCGTCGACTTGCCTGTGGTGTTGCGTGGAGCCGCGCATTTCCCTATGCTCTGTTTGCTTAGTTTCCTTAGTTGCTTAATTAGATTATTTCCGCTGCAGTTATTGTTCAATAATGATCATTAGAGTTTGTAATTTGAGGATTATTTGAATAATTTAATAAAAGTACTTAATTGACTTGTGTTGTGGTAATTTTCTTTATATCGATTGTGATGCACTTGTGTATGTGTGTTGAACATCCTAGGCACACATATGCGTTCATTTGGTTCATTTTTGGAACCGGGTGTCACATCAATCAATTGCAAGTATTATGTCCAATCCTTGTGAATTGAGAACTATAATATTGGCGAGGAATTGTACCCCGCTTATTTTACTATTTACTTCTGGACATACTCCTCATCTCCCTTGTAGCTTCGTCCAAAATAATGAACCTTCTAGTTGTGTCCATCTTCCTTTGAAGTAGAGGTTGAACGAGTTAGAAAAGAGAGATAGAACGAATTCCCAACTATATACATCAAGGGATATGAAATTAAGCAACTACATATATAAGCCTATATGAATGTGGCAAGCGGCAAGACACCCCACAATCCTCTACTAAGCACACAAGCAATCACAACATAACAATCAGCACACCAACCAACTGTGAGCCTCACTAAGTGTTCCTATGTGCTCTAGAGTGTCCATTCATCCTAGGTTGCGTCCTACGGTCAACGCGACTCTGATACCAATTTGTGACACCCGATTTCAAAAATGAACCAAGTGAACGCATATGTGTGTCCAGGATGTTCATCACACATAAACGAGAGCATCACAAACGATATAGGAAAATTACCACGTCAAAAAAGTAAATAGGTAACTTATTACAATAATCCAACGATTCACGAATTACAGATATATAATTATTACTGCAGCGGATAGATAAACTAAACTAAATAGTGCGACCCAACTCCACAGGCAGTTGACGATAGCACACGACCTGGTACTCCACATTATCCTCATGGTACTCATAAATATCACCTGAAACTGTTGGTGGGGGAATTGCAAGGGTGAGCACATGTCGTACTCAGTAAGTATAGGAAAATATGACATGTAGCTTAAACAAGGACAATAATAAATGGATAATTGAATAAAAGTACATTTAAAACAGTTGAAAATGCAACATTTTGATTATTTAGTGAGGTCAAATCCCATCATAGCCCAAGTACCAATAATACCATGTCCAACACCATTATTCCAGCATAAATAACCACAATCATCCATGATAGTCCATATCCATCCATATGCCAATTTCATACCTTCATAAGCAGCCATCTCCAATTATCGTAACCCAAACCATAACCATGTACGAAACCATCCCAAATCCCAATTCCAACTCTAATCATTGAAGTTGTCCAAGTGCTAATAACTAGGAGCACAGCTATCATGATAGTTTTTAACACTCTGCATAGGTTGTACCACTTTACCCACAAATTCGTGATTTTGTCACCTTTCGGTGACTAAAGAACCTCCATCATGCCCGTGACCTGTCGGTCACATTACACACTTCCGACGGTGTGTGGCCAAGAGATCACAAAATAGCCTTTACAAAGGGACTACCAGCATATTTAGAGCCACTAAGGTTTCACAGGAGGTGATGTCTCACAACTAAGCACATCCATCTAAGGGCTGAATGTAGGCCTAGAGGGGGGGGGGTGTGTAAGACCTATGTGTGCTGAATACATTGGCTTGTAGTGAATACACTTGGCTTTGATGATAAAAGTTTTAAATATCACCAAAACACCTTTTTATCAAGGTCCGACTCTAGCTCCGAGCTATAGCAAGGTCCGACGGTAGGTCCGGCTTGTTTTGGTTAGCTCCGGCTACGTTAGATGCTAGGTCCGGCTTCTTGGTAAGGTCCGACTAGCTTTGGATAGCTCCGGTGAGCTTTATCTTTAGCTCCGGAATGCTTTTGCTAAGCTCCGACGTACTTTGTCTAGCTCCGGTTTTGGGTTGACTAGTTTTGACTAGGTTTTGGTAAGCTCCGGTGCTAGGTTCTACTAGCTTTTGTTAGCTCCGGCTCAAGCTCCGGGTTGCTCTGGCAAGGTCCGGAACTTGACCTAAGTGCTTTGCAATGTTTCGTACTTGCTTTACATGATTGGAAAGATTTCTTAGTATTCATTTGCTAAGTTTTTGGTGCGTTTTGGTTGAATACGGTTGATATCGTTTCTACTGTGGTTTTGCAACATGCTTATGTGAGGTGCTCACATAAGGTGTTGTGTTCGGAACTAACTTGAGTCAAGTCGAGGACTTGGGCTCGTATGGATTGGTTGTTTATTCATGTGCAGGTGTTGCTTGAGTTCAAGTCATGGCTGGTGACAGGATCCATTGGACTAGTCTCAGGGAGGAGATGAGGTTCCAACAACCAAGTTCGGGAGGAACTGTGGTTGAGCGGGTCAGGAGGTCGCGCAGGATGATTGAATCAAGGGCAGTGCATATGAAGGTCGAAGGAAGGTGTTCGCACGTATGCATGCGGTGCATGACGTGGCAATATGCTTCTAGAGACGGATTATGGAAGGAAGATCTGATCAGAAGGATCGGATCGTATCAGTTGAAGACTTAGGCTGCTAGCTGAGTCGGTTATGGCTCGGTATGGAAATATCGAGTTGGTTATGTTAGGATTTCGTGTGTGTCACGAATTTGAGTTGTTTAGGAATGTGGGATACGTTCCTAAGGTGTTTGGAAGTCTTAAGATTGCTTCTATCTGCGTATAGAAGAGTCCTAAGCAGTTATGGAAAGTTCCGATCGTGATCGGATTAGGATTGGAGTCCTAGTTAAGATTGGGATAGCCTAAGGGCTGGTTATATAAGCAAGGGAAGGCCAAAGCTCGTCAGAGACGACTTTGGGGTTGTTCCTCTTGTGTTCTATTGAATAAAATTCATAGTTTGAAGGAACTTTTGTGCCTTGTTCGTCCAACTTGTTCCAGACAAGTTTTACTCATCGAGTTTCTGGGCAGCACTACCTTTCGTCGGTGGTTTTATCATAACTCGAGTTTTACAGATCCAATTGACGTGATTCTTTTTGGGTTGTCTTCACAACTTGATTATCTATCATCTGTCAAATTGTCATGGTCATTGGATTTGTGGTTTTTGATCTACACGAGTTTCTTTGCAGCATTCCAGAAACTGTTTTTCTCGGGTAGGTCAGATTGACCAGTGTTTGATCTTTTGATCATAACTTGAGTTTGTCTCGACGGATTTTAGTAATTCTTTTTGTGTTGTCTTCGTGACTTGATTCTCTCTGATATCTATCACTTTTGTCACGGTGAAACACGTTTAGATTAGTCTCATACACGATTTCTTTAACAGAACGTTTTTCTACCGAAGGATTAGGGTTTTATTGTTTCCGCTGCGAAAGATTTTTAAATCTACCATTCGCCCCCCCTCTGGTAGCTTTTCACGTGCTCTTCGATCCTACAATTGGTATCAGATCGAGGTTGCTCTAATCTTTGTGATTTGCACGTGTTTTTGACTAATCATCATGGAGAAGTACTCCGCCAAATCCCGTGTGTTTTCTGGTATTGATTTCCAGGTTTGGAAGGCACTCATGGAAGCCTTCATCCAGGCACAAGGCTTTGCAATATGGTAGAAGGTGTATAAGCCTTATGAAGTGCCACCCAATGATCAAGTCACGGCCACAAACCTATGGGACGTCGACAACAACAACAAAGCCTGAAACTTGATCATCCAAGGACTCACTCAGAGCGACTTTGATCGTGTCGCGCACCTCCGGTCAGCATACGACGTTTGGAGAGCTCTCTGTGATTATCATGAAGGCTCCAACACAATCAAGGAGGTAAAAAAAGATATGTTCAAAAAGGAATATATGCGTTTTGAGATGCAACCAGGTGAGTCTATCGATGACCTCTTTACTCGTTTCAATAAAATTCTCAGCAACTTACGTAGTGTCAATGTTATTTTTTCTGATGCTGAGAATGCTAGACAACTTCTTAGTGTATTAGACATGTCAGTTTGGGAGATGAAAGTAACATCCATTCGTGAATCAACTGCCATGAGTTCTCTTACATTAGATGTACTTTATTCTAAACTAAAAACTCATGAAATTGACATCCTAGCACGTAAGAACCCAAACAAGTCTATTGCATTTGTCTCACAACGTGATATGTCTAGCTCCGGCCAATCATCATCCTACAATACTCTTGCTTTGTTGTCCTCACTAACCCTGGAACAGATCGAAGAATTTCCAGAAGAGGAGTTGGCACTCATCTCTACTAGATTCTCTAAAGCATTGTAAAATGTGAGAACTAGAAGGAGAGGAAGCTCCGGACTTCAACGCTGTTTTGAATGTGGTAAGACAGGACACTTTCGTACAGAATGCCCTAACCTTTCAGGTCCGACCACCCGGGAAGAAAAACAAAGCAAGGTCCGGACCTCCTCTGGAAATTCCAACAAGAAAAAGAAGGGTACCATAGGGCGCAAGATGATTAACAGCTTCATCACCGCACTTCAAGAACTTAGTTCAAGTGATGTAGACCTTGAAAGTGATGAAGATGATGATGATCTAGCCAACTTATGCTTCATGGCGGGCAAAACAAGATCAAGATCAAGTCAGGAGGATGCAGAACACAGCAGTGAAGACGATGAGGTATGTTCTACCTGCAATTAAAAGTGTGATGCTATTTCTTGTGCAACTATTATTGTCAAGAAAAAGGACAAAAAGCTTAGGGATAATGCTGCTAAAATTGAATCACTAGAATCTGAAATTAATCGTTTAAAAACTTTGGTTCCTAGTGATGATGCATGTCCCTCATGTGACTTAATCTATGAACAATTGTCCTCCCTAAGAAGTGCACATTCCTCCACTCTAGACAGACTTGATGAAGAAATTGAAAAGAACAAAAAGCTTGCTGCACTTAGTGATAAAGACTTAAAAGATGCTTCTTGTTCTACAGATGATTTGCATTGTTCTGCATGTGAAAATCTTGATAAGAAACTAAAAGATGCAATGAATGAAATTTCCATTCTGAACAATGTTTTACGATCTCATGAAGTTAAAAGTTGTTCCAACTGCAAACTAAAAGGAAAAACTTCATGTGCAAACTGCCTAGACTTGTCCAAGAAACTTGATGACATGAATAGGACACTAGATCGGTTTTGTAATGGGAATAAGAATCTAAACTTGCTGCTGAATTCTTCCAAGTCTTGCAATAATAAAACTGGTTTAGGTTTTGATTCTCATGCTCATGCTAAGGCACATCCACCTAAAATTGTAAAGTCATTAGGAAGTGGTTTGATTCAAACAGTTCCTAAACAAAAAGAAGTGGTTTTCAAATCTGCAGGAGTGTTGCCTCATTCGGTTTCAAATAAAAATATTGCTTGCTCATCTAGACATGAACACAAAGTTAAATTTCATTGTATCTTCTGTGGTAGAGATGGTCATGTCATAGATTTTTGTTATAGACTAGCTAAACAACAGAAAAAGGAAAGAAAAATTGCTAGATCTTATAACTTTCATGCAATTAGAAAAACACAACCTGCCTTAGTGAGTCAGAAATTTGAAAAGGTAGCTTCCGAACCTTCTGGTAAGAAATCTGCAAAAGCAGCTCCGGTAGTTCTGATAGCTCCGAGATCTCCCGGATCTTCTGTTGTTCCCTCCGGAGCTTCAGTTTTTGCCTCCGGACCTTCTGCTTTTACCTCCGGAGCTACTGGTTTTCACTCTAAACAAGTAACAACTTCTAAATCAACTGTTAAGAACAGAAAACCTCAATCTTTGACTCATAAACCTGCTGTTTTATCTTAGCTTTCGCGTGCTTTTCCTGCTGCACGTCGTGTGACTCAGTACTGGATACCTAAATGCCTTTTGACTAACCCCAGTATTGACTCATCGACGTATTGTGCTTCTATGTAGGTTACACGTTTGAGGAAGGAGAACATTTGGATTGTGGATTCAGGTTGCTCACGCCACATGACCGGTAACAAAGATTGGTTCTCCTCCCTCTCTTTTGTGTCACGTGTAGAGAATGTTACTTTTGCCGATAATTCTTCAACTCCTATAATTGCTAAGGGTTCGGTTAGAGTAAATGATTACTACACTTTGAAGGATGTGGCACTTGTTAAAAATTTGAAATACAACTTGCTTTCTGTTGCACAATTGCTAGATGAAAATCTAGAAATTATTTTCAATAAAAACTGCTGCAAAGTTGTAGGTTCAAATAGTGAGCTTATTTTTAACATGTCTCGGTTTGGAAGAGTTTTTAAAGCTGATTTTGATATGACTTCCTCTAAGCATAGGTGTCTAGTTGCTAATGATTCAAAGGACTTAAATTTTTGGCATCGTAGACTTGGTCACGTAGGCTTTGATCACCTAACGCGTGTTAGTGCTCTTGATAGCATACGTGGGCTGCCAAAGCTTAAAGGGAAAAAAGAAATTGTGTGCTCTTCTTGTAGACATGCTAAGATGGTTGCAGGTTCACATACTTCTCTCACAATGATCATGACAACTGAACCATGTCAACTTTTGCATCTTGACACCGTAGGACCTTCACGTGTTCAATCCTTCGGAGTAAATGGTATGTTCTTGTTATTGTTGATGATTATTCTAGATACTCTTGGGTTTATTTTATGGCGTCTAAGAATGAAGTTTTTAGTCACTTTAGAACTTTATTTCTTAGATTATCAATTGATCACCCAGGATCATTAAAAGCAATTAGAAGTGATAATGGAACTGAATTTAAAAATCAATATTTTGATCACTTATGTGCTGAAAATGGAATAGATCATCAATTCTCTTCACCATATGTACCTCAACAAAACGGTGTTGTAGAAAGAAAGAACAGAACCTTAGTTGAGATGGCCAGGACTATGCTTGATGAATATCAAACTCCTAGGAAATTTTGGGCTGATGCGTTAGCAACCGCTTGTTATGTCTCAAATCGTGTTTTCTTGCGTGCTAAGCTAGGTAAAACACCATATGAGCTCCGATTTGGACATAGGCCTAGTGTTACACACCTTCGGGTCTTTGGTTGCAAATGCTTTGTTAAGAAACATGGTAATCTTGATAAATTTGAACCTAGATCCATTGATGGCATGTTTCTTGGTTATCCATCTCATACTAGAGGCTACCGTGTGCTTTTACTTGACACTAACAAAATTGTGGAGACTTGTGAAGTGTCTTTTGATGAAGCTAGCCTAGGTACTAGCTCCGGTGTTGCAGGACCAGATCCGTATCCTCAGGGGGAGGGTATTTTCGAAGATGAAGAAGAGCCGGTGATACTGCCTGGTAGTTCCGAAGCTAACACATGTCCAGCTCCGGACATTGAACAAGCTCCGGCTATCACCTCTGCTGGTCCTGATCGTCCAGAAGTCACAAGACCATCAATCTACGATGAACCTAATGAAGAAGAAGCTTGTGAGACATCTGTTCCCCTACGTTTTTACAAAGATCATCCCCCACAACAGATGATTGGAAGCTTGCACAAACGAGTCACACGGTCCAGGTTTTGCGATCCAAACTCTCATGCTCATTCTGCTTTTGTTGCTTCTTTTGAACCTAAAGATATATCACACGCACTCACTAATGAATCTTGGATTATTGCCATGCAAGAAGAGTTAGAAAATTTTGAAAGAAATAATGTTTGGAAACTTGTACCTCCACCTCAAGGTCACACTTTAATTGGAACTAAATGGGTATTTAAAAATAAACAAAGTGAGGATGGGGTTGTGGTTAGGAATAAGGCTAGGTTGGTTGCTCAAGGTTTCACTCAAGTTGAAGGTCTAGATTTTGATGAAACTTTTGCTCCTGTCGCTAGATTAGAAGCCATAAGAATTTTGTTAGCTTTTGCAGCATCTAAAGGTTTTAAGCTATATCAAATGGATGTTAAAAGTACTTTTCTTAATGGCTACATAGATGAGGAGGTTTATGTCAAACAACCACCGGGTTTTGAAAATCCAGATTTTCCTAATCATGTTTACAAACTGTCCAAAGCCTTATACGGTCTCAAACAAGCCCCTAGAGCATGGTATGATAGGTTAAAAACATTCTTACTTGAAAAGGGGTTTACCATGGGCAAGGTTGATAAAACTCTTTTTGTGCTTAAGCATGGCAATGACTCATTATTCGTTCAAGTGTATGTGGATGATATTATCTTTGGTTGTGTTTCTCATGATCTTGTGTCCAAGTTTTCAGCAATGATGAGTTCCGAATTTGAAATGAGTATGATGGGTGAACTCACTTACTTTTTGGGGCTGCAAATCAAACAAACCAAGGAGGGTACCTTTGTGCATCAAACGAAGTATACCAAAGACCTCCTAAGGCGCTTCAACATGGACAAAAGCAAGCCTCTTCGGACACCAATGGGAACAGCAACAATACTTGAACTTGATGAATATGGTGAATCCGTGGATCAAAAAGAATATAGAAGCATGATCGGATCACTTTTGTACCTCATGGCATCAAGACCGGACATACAATTCAGCGTATGTCTTTGTGCACGGTTTCAAGCTTCCCCACGTGTTTCACATCGTCAAGCCGTCAAAAGGATTCTCAGGTACTTACATGGAACTCAAGAATTTGGCATTTTTCTTCCTTCTTCCTCAATCCTTACTTTGAAAGCTTTTTCGGATGTTGATTTTGGGGGTTGTAGGATTGATAGGAAAAGTACTTCCGGTGCTTGTCATTTTCTTGGTAATTCTCTTGTTGCTTGGTCCTCTAGAAAACAAAATTCGGTTGCACAATCTACAGCCAAATCTGAATATGTAGCTGCTGCTAGTGCTTGCTAACAAATTCTTTGGATTGTTCAAACACTTAAGGACTATGGGGTTGATCTAGATAGTGTTCCACTGTTTTGTGATAACACTAGTGCTATTTGCATTGCCAAAAAACCCCGTGCAACATTCTAGAACTAAGCACATTGATATTAGGTATCACTTTCTCCGAGATAACGTTGAAAAAGGAAACATTGTGCTTCACCATGTAGATACCGAACATCAATTGGCTGACATTTTTACAAAACCTTTGGATTTCACTCGTTTTTGTTACATTCGTAGTGAAATAGGGGTTATGCATCCTCATGGATTAAATTGAGGGGGAGTTTTTGAAACTCGGGAAGTCTATGTGTGAATTTGAAATTAAAATAATATGAGCATAGTATTTCTTACATATATGACTTTGTGATTCCTTTTACATACTGAAAGTTCTTACTATATTACTCGTGTTATACATTTTGTAGTTTTTGCCATGTCTAGTAATTGGAATAATTACTTACACTAAATCTGGTCATGGTTGAACTTTCTTTCTGTTTTGAACTTGTTGCATGCTCACAAATGCTTTTAATCATAAAGAATTAATCAAGTAATCAACTCACATGTTGAGTTTTTATGAACAAATATAAATTGAGAAAAGATCAAGAGAATATGCATGCATCGCACTTCTTCTTTTGAGATGGCTTGTCATTGCACTTAGATATGAACTTGGAAGAAGTTGTGTATGACTAAAACCATGTCCTTAAGCTTCTGATTGTCAAATGACATAGGCTTGGCTAGGTTGGTTAGAATAAGGCAGATGCGCATATAATCTCTTGCCAATATCATATGATCTAAATTTATGCTTTGAAAAATAATAAAATGCAGCAACTAGTGTCATGCTTTCAGTTTTTGAAATAGTTAAGTTTGTGAGATCATGACTTGCTTAAATTGAAAATTACATTTGATCTCTAGCATGGCTTACACTACCTTATGTATTTCATTGATGTGATAATGTAAGGTACTTGATAGTATAACTTGGATGAGCTTTGTTTATATGTATATGTTATAATATGCTCATAACAACTAAAGAGGGAGAGAAAAATTGTTTATATGCTCATGACTTGCTGAATACATTGTCAAAGGGGGAGAGATAAGCATGAGAATATGTGCATAAGGAGAGATAATAAAGGGGGAGAGATAATATGGGATACTTTTTTTCTTCTCATTTTACTTTTGATTTACAAAGGGGGAGAAATTTTCTTTAAAACTTTTTATGTGAATAAGCCAATGTTCGGATTTTAAATGGTGTTGCCAATGCATTCATCAAGGGGGAGATTGTAAGACCTATGTGTGCTGAATACATTGGCTTGTAGTGAATACACTTGGATTTGATGATAAAAGTTTTAAATATCACCAAAACACCTTTTTATCAAGGTCCGACTCTAGCTCTGAGCTATAGCAAGGTCCGACGGTAGGTCCGGCTTGTTTTGGTTAGCTCCGACTACGTTAGATGCTAGGTCCGGCTTCTTGGTAAGGTCCGACTAGCTTTGGATAGCTCCGGTGAGCTTTATCTTTAGCTCCGGCATATACTTGATAGCTCCAGAATGCTTTTGCTAAGCTCCGACGTACTTTGTCTAGCTCCGGTTTTGGGTTGACTAGTTTTGACTAGATTTTGGTAAGCTCCGGCGCTAGGTTCTACTAGCTTTTGTTAGCTCCGGCTAAAGCTCCGGGTTGCTCTGGCAAGGTACGGAACTTGACCTAAGTGCTTCTGCTTTTCATTTGCAATGTTTCGTACTTGCTTTACATGATTGTAAAGATTTCTTAGTATTCATTTGCTAAGTTTTTGGTGCGTTTTGGTTGAATACGGTTGATATCGTTTCTACTGTGGTTTTGCAACATGCTTATGTGAGGTGCTCACATAAGGTGTTGTGTTCGGAACTAACTTGAGTCAAGTCGAGGACCTGGGCTCGTATGGATTGGTTGTTTATTCATGTGCAGGTGTTGCTTGAGTTCAAGTCATGGCTGGTGACAGGATCCATTGGACTAGTCTCAGGGAGGAGATGAGGTTCCAACAACCAAGTTCGGGAGGAACTGTGGTTGAGCGGGTCAGGAGGTCGCGCAGGATGATTGAATCAAGGGCAGTGCATATGAAGGTCGAAGGAAGGTGTTCGCATGTATGCATGCGGTGCATGACGTGGCAATATGCTTCTAGAGACGGATTATGGAAGGAAGATCTGATCGGAAGGATCGGATCGTATCAGTTGAAGACTTAGGCTGCTAGCTGAGTCGGTTATGGCTCGATATGGAAATATCGAGTTGGTTATGTTAGGATTTCGTGTGTGTCACGAATTTGAGTTGTTTAGGAATGTGGGATACGTTCCTAAGGTGTTTGGAAGTCTTAAGATTGCTTCTATCTGTGTATAGAAGAGTCCTAAGCAGTTATGGAAAGTTCCGATTGTGATCGGATTAGGATTGGAGTCCTAGTTAAGATTGGGATGGCCTAAGGGCTGGTTATATAAGCAAGGGAAGGCCAAAGCTCGTCAGAGACGACTTTGGGGTTGTTCCTCTTGTGTTCTATTGAATAAAATTCGTAGTTTGAAGGAACTTTTGTGCCTTGTTCGTCCAACTTGTTCCAGACAAGTTTTACTCGTCGAGTTTCTGAGCAGCACTACCTTTTGTCGGTGGTTTTATCATAACTCGAGTTTACAGATCCAATTGACGTGATTCTTTTTGGGTTGTCTTCACAACTTGATTATCTATCATCTGTCAAAATTTCATGGTCATTGGATTTGTGGTTTTTGATCTACACGAGTTTCTTTGCAGCATTCCAGAAACTGTTTTTCTCGGGTAGGTCAGATTGACCAGTGTTTGATCTTTTGATCATAACTTGAGTTTGTCTCGACAGATTTTAGTAATTCCTTTTGTGTTGTCTTCGTGACTTGATTCTCTCTGATATCTATCACTTTTTTCACGGTGAAACACGTTTAGATTAGTCTCATACACGATTTCTTTAACAAAACGTTTTTCTACCGAAGGGAATAGGGTTTTATTGTTTCCGCTGCGAAAGATTTTTAAATCTACCATTCACCCCCCCTCTGGTAGCTTTTCACGTGCTCTTCGATCCTACAGGGTGAATAGGCCTTTTGAATTTTTGTCGGATCCTGCAACACTCAACAACAAGTTCAATACTAGAGAAATCGGACTAGTCCGGTAAAGTGCGGACTAGTCCGGTGTTCACGGACTAAGTTGATCAAGATTAATCGATTAGGTTGATTCTTTAATGTATGCAGCGGAAATATAGAATCAAACAACAGTTTAACAGTTATATATTTGATTGTATCACAGTTAAGGCTTGTGTTCAACAATTTAATGTAAATTGAACAATGTGTATCAAACCCTTGAGTAAGTTGATCAATTTGAGTGATGAACACAAAAAGGACAAGACACACGATTTATCCCGTGGTTCGGCTACCACGAAGGCAACCTATGTCCATGTTGAGGAGTCCACAAAAGGACCGGGTCTTCTCCAACCCTACCCTCATCGGATCGCCACGAAGGCCAACCCTCTTCCACTAATCACAAAGGGGTGAATAACCAAATTCAAGGGGCGTTCTCACACGTTGAGAGCTCCCTTAGATTACAAATCACAATGCCACCAAAAACACACTCAGAAATTACAATTGAAACGCAGGAGTGTGTTAGAGATTCAAACCAAGAGCTCAATGATGTGTGCCAATTGTCTCTCCAATGATCTAGAAGTGATCCTCAAAGGATTGATCGATTTTGCACTTAATTTCGTGGAGAGAAGTGGTTTCTGAGTCTCTTGGGAGGTGTGACGGCGCTAGGGTTCGAGAGATTGTAAAAGTGGGTCGTGCACCTCTATTTATATGGGGTTTCTAAAAGTGACCGTTAGGGTTCAGAAAGATCGGACTAGTCCGTGGTGGTCACCGGACTAGTCCGGTGTGCTGTGTGTAGCAAACCCTAAGTGTCCCAAAATATCGGACTAGTCCGGTCGAAAACGGACTTGTCCGATTTCACTACTGGAAATCTTCGGACTAGTCCGATAGCCATCGGACTTGTCCGGACATATGAAACCCTAAGTGCGTTGGATGACAAGTCCGCATTTGGAGGACTTGTCTGATTTAGATCAGTGAGTATTTCGGACTAGTCCGTGTAAACATCGGACTTATCCGAAGTGGATCAGAAGGAATATCGGACTAGTCCGGTTAACAACGGACTTGTCCGATTTTGTGTGACTTGTGAAGTGTGTTGAGGACTAGTCCGCCCTGGGGAGGACTAGTCCGACTCAAGTCAGAAGGATATCGGACTAGTCCGACAGATATCGGACTTGTCCGATCTTGTGCAGAAAGGATATCGAACTAGTCCGGTTGATATCGGACTAGTCCGGTCCTGTGTAACTTTGTGCAATATGTGTGTGTGCTTAAATATGATTGAGCTCTTGGGTGTGTTTCCTTAACACACTCCATACACAATAATCTAATATTTCTTTTCCTTGAGCTCAAGTTCACTTTGCTCCTCATTATCCCTTCTTTTTGGTATTTTGCTCATTTTTCATTATTGGCCTGCATTCATCTCAACAAAAAGGTTAGGATCCCAATTGCTTGTCATAAATCATCCAAAACCCACAAGGGAGTCCTAGATGCACTTTCAATCTCCCCCTTTTTGGTGATTGATGACAACCAATTGAGATTTCACAAAATATGACAAAAAGAGATGAGATTTTCATAAAGTATGCACATATGACTCAAAAATACATCAAGCAGTAAGAGAAATATCCATATGTGCATTCTTTATGGTGGGATGCATAACTAAGTGCATTGAAACATTGAGAATGCCATAATTTACATTGATGAATCAATACAAAGTACATATGTCATTTCAGGAGCAAAGTTGCAGATTTCAACACAGAACCATAGTTAACGTGAAAACAGCGTTAAAGTATTACAATCACAAAGAAAGATAAAGAGAACTCTCTCCTCGCACCCTACTACAGCTAAAGCTAAGACTCCCCCTCAATATCTCCCCATTTGGCATCAAGACACCAAAAAGAAGGAGAGGAGGGTCCTAGGGTCTTCACTCTTCACTGTCGGTCCTCTCGTCGTCGTCTTCGTCTTCATCATCATCAGCTTGACGAGGAGGGGAAGGAGGAGGGACGGAGTCGCTCGAGCCCCCAATGCCAAATTAGGCAAGCTCAGAGGGGTTCAGAGGCCCGAGCTCGGTGAAGTCCGGGTCGGACTCCTCAGAAATCACTGGAGATCCAATGGGGTCGATCTCCAGCTTCTGGCAGATTTGCTTCATATTGGCCTTTATATACTTCATGTCCTCCTTTCTTCTCTTGTTGAGCTTGTGGACCTTCACTTCGGTCTTTTTGCAGGAGGAGAATACGGCGGTCAGGTACTTGAGGATCCCACTAGCTGATCCTCTCTGAGGGGCTTCCCTTGAGGTAGGGACAGCCCTAGCACCGCTTCTTGATCTTGCTGGTGCCTCGGGACTGGAGGCCGGCGAGGGAGCAGCCTTGACACTCACTAGTTGAGGCTTCTGAGGCCTCAAAGAAGTGTGCTCCATATTCTTCACGAACTCAATACCTGTGACTTTCTCAATCATATACATGAGGTAGGGAGCATAGCCACATGACCTGTTAGGCGTGCAGGATATGTTGACCATATCATTCCAAATGTATTCCACCACATCAAATGGGCGGTCCTTGCTTATGACTCTCATTAGGGTCCGGAGGTAACCCTGCACGCTCCCAGCATCTCCATCTTTGGGAGCAATAGTCTTCCTCAGCACTCTATTGAGGACCACAAAGAATGGTTTCATGTTCTTTGTAGAGGGAGGGACATACTTTGAGTTCGGCTCATATAGGAATTTCATCCTATCCTTCTCCATGACACCTATGTTGTGGATGATCATCCTGTCATGTCCAGAGGTGTCCAGATGGAGCAGATTATTAAAGTCCTCTTGAGTGATACTATACTTAGATCCATGTGTCATCCAAGTAACACTCTATTCATCCTCACTTGAGAAGTGGCAAGTTGCAAAGAACTGTGCAATCACTCCATCATTCCAGTTATGCCTGAAGGCAAAGAGATCCTTCAGGCCATGCCTCTCAACTGCTGCAATGACTTCATCAAAAGCTGAGCACTTCTTCTTCTCAAGGTGTGCCCAGTCAATCCACTGATTGCGCACCACCGGTGTCTTCATTGGGAGATACATCGATTTGTAGAAGTCTGCATGGAAGTTGCACCAAAACCTTCCATCGACAGCTTTCTTTGGCCTGCCATACCAGTCAATGCTTCTAAACTTGGCTGCAGAATCACTGCCCTTGCCGTTGAACTTCTCCTCAGTAGGGTCCCGGACCCCTTCCTTGGGAGCATGGAGCTTCAAGGGCCCGACAGGCCCCGTTGCTATCCCCTTGCCGTTGCCCTTGGCTTGGCGAGAGGCACTTGAGGATGCTGCTGCCTTTGACACTGGCTTCTTTGCCAGCACCTTCCTCCGAACCTGAGGAGGTGAAGGAGCTGGCTCCGGGGGTCTTTCTTGGCGTTTCTTGCCAAGACCCGTCGAGGACCGAGGTGCCACTTCATGGTCCAACTCGGCCTCAAAGTCAGAGATTTCATTGTTTGAGCTCGACATGATCTGAGAATGATTTTGCAAGAATGATGGTAAGTGATACAAGGCATAAGTATGAAAAGATAGCAATGAATTGCATTGAGGAATTGAAAAATTAGGTTTTCAGTTCAGAAACATCAGACTTGTCCGATGCACAGGCACGGACTAGTCCGGAGGACCGGACTTGTCCGTGCATGGACCGGACTAGTCCGATGTTCATCCTCAAGAACCTAACAGATTGGTCAAGGAATGATTCCTAATGCAAATCTAGTCTAGCATACACGTAGTACATAAAATAAGCATGTATCTAGTGAAGGATGCTAGGCTATACGATCAACAATGGAGAAAAACAAGATTTCTAGGGTTTTGAAGAAAGTTACCGAAGAAATCGATTGAAGCTTGAAGGTTTGGGGGTTGGAGGCCGGACAAGTCCGCTAGCTTCAATCCCCAAGAGGTCAAGCTTGATCTCCGCCCAAATGTGGACTTTTTCGACGGAGGGAGCAGAGAATCGCCTTGGTGGCTCGAGTGCAAGAGAGAGGAAGGCGTGAGCAAATGTGGGGATGAGAAGATTAGGGTTTGGTGGCGGTTAGGGTTATGGACACGAAAAATTGGACAAGGCCGGACATGATCGGACTAGTCCGAAGTCATCCAGAGAGCTATATCGGACAAGTTCGGACATGACCGGACTAGTCCGAAGTCATCCAGAGAGCTATATCGGACTAGTCCGTGGTCTATCGGACTAGTTCGATCTAACCGGCACTCTGCGGACTAGTCTGCAAGAGCGGACTAGTCCGGGTAACCACGGACTAGTCCGTGGTCACCAGGAGAAATTTCATAGACCATTCATATATATTTGAAGGTTCATTAATAGAGAATAGTGGGACAAAGCAAATCAATTAATCTTGATGAATTTGACCAGTAAGCATACAACAATCACACAATGATCATAATTCATCAAGATCTAATAATTGACATAGTTTTTCGAGAAAAATGAAGAGAGATGATTTTCACAATTCAGTCCAAATTCTGAAGAGTTCATACAGGTGTGCAACTTTTGAAGCCACACTCTGAGAATCAAGGATATTTAGTTCATTTCGGAGTTCGCAAAAACACTTTTCATCAAATGGCTTGGTGAATATGTCGGCCAATTGTTTTTGGGTGTTGACATGTGAGATGGTAATGTCTCCTTTCATGGAATGGTCTCTCAAGAAATGATGTCTTATGTCTATGTGTTTAGTTCTAGAGTGCTCAACTGGATTGTGGGCTATTTTAATGGCACTCTCATTGTCACAAAGGAGAGGAATACGGTTCATATTGTAACCGTAATCTCTTAGAGTTTGTCGCATCCAAAGGAGTTGTGCACAACAACTCCCGGCTGCAACATACTCCGCTTCGGCTGTGGATAAAGCAATGGAATTTTGTTTCTTGGATGACCAAGAAACTAAGGATCTCCCTAAGAATTGGCATGTGCCGGAGGTGCTTTTTCTATCTACTTTGCACCCGACATAATCTGCATCGGAGTAACCAATGAGATTGAATTTTGAGCCTCTTGGGTACCAAAGACCAAGGTTGGGTGTATGAACTAAATATCTCAAGATTCTTTTTACGGCTGTCAAGTGACATTCCTTAGGGTTGGCTTGAAATCGTGCACACAGACATACACTCAACATAATATCTGGCCTAGATGCACATAAGTAAAGTAGAGATCCAATCATGGAGCGATATACCTTTTGATCGACGCTAGGTCCATCTTCATTGAGATCCAAGTGGCCATTCGTTGCCATGGGGGTCTTTATAGGCTTTGCCTTGTCCATGCAAACTTCTTGAGTATGTCCTGCGTGTACTTGGTTTGGCTTATGAACGTTCCTTCCCTTTGTTGCCGCACTTGGAATCCCAAGAAGTACTTCAATTCTCCCATCATTGACATTTCAAACCTGTCTGTCATGATTCTACTAAATTCTTCACAGAAGGATTGGTTAGTTGACCCAAATATTATGTCATCAACATAGATTTGACAGATAAAAAGATCATTATCTAAATTCTTTGTGAATAAGGTATAGTCTACTTTGCCAATTTGAAAACCATTTTCAATTAAGAAATCTCTAAGACACTCATACCAAGCTCTAGGAGCTTGTTTGAGGCTGTAGAGAGCCTTACACAATTTATATACGTGGTTGGGGAATTCTTCGTCTTCAAACCCGGGTGGTTGCTCCACGTACACTTCTTCCTTGATCGGTCCGTTGAGGAAGGCGCTTTTCACGTCCATTTGATACAGCTTGAAATCATGGTGAGTAGCATATGCAAGTAATATTCTAATAGATTCAAGCCTAGCTACTGAAGCAAAAGTCTCATCGAAATCCAAACCTTCGACTTGTGAGTACCCTTTGGCCACAAGTCGCACCTTGTTTCTTGTTACCACTCCGTGTTCGTCTTGTTTGTTGCGGAAGACCCACTTGGTGCCCACTATGTTTGCATTGGGTCTTGCCACAAGTTCCCACACCTCGTTCCTCTTGAAGTTGTTCAATTCTTCTTGCATTGCCACCACCCAGTCCGGATCCTTCAATGCATCCTCAATCCTGCGTGGTTCCAAAAAGGAGACAAACGAGTAATGCTCACAAAAGTTAGCTATGCGAGATCTAGTGGTTACTCCCTTTTGGATGTCACCGATGATGTTGTCGATTGGGTGATCCCTTTGAATGCATTGGTGTACTCTTGGGTGGGGCACTTGGGGAGTTGTGTCTTCATGATCATTTTCTTCTCCCCCTGAGTGGTTGCCCTCGTTGACTTGTTGATCATCTTCATACTCTCGTGCTTGTGTTGAAGCTCCCCCTTGATTGTTGGTCTCCTCTTGTGGTTAATTTTCCTCATTTATGTGTGAAGGTGACTCTTGTGGTCGAACTTCACCCAGAGCCATTATTTTCAATGCTAGACAAGGAGCTTCTTCTTTACCTAATTCACATGGATCAACTTGCTCCTTTTGGGAGCCGTTAGTCTCATCGAACACTACGTCACGTGCTACTTCAACAAGTCCGGAGGCCTTGTTGAAAACACGATAGGCGTAGGTTGTCGAATCGTAACAGAGCAAGAAACCTTCATCGAACTTTGAAGCGAACTTTGAAGTCCTGGGCTTCTTGTTCAGGATATAACATGGAGAACCGAAAACTCGAAAGTATGAAATGTTTGGTTTGTTACCGGTGAGTAGCTCATAGGGAGTTTTCTTGAGTAGTCGATGAAGATAAAGCCGATTTGCGGCGTGGCAAGCGGTGTTAATCGCTTCCGCCCAAAATCGATCCGAAGTCTTGTATTCATCGAGCATTGTTCTTGCCATCTCTATGAGTGTTCGGTTCTTCCTTTCGGCAACTCCATTTTGTTGTGATGAGTATGGCGCTGAAAATTCGTGCTTGATGCCCTCTTCATCAAGATACTCCTCCACTTGTATGTTCTTGAACTCTGTGCCATTGTCGCTTCGAATACTCTTGATTGACAATGAAAACTCATTTTGAGCTCGCTTGAAGAATTTCTTGAGTGTTCCTTGTGTTTCTGACTTATCATGCAAAAAGAAAACCCAAGTGAAGCGAGAAAAATCATCAATGATAACCAAACCATATTTGTTACCGCCGATGCTTATGTAAGCAACTGGACCAAACAAGTCCATGTGAAGTAGTTCGAGCGGTCTTGTTGTAGTCATGATGTTCTTTGCGGGATGATGTGCTCCAACTTGCTTCCCGGCTTGGCACGCGCTACAAGGCCTGTCTTTCTCAAAAACAATATCTTTCAAACCTCGGATGTGATCGCCCTTGAGGAGTTTTTGAAGATTCCTCATACCAACATGCGCTAGCCGTCTATGCCACAGCCAACCCATGTTGGTTTTTGCAATCAAGCATGTGTCAAGTTCGGCTTTATCCTTGTTGAAGTCAACAAGGTAAAGCTTTCCCTTCAACATACCCTTGAATGCAACAGAACCATCACTCCTCCTTGAGACGGTCACACCCTCATTAGTGAACAGGCAATTATAACCTTTGTCACATAGTTGAGATATGGACAACAGGTTATAATCTAAAGATTCAACATGTAAAACATGAGAAAGCGTGTGTTCAGAGGATATTGCAATTTTACCGGTACCGAGCACCTTTCCTAGACTATTATCTCCGAAGTAGATTCCTTCATTTGGGTCCTCGTTTTCTTCATATTCCACGAACATCCTCCTTTCTCCGGTCATGTGGTTGTTGCATCCACTATCTAGCACCCATTTGGATCCACCGGAGGAATAGGCCTGCAAAAACAAATTATGCTTTGGTTTTAGGTACCCAAGCTTGCTTGGGTCCTTGGAGGTTAGTTACAATACATTTGGGCACCCACACATGGGATTTTGTGTTCCCATGGCGTGGCCCAACATAATAAGCATAAACCTTACCAAGATTGTTTCTCATCAATACATAAGAGGCATCAAAAGTTTTAAATAGAAGCTGCTGTTGTTTATGAATCAGACTAGTCTGGGTGGTCGGACTTGTCCGGATGACCGGACTTGTCCGGACATCGACCGGACTAGTCCGGTATTCATGCGAGTTCAGTTTCTTATTCTTCAACTTATCAGTTTGAGAGGATCTTCCCTTCACAAAGGAGATCCTTCCCCTGTTATTCTTATGACTTCCAGCATGTTGCTTTTCATCATAAGAGTAACCAATGCCATATTTGACATTTGGAGGTCTTTGGACCAAGTATGCACTACGTGCATAGTTGATCTTCTCCTTGTCAAATATTCCATACTGGGTAGGATTTTTATCCTTTTTGGAGGTTGACTTCTCGTTCAAACTGGTGTTGATTTTACTACATGTGCACATCTGAACAAGATCAGTTTTAGTGGGTTGAGAAGGTGAACTTGAAGAGGAGGAAGGTTCACTTAGCTTGAGTGACTCAACTTGCACTTCAAGGATTTTGTTAACCTTGATCAGGTCAGCAAGTTGGTCCTTGATTGCAACATTTGAGTCGGTTAACTCCAAGTAAGTTTTCTTGCTTGAAGCTAGCTCAAGCTCTAGTGAACTGTTTTTCTCTTTTTCAAGCTCTAGGAGTTTTTCAAGTTTGACATACTTCTCCTTTTGGGAGATAATCATGTCCTCTTGACGATCAATTAACCTCTCCTTCTCAACAAGTTGGTCAAGTAAAAATCTCATTTTAGCAGCAGTTTTCCTCTCTAGTCCATTTAGCATATCCTCATCATCAATATCTAGTTCATCATCACTAGAGTAGGAATGCATGGAAGGGGTTTTGATGTTTACCTTGCGTTTACCTTCCTTTGCCATGAGACAAGTGCCATTTCCCTTCTTTGCACCTAGTGTGGGGAAGAGTGTGGATTTCTTGGATGTGCTTTCTATGGCTATGCTAGCCATCTCTTCTTCATCGGATGATGAGGACTCATTGTTTGAGTCCCACTCCTTCCCAATGTGTGCTTGTTCGGCTTGTTTCTTCTTCTTGAAGAATTTCTTAGGTTGAGGCTTGGTTTCTTTAGTTTTCTTCTTGTTGTCCTCATACGGTGTAGGATCGAAGAGCACGTGAAAAGCTACCAGAGGGGGTGGGGGGTGAATGGTAGATTAAAAAATCTTACGCAGCGGAAACAATAAAACCCTAATCCCTTCGGTAGAAAAACGATCTGTTAAAGAAATCGTGTGTGAGACTAATCTAAACGTGTTTCACCGTGACAAAAGTGATAGATATCAGAGAGAATCAAGTCACGAAGACAACACAAAAGGAATTACTAAAATCCGTCGAGAAAAACTCAAGTTATGATCAAAAGATCAAACACTGGTCAATCTGACCTACCCGAGAAAAACAGTTTCTGAAATGCTGCAAAGAAACTCGTGTAGATCAAAAACCACAAATCCAATGACCGTGAAATTTTGACAGATGATAGACAATCAAGTTGTGAAGACAACCCAAAAAGAATCACGTCAATTGGATCAGTAAAACTCGAGTTATGATAAAACCACCGACGAAAGGTAGTGCTGTCCAGAAACTCGACGAGTAAAACTTGTCTGGAACAAGTCGGACGAACAAGGCACAAAAGTTCCATCAAAGTACGAATTTTATTCAATAGAACACAAGAGGAACAGCCCCCAAAGTCATCTTCACGAGCTTTGGCCTTCCCTTGCTTATATAACCAGCCCTTAGGCCAACCCAATACAACTAGGACTCCAATCCTACTCAGATTACGAATCGTAACTTTCCATAACTGCTCAAGATTCTTCTATACGCAGATAGAAGCAATCTTAAGACTTCCAAACACCTTAGGAACGTATCCCACATTCCTAAACAACTCAAATTCGTGACACACACGAAATCCTAACATAACTAACTCGATACTTTCCATACTGAGCCATAACCGACTCCGTCGCAGCCAAAGTCATCAACCGGTACGATCCGATCCTTCCAACCAGATCTTTCCTTCCTTATCCCATCTTCGGAACCATGTTGCCACGTCATGCACCGCATGCATACGTGCGAACACCTTCCTTCGACGTCCAGTAACCTTCATATGCACTACCCTTGATTCAATCATCCTGCGCGACCTCCTGATCAGCTCAACCACAGTTCCTCCCGAACTTGGTTGTTGGAACCTCATCTCCTCCCTGAGACTAGTCCAATGGATCCCGTCACCAGCCATGACTTGAACTCAAGCAACACCTGCACATGAATAAACAACCAATCCATACGAGCCCAAGTCCTCGACTTGACTCAAGTTAGTTCCGAACACAACACCTTACGTGAGAACCTCACATAAGCATGTTGCAAAACCACAGTAGAAACGATATCAACCATATCATCCAAAACGCACCAAAAACTTAGCAAATGAATACTAAGCAATCTTTCCAACAATGTAAAGCAAGTACGAAACATTGCAAATGAAAAGCAGAAGCACTACGGCCAAGTTCCGGACCTTGCCAGAGCAACCCGGAGCTTGAGCCGGAGCTATCTAAAGCTAGTAGAACCTAGCGCCGGAGCTTTCCAAAACTAGTAGATCCTAGCACCGGAGCTTACCAAAAACTAGTCAAAACTAGTCAACCCAAAACCGGAGCTAGACAAAGTATGTCAGAGCTTAGCAAAAGCATGCCGGAGCTATCAAGTATATGCCGGAGCTATCAAATATATGCCGGAGCTATCAAAGACATGCCGGAGCTAAAGATAAAGCTCACCGGAGCAAACCAAAGCTGGTCGGACTTACCAAGAAGCCGGACCTAGCATCTAACATAGCCGGAGCTACTTAAAACAAGCCGGACCTACCGTCGGACCTTGCTGTAGCTCAGAGCTAGAGTCAGACCTTGACAAAAAGGTGTTTTGGTGATATTTAAAACTTTTATCATCAAAGCCAAGTGTATTCACTACAAGCCAATGTATTCAGCACACATAGGTCTTACAATCTCCCCCTTGATGAATGCATTGGCAACACCATTTAAAAACCGAACATTGGCTTATTCACATAAAAGTTTTTAAAGAAAATTTCTTCCCCATTGTAAATCAAAAGTAAAATGAGAAGAAAAAAATTATCCCATATTATCTCTCCCCCTTTTTATTATCTCTCCTTATGCACATATTCTCTTTCTCTTCATGCTTATCTCTCCCCCTTTGACAATGTATTCAGCAAGTCATGAGCATGTAAACAAATTTTCTCTCCCTCTTTAGTTGTTATGAGCATATTATAACATGTACATATAAACAAAGCTCATCCAAGTCATACTATCAAGTACTTTACATTATCACATCAATGAAATACATAAAGTAGTGTAAGCCATGCTAGAGATCATATGTAATTTTCAATTTAAGCAAGTCATGATCTCACAAACTTAACTATCTCAAAACCTGATAGCATGACACTAGTTGCTGCATTTCATTATTTTTCAAAGCATAAATTTAGATCATATGATATTTGCAAGAGATTATATGCGCATCTGCCTTATTCTAACCAACCAAGCCAAGCCTATGTCATTTGACAATTAGAAGCTTAAGGACATGGTTTTAGTCATACACAACTTCTTCCAAGTTCATATCTAAGTGCAATGACAAGCCATCTCAAAAGAAGAAGTGCGATGCATGCATATTCTCTTGATCTTTTCTAAATTTATATTTGTTCATAAAAACTCAACATGTGAGTTGATTACTTGATAAGTTCTTAATGATTAAAAGCATTTGTGAGCATGCAACAAGTTCAAAACAGCAAGAAAGTTCGACCATGACCAGATTTTAGTGTAAGTAATTATTCCAATTACTAGACATGGCAAAAACTACAAAATGTATAACACGAGTAATGTCGTAAGAACTTTCAGCATGTAAAGGGAATCACAAAGTCATATATGTATGAAATACTATGCTCATATTATTTTAATTTCAGATTCACACATAGACTTCCCAAGTTTCAAAAACTCCCCCTAAATTTAAGCCATGAGGATGCATAACCCCTATTTCACTACGAATGAAACAAAAACGAGTGAAATCCAAAGGTTTTGTAAAAATGTCAGCCAATTGTTGTTCGGTATCTACATGGTGAAGCACAATGTTTCCTTTTTCAACGTTATCTCGGAGAAAGTGATACCTAATGTCAATGTGCTTAGTTCTAGAATGTTGCACGGGGTTTTTAGCAATGCAAATAGCACTAGTGTTATCACAGAACAGTGGAACACTACCTAGATCAACCCCATAGTCCTTAAGTGTTTGAACAATCCAAAGAGTTTGTGAGCAAGCACTAGCAGCAGCTACATATTCAGATTCGGCTGTGGATTGTGCAACTGAATTTTGTTTTCTACAGGACCAAGCAACAAGAGAATTACCAAGAAAATGACAAGCACCGGAAGTACTTTTCCTATCAATCCTACAACCCCCAAAATCAGCATCCGAAAAAGCTTTCAAAGTAACGGTTGAGGAAGAAGGAAGAAAAATGCCAAATTCTTGAGTTCCATGTAAGTACCTGAGAATCCTTTTGACGGCTTGATGATGTGAAACACGTGGGGAAGCTTGAAACCGTGCACAAAGACATACGCTGAATTGTATGTCCGGTCTTGATGCCGCGAGGTACAAAGGTGATCCGATCATGCTTCTGTATTCTTTTTGATCCACAGATTCACCATCTTCATCAAGTTCAAGTGTTGTTGCTGTTCCCATTGGTGTCCGAAGAGGCTTGCTTTTGTCCATGTTAAAGCTCCTTAGGAGGTCTTTGGTATACTTCGTTTGATGCACAAAGGTACCCTCCTTGGTTTGCTTGATTTGCAGCCCCAAAAAGTAAGTGAGTTCACCCATCATACTCATTTCAAATTCGGAACTCATCATTGCTGAAAACTTGGACACAAGATCATGAGAAGCACAACCAAAGATAATATCATCCACATACACTTGAACGAATAATGAGTCATTGCCATGTTTAAGCATAAAAAGAGTTTTATCAACCTTGCCCATTGTAAACCCCTTTTCAAGTAAGAATGTTTGTAACCTATCATACCATGCTCTAGGGGCTTGTTTGAGACCATATAAGGCTTTGGAAAGTTTGTAAACATGATTAGGAAAATCTGGATTTTCAAAACCCGGTGGTTGTTTGACATAAACCTCCTCATCTATGTAGCCATTAAGAAAAGCACTTTTAACATCCATTTGATATAGCTTAAAACCTTTAGATGCTGCAAAAGCTAACAAAATTCTTATGGCTTCTAATCTAGCGACAGGAGCAAAAGTTTCATCAAAATCTAGACCTTCAACTTGAGTGAAACCTTGAGCAACCAACCCAGCCTTATTCCTAACCACAACCCCATCCTCACTTTGTTTATTTTTGTATACCCATTTAGTTCCGATTAAAGTGTGACCTTGAGATGGAGGTACAAGTTTCCAAACAATATTTCTTTCAAAATTTTCTAACTCTTCTTGCATGGCAATAATCCAAGATTCATTAGTGAGTGCGTGTGATATATCTTTAGGTTCAAAAGAAGCAACAAAAGCAGAATGAGCATGAGAGTTTGGATCGCAAAACCTTGACCGTGTGACTCGTTCATGCAAGCTTCCAATCATCTGTTGTGGGGGATGATCTTTGTAAAAATGTAGGGGAACAAATGTCTCACAAGCTTCTTCTTCTTCATGTTCATCACAAATCGATGAGCTTGTGACTTGAGGATGATCAGGACCAGCATAGGTGATAGCCGGAGCTTGTTCAATGTCCGGAGTTAGACACGTGTCAGCTTCAGAACTACCAGGCAGTATCACCGGCTCTTCTTCATCTTCGAAAATACCCTCCCCCTGAGGATACGGATCTGGTCCTGCTACACCGGAGCTAGTACCTGGGCTAGCTTCATCAAAAGACACCTCACAAGTCTCCACAATTTTGTTAGTGTCAAGTAAAAACACACGGTAGCCTCTAGTATGAGATGGATAACCAAGAAACATGCCATCAATAGATCTAGGTTCAAATTTATCAAGATTACCATGTTTCTTAACAAAGCATTTGCAACCAAAGACCCGAAAGTGTGTAACACTAGGCCTATGTCCAAATCGGAGCTCATATGGTGTTTTACCTAGCTTAGCACGCAAGAAAACACGATTTGAGACATAACAAGCGGTTGCTAACGCATCAGCCCAAAATTTCCTAGGAGTTTGATATTCATCAAGCATAGTCCTAGCCATCTCAACTAAGGTTCTGTTCTTTCTTTCTACAACACCGTTTTGTTGAGGTACATATGGTGAAGAGAATTGATGATCTATTCTATTTTCAGCACAAAAGTGATCAAAAGATTGATTTTTAAATTCAGTTCCATTATCACTTCTAATTGCTTTTAATGATCCTGGGTGATCAATTGATAATCTAAGTAATAAAGTTCTAAAGTGACTAAAAACTTCATTCTTAGACACCATAAAGTAAACCCAAGAGTATCTAGAATAATCATCAACAATCACAAGAACATACCATTTACCTCCGAAGGATTGAACACGTGAAGGTCCTACGGTGTCAAGATGCAAAAGTTGACATGGTTCAGTTGTCATGATCATTGTGAGAGGAGTATGTGAACCTGCAACCATCTTAGCATGTATACAAGAAGAGCACACAATTTCTTTGTCCCCTTTAAGCTTAGGCAGCCCACGTATGCGATCAAGAGCACTAACACGCGTTAGGTGATCAAAGCCTACGTGACCAAGTCTACGATGCCAAACATATAAGTCATTTGAATCATTAGCAACTAGACACCTATGCTTAGAGGAAGACATATCAAAATCAGCTTTAAAAACTCTTCCAAACCGAGACATGTTAAAAATAAGCTCACTATTTGAACTTACAACTTTGCAGCAGTTTTTATTGAAAATAATTTCCAGATTTTCATCTAGCAATTGTGAAACAGAAAGCAAGTTGTATTTCAATTTTTTGACAAGTGCCACATCCTTAAAAGTGTAGTGATCATTTACTTTAACCAAACCCTTAGCAATTATAGGAGTTGAAGAATTATCGGCAAAAGTAACATTTTCTACACGTGACACAAAAGAGAGGGAGGAGAACCAAACTTTGTTACCGGTCATGTGGCGTGAGCAACCTGAATCCACAATCCAAATGTTCTCCTTCCTCAAACGTGTAACCTACATAGAAGCACAATACGTCGATGACTCAATACTGGGGTTAGTCAAAAGGCATTTAGGAATCCAGTACTGAGTCATGCGACGTGCAGCAGGAAAAACACGCGAAAGCTGAGACAAAACAGCAGGTTTATGAGTCAAATATTGAGGTTTTCTGTTCTTAACAGTTTATTTAGAAGTTGTTACTTGTTTAGAGTGAAAACCAGTAGCTCTGGAGGTAAGAGCAAAAGGTCCGGAGGCAAAAACTGAAGCTCCGGAGGGAACAACAGAAGATCCGGGGGCTCTCGGAGCTATCAGAACTACCGGAGCTGCCTTTGTAGATTTCTTGCCAAAAGTTCCAGAAGCTACCTTTTCAAATTTCTGACTCATTAAAGCAGGTTGCATGTTTCTAATTTTCGGTTTAGCATGAAGGTTATGAGATCTAGCAGACATTCTTTTCCTTTTCTGTTGTTTAGCTAGTCTATAACAAAAATCTATGACATGACCATCTCTACCACAGTAGGTACAATGAAACTTAATTTTGTAATCATGTCTCGATGAGCACCCAACATTAGAAACAGAATTAGAAAGCACTTCTGCAGATTTGAAAACCACTTCTTTTTGTTTAGGAACTGTTTGAATCAAACCACATCCTAATGACTTTAGAATTTTAGGTGGATGTGCCTTAGCATGAACAGGAGAATCAAAACCTAAACCAGTTTTATCTTTGCAAGACTTGGAAGAATTCAGTAGCAAGTTTAGATTCTTATTCCCATTACAAAACCGATCTATTGTCCTATGCATGTCATCAAGTTTTTTGGACAGATCGAGGAAATTTTCACATGAAGTTTTTCCTTTTAATTTGCAATTGGAACAAAATTTAACTTCATGAGAACGTAAAGCATTGTTCAATATAGAAATTTCATTCATAGCATCCTGTAGTTTCTTATCAAGATCATCACAAGTAGAACAATGCAAGTCAATTGTAGAACAGCTAGCATCTTTCAAGTTTTTATCATTAAGTGCAGCAAGCTCTTTGTTCTTTTTAATTTCTTCATCAAGTCTATCTAGAGTGGAGGAGTGTGCACTTCTTAATGTGGACAATTTTTCATAGATTAAGTCACATGAGGGACATGCATCATCACTAGGAATCAAAGTTTTTAAACGGTTAATTTCAGATTCTAGTGATTCAATTTTAGCAGCATTATCCCTAAGCTTTTTGTCCTTTTTCTTGACAATAATAGTTGCACGAGAAATAGCATCACACATTTCATTGCAGGTAGAACATACCTCATCGTCTTCACTGTTGTGTTCTGCATCCTCCTGACTTGATCTTGATCTTGATTTGCTCGCCATGAAGCATAAGTTGGCCAGGTTGTCATCATCTCCATCACTTTCAAAGTCTACATCACTTGAACTAAGTTCTTGAAGTGTAGTGATGAAGCTGTTAATCATCTTGCGTCCTATGGTACCCTTCTTCTTCTTGTTGGAGTTTCCAGAGGAGGTCCGGACCTTGCTTTGTTTTTCTTCCCGGGTGGTCGAACCCGAAAGGTTAGGGCATTCTGTACGAAAGTGTCCTATTTTACCACATTCAAAACAGCGTTGAGGTCCGGAGCTTCCTCTCCTTCTAGTTCTCACATTTTGCAATGCTTTTGAGAATCTAGTAGAGATGAGTGCCAACTCCTCTTCTGGAAATTCTTCGATCTGTTCCAGGGTTAACGAGGATAATAAAGCAAGAGTATTGCAAGATGATGATTGGCCGGAGCTAGACATATCACGTTGTGAGACAAATGCAATAGACTTGTTTGGGTTCTTACGTGCTAGGATGTCAATTTCATGAGTTTTTAGTTTAGAATAGAGTACATCTAATGTAAGAGAACTCATGACAGTTGATTCACGTATAGACGTTACTTTCATCTCCCAAATTGACATGTCTAATGCACTAAGGAGTTGTCTAGCATTTTCAGCATCTGAAAAATTAACATTCACGCTCCGCAAGTTGCTGAGAATTTTATTGAAACGAGCAAAGAGGTCATCGATAGACTCACCGGGTTGCATCTCAAAACACATATATTCCTTTTTGAACATATCTTGTTTTACCTCTTTGATTGTGTTGGATCCTTCATGGTAATCACAGAGAGCGCTCCAAACATCGTATGCTGATCGAAGGTGTGCGACACGATCAAAGTCGCTTTGAGTGAGTCCTTGGATGATCAAGTTTCGTGCTTTGTTGTTGTTGTCGACGTCCCGGAGGTTCGTAGCCGTAACTTGATCGTTAGGCGGGACTTCATAAGGTTTGTACGCCTTTTCCCATATTGCGAAGCCTTGCGCCTGGATGAAGGCCTCCATGCGTGCCTTCCAAACCTGAAAATCAATACCAGCAAACACACAAGGTTTGGCGGAGTACTTCTCCATGATGATTAGTTAAAAACACGTGCAAATCACAAAGATTAGAGCACCGCACTCTGATACCAATTGTAGGATCGAAGAGCACGTGAAAAGCTACCAGAGGGGGGGTGAATGGTAGATTCAAAAATCTTACGTAGTGGAAACAATAAAACCCTAATCCCTTCGGTAGAAAAACAATCTGTTAAAGAAATCGTGTGTGAGACTAATCTAAACGTGTTTCACCGTGACAAAAGTGATAGATATCAGAGAGAATCAAGTCACGAAGACAACACAAAAGGAATTACTAAAATCCGTCGAGAAAAACTCAAGTTATGATCAAAAGATCAAACACTGGTCAATCTGACCTACCCGAGAAAAACAGTTTCTGGAATGCTGCAAAGAAACTCATGTAGATAACAAACCACAAATCCAATGACCGTGAAATTTTTACAGATGATAGACAATCAAGTTGTGAAGACAACCCAAAAAGAATCACGTCAATTGGATCAGTAAAACTCGAGTTATGATAAAACCACCAACGAAAGGTAGTGCTGTCCAGAAACTCGACGAGTAAAACTTGTCTAGAACAAGTCGGGCGAACAAGGCACAAAAGTTCCTTCAAAGTACGAATTTTATTCAATAGAACACAAGAGGAACAGCCCTCAAAGTCATATTCACGAGCTTTGGCCTTCCCTTGCTTATATAACCAGCCCTTAGGCCAACCCAATACAACTAGGACTCCAATCCTACTCAGATTACGAATCGTAACTTTCCATAACTGCTCAAGATTCTTCTATACGCAGATAGAAGCAATCTTAAGACTTCCAAACACCTTAGGAATGTATCCCACATTCCTAAACAACTCAAATTCGTGACACACACGAAATCTTAACATAACTAACTCGATACTTTCCATACCGAGCCATAACTGACTCCGTCGCAGCCAAAGTCATCAACCGGTACGATCTGATCCTTCCAACCAGATCTTTCCTTCCTTATCCCATCTTAGGAACCATGTTGCCACATCATGCACCGCATGCATACGTGTGAACACCTTCCTTCGACGTCCAGTAACCTTCATATGCACTGCTCTTGATTCAATCATCCTGCGCGACCTCCTGATCAGCTCAACCACAATTCCTCCTGAACTTGGTTGTTGGAACCTCATCTCCTCCCTGAAACTAGTCCAATGGATCCCGTCACCAGCCATGACTTGAACTCAAGCAACACCTGCACATGAATAAACAACCAATCCATACGAGCCCAAGTCCTCGACTTGACTCAAGTTAGTTCCGAACACAACACCTTACGTGAGAACCTCACATAAGCATGTTGCAAAACCACAGTAGAAACGATATCAACCATATCATCCAAAACGCACCAAAAACTTAGCAAATGAATACTAAGCAATCTTTCCAACAATGTAAAGGAAGTACGAAACATTGCAAATGAAAAGCAGAAGCACTACGGTCAAGTTCCGGACCTTGCCAGAGCAACCCGGAGCTTGAGTTGGAGCTATCAAAAGCTAGTAGAACCTAGCGCCGGAGCATTCCAAAACTAGTAGATCCTAGCACCGGAGCTTACCAAAAACTAGTCAAAACTATTCAACCCAAAACCGAAGCTAGACAAAGTACGTCGGAGCTTAGCAAAAGCATGCCGGAGCTATCAAGTATATGCCGGAGCTATCAAATATATGCCAGAGCTATCAAAGACATGCCGGAGCTAAAGATAAAGCTCACCGGAGCTAACCAAAGCTGGTCGGACTTACCAAGAAGCCAGACCTAGCATCTAACATAGCCGGAGCTACCTAAAACAAGCCGAACCTACCGTCAGACCTTGCTGTAGCTCAGAGCTAGAGTCGGACCTTGACAAAAAGGTGTTTTGGTGATATTTAAAACTTTTATCATCAAAGCCAAGTGTATTCACTACAAGCCAATGTATTCAGCACACATAGGTCTTACATACGGGCAATCGACTATAAAGTGGTTATACTCACCACTATTATAGAACGCCCGCCTCATCTTCGGCTTCGTTCTTTCCTTGTACTTTCCTTCACTGGATTTTGTTCCTTGTCTCTTCTTCATTATTATCTTGAACTTTTTCATGAACAAAATCATATCCTCTTCATCTAGCTCACTACTCTCGTCATCACTGTCCTCCTCTAGTTGTGCTTCTCTTGCTTCTTTGGATAGAGGCTTGAGAGTAGATTTTAGGGCAACTCCTTTCTTCTTGGCCGAGGTGAGGTCGGCAATTTCTTTGACGTGCTTGGCTTGTTTCTCCATCATTTTAAAGTTGATAATTTTACCAAGCAATTCATCCGGAGTCATCCTTTTGTAATCGGGGCTTTCTCTGATCATTGAGCATAGCGTGACATTGCGAGGCATAAAAGCTCTAAGGATGAGCTTTACCACCTTGTGGTCATTCCACTTCTTGCTCCCATATGATCGAACCTTGTTGAAAAGTGTCTTCAATCGATTGTACATATCCTGGGGTGACTCATCTTCCTAATTGCGAATCTTCCTAGTTCGCCTTCGATCATTTCAATTTTTGCCTCACGCACATGCCGGTCACCTTCATGTGCTGTTTGCAGTGTATCCCATATCTCCTTAGCAATTTCGAGTCCATCCACCTTGGCGAACTCGTCTCGACTGAGAGAGGAGGTGATTATGGCTGAGGCTTGAGCATTTCTATGGATGGCCTGCTCTTGACTTGGGGTGAGCTCTTCGTCGTCATCCGGAATATCTATCCCTGTACATACAACATGCCATAAACTTGGGTTGAGGGAAATCAAATGCATCTTCATATTCTGCCTCCACATGGAGTAATCACTCCCATCGAAGTGTGGGGCTTTTCCATGTGGGATAGATAAGTAGTGATTGTTATTGGAATTTAGACGATCATAATTAGAAGGATAACGGGAGTAGTCGGTGTGACTACTCCCCTTCTTCTTCTCTTCAACTTTCGCTTTCCCTTTTGAAAGTGCCTTCTTTCTGAGGAGTGCCTTTAGCTCCAGCGTCTCCTCATCGTCGTCCTTGAAGTCTTGAATGGCTTCGAGGTACTTCTCCAATTTTTGGGTCTTGTCGTTGTTGACTTCCTCTTGGTTGTTGATTTTGTGGACGTCCTTCATGTCCGACATGATCTCTTCGAGTGGTTAAACTCTTTCTTGAAGAACCAAGCTCTGATACCAATTGAATGTAGGCCTAGAGGGGGGGTGAATAGGCCTTTTGAATTTTTGTCGGATCCTGCAACACTCAACAACAAGTTCAATACCAGAGAAATCGGACTAGTCCGGTAAAGTGCGGACTAGTCCGGTGTTCATGGACTAAGTTGATCAAGATTAATCGATTAGGTTGATTCTTTAATGTATGCAGCGGAAATATAGAATCAAACAACAGTTTAACAGTTATATATTGGATTGTATCACAATTAAGGCTTGTGTTCAACAATTTAATGTAAATTGAACAATGTGTATCAAACCCTAGAGTAAGTTGATCAATTTGAGTGATGAACACAAAAAGGACAAGACACACGATTTATCCTGTGGTTCGGCTACCACGAAGGCAACCTACGTCCACGTTGAGGAGTCCACAAAAGGACCGGGTCTTCTCCAACCCTACCCTCGTCGAATCGCCACAAAGGCCAACCCTCTTCCACTAATAACAAAGGGGTGAATAACCAAATTCAAGGGGCGTTCTCACACGTTGAGAGCTCCCTTAGATTACAAATCACAATGCCACCAAAAACACACTCAGAAATTACAATTGAAACGCAGGAGTGTGTTAGAGATTCAAACCAAGAGCTCAATGATGTGTGCCAAGTGTCTCTCCAATGATCTAGAAGTCATCCTCAAAGGATTGATCGATTTTGCACTTAATTTCGTGGAGAGAAGTGGTTTCTGAGTCTCTTGGGAGGTGTGATGGCGCTAGGGTTCGAGAGATTATAAAAGTGGGTCGTGCACCTCTATTTATATGGAGTTTCTAAAAGTGGTCGTTAGGGTTCAGAAAGATCGGACTAGTCCGTGGTGGTCACCGGACTAGTCCGGTGTGCTGTGTGTAGCAAACCCTAAGTGTCCCGAGATATCGGACTAGTCCGGTCATAAACGGTCTTGTCCGATTTCACTACTGGAAATCTTCGGACTAGTCCGATAGCCATCGGACTTGTCCGGACATATGAAACCCTAAGTGTGTTGGATGACAAGTCCGCACTTGGAGGACTTGTCCGATTTAGATCAGTGAGTATTTCGTACTAGTCTGTGTAAACATCGGACTTGTCCGAAGTGGATCAGAAGGAATATCGGACTAGTCCAGTTAACAACGGACTTGTCCGATTTTGTGTGACTTGTGAAGTGTGTTGAGGACTAGTCCGCCCTGGGGAGGACTAGTCCGACTCAAGTCAGAAGGATATCGGACTAGTCAGACAGATATCGGACTTGTCCGATCTGGTGCAGAAAGGATATCGGACTAGTCCGGTCCTGTGTAACTTTGTGCAGTATGTGTGTGCTTAAATATGATTGAGCTCTTGGGTGTGTTTCCTTAACACACTCCATACACAATAATCTACTATTTCTTTTCTTTGAGCTCAAGTTCACTTTGCTCCTCATTATCCCTTCTTTTTCGTATTTTGCTCATTTTTCATTATTGGCCTGCATTCATCTCAACAAAAAGGTTAGGATCCCAATTGCTTGTCATAAATCATCCAAAACCCACAAGGGAGTCCTAGATGCACTTTCAAGGGCCCCCTCCTGTGCCATTCGGATCTCAGGGCAGTCTAGCCACTAATACAAACCCAATCAACTCCCATTCCCCGAGCCTTCCGAATGATCCAGACAATGCTAACAATACACCTAATTAATTGGCTAAGCTGCACCCATACTTGGCTTTGTGGTGGCACTGTTGTCCTTGCTTATTCTCGCTTGACTCAGTCCTTAGATCTAAGGCAAGCAAAACCACCATAACATCCAACCCATTCCACAAACCATTCTTGCTTAGATCACCCAAGTCCCGTGTCACTTAATTCATCAATATCATCAGTTCACGTAGTTCGTATGTATATTAGTCCATAATGATGCATTTGCTTATACCCCATCCCAATTAAGCAAAGCTGAGCAAAACTGGAAAATACTCTTCGCGACTCTCTAAAATATATCCCAAGCGACAAGGGTGGTCATACAAGCCTAGTAAACGTCTATAAATGGGTTTCCCATATATTTGAAACAAGCATCCAGTTTTGCAAACAAAACATTTGAAAATAGGATCAAAATATTCAAGGACACTTGCCTTGCTCTTGTGGCTGGTTTGGATCAATAGCTCTGAAGTTCTGGTGCTGAAGGTCCTCGTAAGCACCCTCTAGAGCGTTACCATCTATTCCACACGACAAACATGTGAAACAAACATTACGATCAATAAAAGCTCATATAGTACTCAATATGTCATGACATGCATGAATGATGCAATTATGATGTAATACATGTTACTAGGTTGCAATTGTTGCTTACTATCTAGTTATCCATAAATTTTACATGTTAGAGCAAGTTTCGAGTCATTTTAGAGAAAACTAAAGAAGTTCTAGGGATTCCAGAACTGAGGGAGTCCGGTCCATGGGTCGAACATGTCTGCTCTGGAATAGAAAGCTCAACGGACTAGTCCGCACAGGACCGGACAAGTCTGCTACGACAAGGGTGTTAGCGAGTTTCCAACTAGAGCATAGTTTGAGTTAAATATGGAACCAAAATTGATGCAGGAAAGATGAATATAAGATGTTTACCGTGAATCCTAGGGTTCAAAGGTCGAGGATTCGATGAAACGCAGGAACTTGACGTCTAGATCTGATCAAGACAGAGAATTGATGAAGAAGAAAGTTGACGTCAAAGAATTGACGAAGAAGATCGCAGCAGCGACGATGACCTCGCTTGATTCCTTCCTCTCCTTCTTCCTTCCCTTACCTTCCTTCTTCTCTGTGACACCCGGTTACGAAAATGAACCAAGTGCGAAGCATATACATGCCCAGGACGTTGATCACACATACACGAATATATCACAAACGATATACAGAAAATTACCACAACACAAATTAATTATACAAGTACTTTCTTACAATATTCAAATTATCCTCAAATTACAACTCTAATGATCATTATTAAAAGTTCTGAAACTAATGCAGCGGAAATAACCTAAACTAATCAAAACTAAGTAATTAAGCAAAGGGAATAGCGCGGCTCCAAGCAACACCACAGGTAAGTCGACGGCAGAACACAACCTAGTAATCCACATTATCCTCAAGGTACACCCAAACATCACCTGAAGAGTCCGAGGGACAACAGAGAGCAAAATGGACTAGTCCGGGGTCTAAATCGGACAAGTCTGCACTAACACACAATTTTAACTGCAGTTTTGATTCTAATTCATTTTAAACTTATTCCTTTTTGTGTTGCTTAATGTTAAAAATGTATAAGAATGTATGCAATGCATGATGGATGAAAATGAGGGTGTTACATTCTCCCTTCAAGAGCGGCGGCTTTGAAGACAGCAGGCGTTGGGATTCGTCTAATGTGGCAAAGAGGTAAAGGGTGGGTGCTGGGATGTTTATATAGGAAGAGAGGTGGTAGGGTTAGGGTGGAACAAGTATAATGCAGTGGGAATAAGTAGAGGCCTTGGTGGGGTCCCACTTGGGCTTCTTAGGGTTGGGGAACGACGTTCTTGGGCCCAATTAAGACAATTACCCAATAACTCATCGTGGAGGAAAAATAGAATCCGAGTCGAAACCCTACATACCAGACTAGTCCGTAGTGAGGTCAGACATATCCGATCAGGTAAGAAAATTCAACGGAGAAGTCCGGTGCAATACCAGACAAGTCCGCTGAAGAACAGAAACACAATCGGACAAGTCCGATGTCAAGCCGAACAAGTCCGGGGTTTGTCCAGTATCAAATCCAGACCAAGTTTTGGGAGTTTCTAACAGCGATCATCGGACTAGTCCGTATGAACAACAGACAAGTCCGGACGAGAACAGAAACAAAATTGGGTTAGTCTGCAAAATCAACGGACAAGTCTGAAGAACATCAAAAATGATTTCCAGACTAATCCTTAGTAATTAACGAAGAAGTCCAATGGACAATGGTGGCTAAATCGGACTAGTTTGGGGTCCAATCCGGACAAATCCGTACTAATCCAAGTTTTTAATTGCTATTTTGGTTCTAATTCAGTTTAATCTTGTTCCTTTTTGTATTGTATCATGTTATACATTTATAAGAATGAATGTAATGCATGATGAATGAAAATGAGGGTGTTACACAACGGCGTAGCGCCCATAAATAGTCATGGGACCCACCTGTCAGCCACCTGGAGGAAGCACAACCCGTTTGGAGGGTTTACCAGGTCAACCGAACAGGTGGTTCAGCCGACCTAGTCTTCCCACCAAACCCGGTCATCTTCCAAGTGTTGGCTCCTCCCAGCTTCTAGAAGTCGTTGATGACTGATTCACGTGCTTTTAGCGGCGCGAACCGACCCTTCTCTAGTTATAAATAGGACCCCTCACCCCTCACTTTGACACACACCACTTGAGCATTCACTCTCTTATATTAGTTCTCCATGTCCTTAGTGGAGGTTAGGCTGTAGAGAGGAGCCTCTAGTCCCAGGTCCAAATTGGGAAAGGAATAGTTATGTATCTTTTCTTGTATTTGTGAATTTATGCATTATAATAATAGTATTATTAGTCTCTCTTTATTCTTATACTTTGGCAAAGTGTTTCTTGTTTGATTGTGGAGTCCATGTATGTGCTAGGTGTAGATGTTGTTATGATCTAGACATAATGTTAGTATCATGTTATCATAAGCATCATACACCTTCACTATAGTCTAATTAGGTAATAATATGATTATGTTAATATGAATATGTTAGTGCTTGGATCTAACATTGGTTCAATAATGTTTAGGTTAGTCATTGCCTTAGGATGAATATTACGTTGCAACTCTTAAGGTATTTACTTAGCATGCAAGCGTGGTGCTTGGATAGTTAAGTAGCGTTCACCAAAGGAATCGAGCAAATAAATGTCGACCTTATCGCCGTCGGTAAGCTACAGTAACTGACAACATAAAGTAAGAATGTCGGCCTACTGACGGCCATAGCTATCGACAATTGCTCGACATTCTTAAGCGTTTATTGCCATCGGTGCTGATGACTTTAGGCCATTAAAGCCGTCGGGCAGCAGATACCGACGGCCTTAGTTTGAAAACAAACTAATACCATCGGCCTAGCCACAACGATGTTCATATCTCCATAAAGGCGTCGGCCTTCTAGACCCGACAGCTTTAATGCGCTTAAAGCCGTCGGCCCCCCGGGCGTACCGACAGCCATACTGTGGACACGCGTGCGCCTGGGGGGCCATAAAGCCGTCGGTCTAGGCGCCAAACCGATGGCTATATGGGAATTATGACCGTCGACTTGGCCCACCTCGACAGCCTTACTAGCGCTTTTTTAATACCGCGACTGCTTTCGCTTCCTCCTCGGGTGGGGAGCCTCCAGACCATACAGGCCGCCATACAGCAAGTTCGACATATTGCATACAGCATATTTTCACAAGTTCAACATATAACAAGCCATTCAACATAAATTCAAACAGTGGCATATAAAATGACAATGCAAACACTGCATACAAGCCATAATCATAAGCAAAACATAATAGAACAATGAGTTCACATAGTCATACAACAACTAACTTCGATATAACAACGAGTTCACATCCAAATTACTCCAAAGGAACATTGTGAAGATTAATCCGCTTCCATGTCATTGTTCGAACCTCCACCACTTACACCTCCGGCATTCAAATTGAGGAAATCATCGCAACCATGAGCGGAACCCTACGAGAAACAAATAAAAGTTAACTTTGCATTAATAGTTACAATTCATATGTCTCAATCTTTCTAAAATTCACAAATGCCCAACTCACATGTGTAATTGACTTAGAGGTATTACCAACTATGTCAGTGAATAAGTCGCTAAGTATTGTTCAAATTGAGCTATGCTTTCATAAGAGCTAATGATTTAGTAATCATACTGTTGTGGCACCCGAGATGTTGATGGTTGGCTATGCCCCGAAGTGAAGGGCAACGATGGGAGAACACATGGATAAGGCTGCAATCCACAGGCCAACATTGACATGAATCCCTGATGTGGAGGATAGGCTTGACCACTCTGGGAACAATGAAACATAGTATTTCGTACTATCAGTCGAATTAAGAAATGAGGTTATACCTGTGAAGAAGAATCAACTTGTTGTCTGGGCTACATCGAACAAGGCATACCGAACTGCGATCCAAAGCCACCTTAAGGGAAGAACTACATAAAGTAAGAATATTCAATTACTAACTTTAACACAAATATGGTAATAAGTATACCAACTTAAGTAAAACAGTACTTTACGTGCGACATCATCTCGAACTAAGGCTGTTGTGGCATATTGAACTGAGTTCTAGTGTTGCCTTGACCCAAGAACTACACGAAGGAAATTGTTCGTGAAATCTTACATAGAAACAGTTTGTAAACGAATAAACTATTCAATTGTTAAGATTCCAAGTTACCTGTGCCATATACAAATACTGCATCTGCTGTTGCTGCTGCATCTGTATTTGCTATATTTGTTGTTGTTGTTGTTTTTGTTCCACTTTCTCCTCGCACCGTCTTAATTTTTCTTGCAATTCCTCATACGCAAGACGGGATCAACTCGAACTGGAAGTAGAAGACCGTCGTCCCACATAAGCGTCATACTCCACATAACCGTCGCCTAATGCAAGTCTACAAAAACACAAATGTGATTAATCCATAGTAATTAACCTTTAAACAATCATTATCTTTACAAGTACCTCCCATGTGGTATGACTCCGCCAGCTTCGTATGCCGCACCCACATCCAACGGCGCTCTTAGATAATCTACATCATCTCCATGCTTTTTCTTGAGACACTCAATATATTTTGTCTGCAAGAATAAATTAAGTCACGAGTGGATGTCATAAAATATAGATTCATTTCATAGATAGAGAGCAGTCAACACACTTACCACTTTTTGTGTTGCCGCCTCGTAACACAACTCCTCCAGGCATGCCGGATCTGTGCCTCTGTACCCCTGAGGTAAACCTCGATAAAAGAAGGAGCGACACCGATTTCAACTTCCTGCAACATCAGAATACAACATCAGTTCAATCAATGCAATTTCTTGAAGCAATTTACAAGTGATTGTGATAGTTCATACTATTCATTGTGCCACCCGCACATGTCCATCTGCCCCGTAACGTTGTAGTCTAGGCTTGCTCTTTTGGTTTCTTTGGTTTCTCTTCGAAATATGTTTGAACTCCTTCGACGCCCAATATTTGCATAGCCATTCCCAAGCTGTCAAATCTACACAGATCCAATCCACACTACTCTTCATTGACTCATTTTTATGCAAATAAATTGTAGCTGCTAGCTTGTTTGTCATGGGCTGACGCAACATGGTCTTGTAATACATGGTCACAGCCTTGATCCATGCATCAGAGAAGGAGTCCTTCATGAGCCTTCTCGCTGATGTCTCGAAAAAAGACCTCACATATGTTGGAACCACACCTTCCTCCAATTTAAATATACCCTACATAAAATCGACAATTAGTATCAATCAAAGTAAGATGCAACATATTTTAAACAATGAAAACAAACTTACCCAAAAAATCTCTCAAACTTTGTCCTAACAAGTACCCGCAGTGCCATATGATTTCAGGGCATAGTGATCCCAATTATGCGTGGCAATTAGTTGACCGCCCACAAGAACCATCCCCGGAAAGCAAAATCGGATGGCATTTCCCAACTCTGTGTTAACACAGCGTCGATGCCCCCTGCCATCCCAACCAATCTCGATCTAGCACCTAGTACCCTTTGGCCTTATAACCGCACACGTATCGGGAGTTTTACTTGGGGTACATAAAAGTTGCCTTTGCAGCCTGTACAAATAACATTAGTTAGTTGACAAGAAAACCAAATGTATAAGATAAGTTATCAAATAATTCAAAAAAATACCTATAAGGGCATCAATCACTCTGCCCATCTGCTACCTCTTGTAACTCTGCCAATCTCGCCAACCTTGCATCTCATTCCGATCATCTTCCTCCTCGCAACTCTCTTCACACTCAGTACCACCCTGTCCACCCTCAGTACCATCCCATCGATCCTCAGAAGACGACGTCCCAAAGACCTGCACCAGAACCTCCTCTATTCCTAAGCCTCCTCCCTGCTCATGAACCTCCTCCATTGTGTCTGCTTCTAAGCCTTTTTCCTGCTCCTGAGCCTCCTCTGAGTGCACACCTAAGTCTCCTCCTGAATCTGGTGCTAGCTGGCTTGATGTCTGCTCTATCACACACCCCATAAGCTGTCTTTGTCTATCTACACTCACGTTCGTGCCCTACAAATGCAAATAAACATATAACAAATAGTAAATAGATGATTATGATATTGAAGTGTTTAAAAAATACAAAGTGTGAGACCTATGTGTGTTGAATACATTGGCTTTGACAATAAAAGTTTTGAATGCTGACGTAACATCATTTTAGCAAGGTCCGACTATGGCTCCGAGCTTCTGCAAGGTCCGACAATAGGTCCGACTTTCTTTTTCTAGGTCCGACATGTTTTTTGGTAGCTCCGGTGAGCTTTGTCTTTAGCTCCGGCAGGTCTTTGATAGCTCCAACATGTCTTTGTTAAGCTCCGATATGTTTTGATATGTCCGACTTATGTTGGTTAGCTCCGACATGTTTTTCTAGCTCCGACTTTTGGGTTGACTAGTTCCGACTAGCTTTGGCAAGCTCTGGCGCTAGGTTGTACTGGCTTTGGTAAGCTCCGATGCTAGGGTGTACTAGCTTTGGTAAGCTCCGATGCTAGGTTGTACTAGCTTTGGTAAGCTTCGGCTTAACGTCCGGTTAGCTTTGGCAAGATTCGGAGCTTGATCGTAATATTCCTGCTTTTTCTGTGAAATGTTTCAAACTAGCTTTACATTGTTGGAAAGATTGCTTAGTATTCATTTGCTAAGTTTTTGGTCCATTTTGGTTGATATGGTTGATATCATTTTGCTATGGTTTGCAACATGCTTATGTCAAGTGCTCACGTAAGATGTTGTAGTTTCGGAACTAACAAGAGTCAAGTCGAGGACTTGTGCTCGAAAGTATTTGTTGTTTATTCATGTGCAGGTGTTGCTTGAGTTCTAGACATGGCTGGTGATGGGATCCATTGAACTAGTCTTAGGGAGAAGATGAGGTTCACCAACAAAGTTCGAGAGGAATTGTGGTTGAGTTGATCGGGAGGTCGCGCAGCATGTTTGAATCAAGAACAATGCATATGAAGGTATCATGGACGTCGTTGGAAGATGTTTGCACGTGTGCAAGGAGTGTATGTACATGGATACATGGTTCCGAGGCGTGATGAAGAGATGTGGACGCAAAGAATTGGTCGGAAAGGTCCAACCGACTAGGTTATGGACTCAAGCTGCAACTGAGTCGTGTTTGACTCAAATATGGAAAGATTTGAGTTGGTTATGATAGGATTTCGTGTGTGTCATGAATTTGAGTTGTTTTAGGAATGTGGGATATGTTCCTAATGTGTTTTGAAGTCTTAAGATTGCTTCTATCTGTGTATAGAAGAGTCCTAAGCAGTTATGGAAGGTTTTCGATTCGTGATTTGAGTAGGATTAGAGTCCTAGTTGAGATTGGGTTGGCCTAAGGGCTGGTTATATAAGCAATGGAGGACAGAGTTCGTGGTAGACGACTTTGGGGGCTGTTCCTCTTGTGTTCTATTGAATAAAATTCGTAGTTGAAAGGATCTTTTGTGCCTTGTTCGTCCGACTTGTTCCAGACAAGTTTTTCTCGTCGAGTTTTCTGTACAGCACTACCTTTCTTCGGTGGTTTTATCATAACTCGAGTTTTATAGATCCAATTGACGTGATTCTTTTTAGGTTGTCTTCACAACTTGATTATCTATCATTTTTAATTTCACGGTCATTGTATTTGTGCTTTCTGATCTACACGAGTTTCTTTGCAGTGTTCCAGAACTGTTTTTCTTGGGTAGGACAAATTGACCTTTGTTCGATCTTTCAATCGTAACTTGAGTTTCTCTCGACGGATTTGATTGATTCTTGTTGTGTCTTCTTCGTGACTTGATTATCCCTGATATCTATCACTTTTGTCACGGTGAAACACGTTCAGATTAGTCTCACACACGATTTCTTTAACAGATCATTTTTCTGCCGAAGGGGTTGGGATTTAATTGTTTCTGCTGCGTAAGTTTTTTTAATCTACCATTCACCCCTCTCTGGTAGCTTTTCATGTGCTCTTCGATCCTACAATTGGTATCAGAGCCACTGTGCTCTAATCTTTGTGATTTGCACATGTTTTGACTAATCATCATGGAGAAATACTCCGCTAAACCTTGTGTGTTTAGTGGTATTGATTTTCAGGTTTGGAAGGCACGCATGGAGGCTTTACGAAGTGTCGTCAAAGGATCAAGTTACGGCTACAAACCTGAGAGATGTCAACAACAATAACAAGGCTCAGAACTTGATCATACAAAGATTAACTCAAAGTGACTGCGACCGTGTTGCACACCTCCGATCTGCATACGATGTGTGGAAAGCACTTTGTGACTACCACGAACGATCCAACACGATCAAGGAGGTAAGGCAAGACATGTTCAAGAAAGAATACATGCGCTTCAAGATGCAACCTGGTGAGTCTATTGATGACCTTTTTGCTCGCTTTAATAAAATTCTCAGCAACTTGCGTAGTGTCAATGTTAATTTTTCAGATGCTGAAAATGCTAGGCAATTGTTAAGTGCATTAGATATGTCAATTTGGGAGATGAAAGTCACATCTATTTGTGAATCTACTATCATGAGTTACTTACTTTAGATGTGCTATATTCTAAGTTAAAAACTCATGAAATTGACATAATATCACATAAGAACCCCAACAAGTCTCTTGCATTTGTTTCTCAACGTGATATGCCTAGTTCCGGCCAATCTTCATCTTGTGGTACACTTGCTTTGTTGTCCTCTCTAACCCTTGAACAGAGTAAGGAGTTTCCAAAGGGGGAGCTAGTACTTCCCTCTACTAAGTTTTAAAAAGAATTGCAAAATGTGAGAACTAGAAGGAGAGGAAGCTCCGGACCACAACGATGTTTTGAATGTGGTAAGACAGGACATTTTCATTCAGATTGCCCTAACCTTTCAGGTCCTACTTTCCAGGATGAAAAGCAAACAAGGAAGAAGCACTCCTCTGCAAAAGATATGAAGAAAAAGAAGGGTTTTACAGGACGTCAATTGGTGAGCTGTTTTATCTCCGCACTTCAAGAACTTGGCTCAAGCTATGTGGACATTAGAAGTGACGAAGATGAAGATGATTTGGAAAACTTGTGCTTCATGGTGGGCAAGTCAAGATCAAGTATGGAGGAGGCTGAACACAACAGCGACAATAAAGAGGTATGTCCTACTTGCGAAGAAATGTGATGCTATTTCTCGTGTCACTATTATAGTTAAGAAAAAGGACAAAAAGCATAGGGATAGTGCTACTAAAATTGAATCACTAGAATCTAAAATCAAGCGTTTAAAAACTTTGATTCCTAGTGATGATGCATGTCCCTCATGTGATTTAATATATGCACAATTGTCCTCATTAAGAAGTGCGCACACCTCCACACATGATAAACTTGAGTTAGAAATAAAAAAGAATAAAGAGCTTGCTACACTTAATGATAAAAACTTGAAAGATGCTAGTTGTTCTACATTAGATTTGCATTGTTCTACTTGTGATAATCTTGATAAGAAACTACAAGATTCTATGAATGGAATTTATATATTTAACAATGCTTTACATTTTCATGAAGTTTAATTTTGTTCCAATCGCAAATTAAAAGGAAAAACTTCATGTGAAAATTGTCTTGATGTGTCCAATAAACTTGATAACATGCATAGGGCATTAGATCGGTTTTGTAATGGGAATAAGAACCTAAACTTGCTGCTGAATTCTTCCAAGTCTTGCAATGATAAAACTGGTTTACGTTTTGATTCTCATGCTCATTCCAAGGCACATCCACCTAAAATTGTTAATTCATTAGGAAGTGGTTTGATTCAAACAGTTCCTAAACAAAAAGAAGTGGTTTTCAAATCTGCAGGAGTGTTGTCTCATTCCGTTTCAAATAAAAATATTGCTTGCTCATCTAGACATGAACAAAAAGTTAAATTTCATTGTACCTACTGTGGTAGAGATGGTCATGTCATAGATTTTTGTTATAGACTAGCTAAACAACAGAAAAAGGAAAGAATGATTGCTAGATCTTATAACTTTCATGCAAAATTTGCTGCACTTGCTAAACCGAATGATAGGAACATGCAATCTGCTGCAATGAGTCAAAAACATGCAAAGGTTGCTCCCAAACCTACTGTTTTTTGTGCTACACATGTAACATCTCGTAGGATAGTAGTTGGGTACAAAAATCCTCAATCTTTGTCTCATAAACCTGTTGTTTTATCTCAGCTTTCACGTGTTATTCCTGCTGGACGTCGTGTGACTCAGTACTGGATTCCTAAATGCCTTTTGACTAACCCCAGTATTGAGTCATTGACGTATTGTTCTTCTATGTAGGTTACACACTTGAGGAAGGAGAACATTTGGATTGTGGATTCAGGTTGCTCACGCCACATGAGCGGTAACAAAGAATGGTTCTCCTCCCTCTCTTTTGTGTCACGTGTAGAGAATGTTAATTTTACTGATAATTCTTCAAGTCCTCAAATTACTAAGGGTTCGGTTAGAGTAAATGATCACTACACTTTGAAGAATGTGGCACTTGTTAAAAATCTGGAATATAACTTGCTTTCTGTTTCACAACTGCTAGATGAAAATCTGGAAATTATCTTCACACACAATTGCTACAAAGTTGTAACTTCAAACAGTGAGCTTATTTTTAACATGTCACAATTTGGAACAGTTTTTAAATCTAATTTTGATATGTCTTCCTCTAAGCATAGGTGTCGGTGGTTGAATCCAGCAGATCTCCCGACACTACTGTTAGTAGTCCGTGGAGTTTGTAGTTTGGTAATGGGCGCGCAGAGATTCAAGAGATGGTTGCAAATTGACAAAGAGGTTTACGTGTTTCGGGCCGCATGAGCGTAATACCCTACTCCACGGGGTGTGTTGATGTTGTATTGAGCGAGTGAGTATGTGTGTGAGAGCGTAAGTGTCTCCAGAGCTCAAAGAGAGCGTCTGAGTGTCTTCAGAGAGAGTCTAGAGAGCTCAGAGAGTGAGAGCCTTATGTATCGTCGACCAGTCCTTTTATAGTACAAGGACCGGTCGTTACATAGTTAGCCTAGCCCGACATGTGGCCATGGCGGTTACTAATGTTCAATACACAATAAATGAGGTTAATTACCCTTAATAGCGTGGTAACGGACCTTAACAGTGTCGTTATTGGTATTAAGGGCCTTCCGGTCGTGTGTCATTAATATGGTATTAATGACACTTAATCGGGTCTTGAAGTCCTTGATTGCTCCTTGAAGGTCCGAGCCATTGGGGGTCCATCAGACTGATTGTTGAGGTTGAAGGTCCGGCGTCCGGACACATGGCAGCTCTGGAGCTTACCGTCGTTGACGCGTAGGCCCGGTGCTGTTGGACACGTGTCAGTACCGGAGCTTCCCTCTGTCTGGGGTTAGGGTCGGCGGTGCCATACTGGTATCCAGTCCGGAGCCTTCCCATGTGTGGGCAATAGCTCCGGTCTTATGATACACGTGGCAGCCCAGGGACTAACCATGTTGGGGAAGCAGGTCCTGTTACAGCTGACATGTGGGGCCTTCGGAGGTCTTCAAATCTGGTAGTTGGAGTTTCCTTGTGATATTTGCAATCCCAAGGGGTATCCGGTACGCAGGGTACCGACAGTGGCCCCCTGGGCCCACCTCTAGGAGAGACCTTTTGGATAAAGTCATTCTGCCTGAGGTGGGTTCATTCTTCGGTTTTTGAGCCGTGTCTTCAAGGGTCTTCGGATGTTCCGTAGGCAGTAGTTCACAGTTAAACCACCGCTGTGTGGCATATCCTGGATGCGGCAGGTGAGATCTTAGCATGCGGATCTCACGCAATTGAAGGTCGCCGATTCCCGATACGAAATCATATCGGTTCCGCGCACCCTGTCAGGCCGCCGCCTTCGGGTTTTTCACCTTTCATGATGACAACCGTTCGCCTGGGGTAAGGACCTCGACTTGATCGTCTGGGTGGTCCCGGGTCCCCTTGTCATTGGTAGGGTGAAGTTTTTGAATGGTATCGTCGGCTCCTCCGCGGTTTCCATCCAAGCATTGCGGGGGCTTACTTAAGAAGGAGAGCACACACCGTTTGGGGGTTCTTTACGCCTTTCATCCGAACTTGCGCTCAAACCCTCCAAACTTCCGCTTGCTTTTCATCTCTCGCCTCGCTGTGCTGCGATGGAGTTGGGTCTTCGCCAGAGCCGACTGAAGACTGACGGTGATTTGAAGAAGGTCCGGTCCCTCATGGGGTGGTCCCCTGACTTCTTCAACCACATGGTCCGCGTCGGCAAGCTTCCTTTCGTGAAGGAGCACGCCGGCGACATGGTGTACTTCTCCGCGTACGCCATTGTGGGACTGATCCCACCTTTCTCCTCTTTCTTCTTGATGCTGCTAGACTTCTATGGTCTGCAGCTGTACCACCTTGGCCCCCACTCCATTCTTCTAGTGTCGATCTTTGTCCACTTCTGCGAAACGTGGGTGGGCATTCCCCCCTGCATTGAGCTCTTCCGCACCTTCTTCACAGTCCAGACCACCGGCAAGAGTGACGAGTACCTTGGCTTCTATTATTTTGTGAAGCGCAAGAAGTGCCCGTACAAGTACTTGCGGTCGTTCCCTTCTCGGAAGTGGGATGACTGGAAGAAGGATTGGATCGTCATCAGGGTGGAGGTGCATGAGAAGCTGGAGTTGCCCGAAGGCCTCCCCAACGTCGGCACTGCAGTTTGGAGTGAAGCTCTGGTGTTATCGGATGCCTTCAACCCTGCTCTGACCAGGATCCGCCAGTGTGTGGAAGGAGGGGTGACTCCTCAAGCGGTATTTTGCAACTTCCTGACCAACAGATGGGCTCCGCTGAAGAAGAGGGAGAAGCTTGCTTGGGCTCTCAACAGTGTGCTGGCCGACGACCGGATTGAGACCAGTTTGAAGTCCAACATGGAGGGTGCAATTTTGGAGTTTCACCTCAAGAAGTTTCAGCACGACATCGATGTCGAGGGTCATGACTTTACTCAGCTAGCGGCTTTTCTCCCTCTGAACATGGAGGCACAATGTTTCTACATGGTGAATCACAATGTTTCCTTTTTCAACATTATCTCGGAGAAAGTGATACCTAATGGCAATGTGCTTAGTTCTAGAATGTTGCACGAGGTTTTTAGCAATGCAAATGGCACTAGTGTTATCACAGAACAGTGGAACACTATCTAGATCGACCCCATAGTCCTTAAGTGTTTGAAAATTCCAAAGAATTTGTGAGCAAGCACTATCAGCAGTTTTTATTGAAAATAATTTCTAGATTTTCATCTAGCAATTGTGCAACAGAAAGCAAGTTGTATTTCAAATTTTTGACAAGTGCCACATCCTTCAAAGTGTAGTGATCATTTACTCTAACCAAACCCTTAGCAATTATAGGAGTTGAAGAATTATTGGCAAAAGTAACATTCTCTACACGTGACACAAAAGAGAGGGAGGAGAACCAATCTTTGTTACCGGTCATGTGGCGTGAGCAACCTGAATCCACAAGCCAAATGTTCTCCTTCCTCAAACGTGTAACCTACATAGAAGCACAATACGTCGATGACTCAATACTGGGGTTAGTCAAAAGGCATTTAGGAATCCAGTACTGAGTCATGCGATGTGTAGCAGGAACAACACGCGAAAGCTGAGACAAAACAGCAGGTTTATGAGTCAAAGTTTGAGATTTTTTATTCTTAACTACTGACCTATAAGGTGTTACTTGTGTAGCACAAAAATCAGTAGCTCCGAAGGAAAAAAACAGAAGGTCCGGAGGTAAACTTTGAATGTTTTTGACTCAAAACAGCAGGTTGTACATTCGGTTCAATATGTGCAGCAAATTTTGCATGAAATATATGAGATCTAGCAACCATTCTTTCCCTTTTCTGTTGTTTAGCTAGTCTATAACAAAAATCTATGACATGACCATCTCTACCACAGTAGGTATAATGAAATTTAACTTTGTGTTCATGTCTAGATGAGCAAATAAAATTTTTATTTGAAACCGAATGAGACAACACTCCTGCAGATTTGAAAACCACTTCTTTTTGTTTAGGAACTATTTGAATCAAACCACTTCCTAATGACTTTACAGTTTTAGGTGGATGTACCTTAGCATGAGCATGAGAATCAAAACCTAAACCAGTTTTATCTTTGCAAGACTTGGAAGAATTCAGCAGCAAGTTTAGGTTCTTATTCCCATTACAAAACCGATCTAGTGTCCTATTCATGTCATCAAGTCTCTTAGACAAGTCTAGGCAGTTTGCACATGAAGTTTTTCCTTTTAGTTTGCAATTGGAGCAATATTTAACTTCATGAGAACGTAAAGCATTGTTCAATATAGAAATTTCATTCATAGCATCTTGCAGTTTTTTATCAAGATCATCACAACTAGAACAATGCAAATCAATTGTAGAACAAGAAGCATCTTTTAAGTTTCCAATATTAAGTGCAGCAAGCTTTTTGTTCTTTTCAATTTCAAGTTCAAGTTTATCAAGTGTGGAGGTATGTGCACTTTTTAGGGAGGATAATTGTTCATATATTAAGTCACATGAGGAACAAGAATCATCACTAGGAATCAAGTATTTCAAACGATAAATTTCAGATTCTAGTGACTCAATTTTAACAGCATTGTCCCTAAGCTTTTTGTCCTTTTTCTTAACAATAATAGTGGCACGAGAAATAGCATCACACATTTCTTCACAAGTAGGACATACCTCTTCATTGTCGCTGTTGTGTTCTGCCTCCTCCATACATGATCTTGACTTGCCCGCCATGAAGCACAAGTTTGCCAAATCATCTTCATCTTCATCACTTCCAATGTCCACGTCGCTTGAGCCAAGTTCCTGGAGTGCTGCGATAAAACTGTTCACCAGTTGGCGACCTGTAAAGCCCTTCTTTTTCTTCTTATCGTTTGTTGAGGAGTGCTTTATCCTTGATTGTATTTCTTCCCGGGAGGTAGGACCTGAAAGGTTAGGACAATCTGTACGAAAGTGTCCTGTCTTACCACATTCAAAGCATTGTTGAGGTCCGGAGCTTCCTCTCCTTCTAGTTCTCACATTTTGCAATGCTTTTGAAAACCTCGTAGAGAGAAGTGCTAGCTCCTCCTCTGGAAACTCCTCAATCTGTTCAAGGGTTAGAGAGGACAACAAAGCAAGTGTACCACAATATGAAGATTGGCCGGAGCTAGGCATATCGCGCTGAGAAACAAAAGCAATAGACTTGTTGGTGTTCTTACGTGATATTATGTCAATTTCATTAGTTTTTAGCTTGGAATATAGCACATCTAAAGTAAGTGTACTCATGACAGTAGATTCACGAATAGATGTGTTTCATCTCCCAAATTGACATATCTAATGCACTTAGCAATTGCCTAGCATTTTCAGCATCTAAAAAATTTACATTCACGCTACGCAAGTTACTGAGAATTTTATTAAAGCGAGCAAAGAGGTCACTAATGGACTCACCGGATTGCATCTTGAAGCTCATGTATTCTTTCTTGAACATGTCCTGTCTTACCTCCTTTATCGTGTTAGATCCTTCATGGTAGTCACAAAGTGCTTTCCACACATCGTATGCAGATCGGAGGTGCGCAACACGGTCGAAGTCGCTTTGAGTTAATCCTTGTATAATCTAGTTCCAAGCCTTGTTGTTGTTGTCGACATCTCTCAGATTTGTAGCTGTAACTTGATCGTTTTATGGCACTTCGTAAGACTTGTATACCTTCTCCCATATTGCAAAGCCTTGTGCCTGGATGAAAGCCTCCATGCGTGCCTTCCAAACATGAAAATCAATACCAGCAAACACACAAGATTTGGCAGAGTACATCTCCATTATGATTAGTCAAAAACACGTGCAAATCATAAAGATTAGAGCAACGTGGCTCTGATACCAATTGTAGGATCGAAGAGCACGTGAAAAGCTACCAGAGGGGTGGTGAATGGTAGATTTAAAAATCTTACGCAGCAGAAACAATTAAACCCCAACTCCCTCGGCAGAAAAATGATCTGTTAAAGAAATCATGTGTGAGACTAATCTAAATGTGTTTCACCGTGACAAAAGTGATAGATATCAGATAGAATCAAGTCACGAAGACAACACAACAAGAATCACTCAAATCCGTCGAGAAAAACTCAAGTTATGATCAAAAGATCAAACAAAGGTCAATCTGCCCTATCCTAGAAAAACTGTTCTGGAACGCTGCAAAGAAACTCGTGTAGATCATAGACCACAAATCCAATGACCGTGAAATTTTGACAGATGATAGATAATAAAGTTGTGAAGACAACTCAAAAATAATCACGTAAATTGGATCTGTAAAACTCGAGTTATGATAAAACCACCGACGAAAGGTAGTGCTGTCCAGAAACTCGATGAGTAAAACTTGTCTGGAACAAGTCGGACGAACAAGGCACAAAAGTTCCTTCAAACTACGAATTTTATTCAATAGAACACAAGAGGAACAGCCCCAAAGTCGTGCACCACGAGCTCTGGGCTCCCTTGCTTATATAACCAGCTCGAAAGCCAACTCAACTCAGATCAGGAACCTAATCCTACTCTGTTTACGAATTGTAACTTTCCATAACTGCTTAGGATTCTTCTATACGCAGATAGAAGCAATCTTAAGACTTCCAAACACCTTAGGAACGTATTCCACATTCCTAAACAACTCAAATTCGTGACCCACAGGAAATCCTATCATAACCAACTCAAATCTTTCCATATTTGAGTCAAACCCGACTCAGCCGCAGCCTGAGTCCATAACCTAGTCGGTTGGACCTTTCCGACCAACTCTTAACATCCACATCTCTTCATCACTACTCGGAACCATGTAGCCACTTCCATGCACTCCTTGCACATGTGCAAACATCTTCCAATGACGTTAACGATACCTTCACATGCATTGTTCTTGATTCAATCATGCTGCGCAACCTCCTGATCAGCTCAACCACAATTCCTCCTGAATTTGGTTGTTGGAACCTCATCTCCTCCCTGAGACTAGTCCAATGGATCCCATTACCAGCCATGTCTTTAACTCAAGCAACACCTGCACATGAATAAACAACCAATCCATACGAGCCCAAGTCCTCGACTTGACTCAAGTTAGTTCCGAACACAACACCTTACGTGAGAACCTCACATAAGCATGTTGCAAAACCACAGTAACACAATATCATCCATGTCAACCAAAAACGCACCAAAGAATTAGCAAATGAATACTAATCAATCTTTCCAGAGATGTAAAGCAAGTACAAAACATTGCAAATGAAAAACAGAAGCATTGCGGTCAAGTTCCAGACCTTGCCAGAGCAACCTGGACCTTGAACCGGAGCTAACAAAAGCTAGTAGAACCTAGCGCCGGAACTTACCAAAACTAGTATAACCAAGATCCCGCCGGAGCTTACAAAACTAGCAGGACCTTAATAAAAAGGTGTTTTGGTGATAGTCAAAATTTTTATTGTCAAAGCAAGTGTATTTACTACAAGCCAATGTATTCAGCACACATAGGTCTTACAATCTCCCCCTTGATGAATGCATTAGCAACACCATTTAAAATCCGAACATTGGCTTATTCACATAAAGTTTTGAAGGCAATTTCTCCCCCTTTGTAAATCAAAAGTAAAATGAGAAGAAAATCCAAAAATTATCCCATATTATCTCTCCCCCCTTTTATTATCTCTCCTTATGCACATATTTTCTTTCTCTTCATGCTTATCTCTCCCCCTTTGACAATGTATTCAGCAAGTCATGAGCATATAAACAAATTATCTCTCCAACTTTAGTTGTTATGAGCATATTATAACATATACATATAAACAAAGCTCATCCAAGTCATACTATCAGGTACCTTACATTATCACATCAATAAGATACATAAAGTAGTGTAAGCCATGCTAGAGATCAAATGTAATTTTCAATTTAAGCAAGTCATGATCTCACAAACTTAACTATTTCAAAACCTGAAAGCATGACACTAGTTGCTGCATTTTATTATTTTTCAAAGCATAAATTTAGATCATATGATATTTGCAAGAGATTATATGCGCATCTACCTTATTCTAACCAACCAAGCCAAGCCCATGTCATTTGACATTCAGAAGCTTAAGGACATGATTTTAGTCATACACAACTTCTTCCAAGTTCATATCTAAGTGCAATGATAAGCCATCTCAAAAGAAGAAGTGTGATGCATGCATATTCTCTTGATATTTTCTCAATTTATATTTGTTCATAAAAAAACTCAACATGTGAGGTGATTACTTGATTAATTCTTAATGATTAAAAGCACTTGTGAACATGTAACAAGTTCAAAACAGCAAGAAAGTTCGACCATGACCAGTTTTAGTGTAAGTAATTATTCCAATTACTAGACATGGCAAAAACTAAAAAATGTATAACACGAGTAATGTAGTAAGAACTTTTAGCATGTAAAAGGAATCACAAAGTCATATATGTATGAAATACTATGCTCATATTATTTTAATTTCAGATTCACACATAGACTTCCTAAGTTTCAAAACTCCCCCTCAATTTAAGCCATGAGGATGCATAACCCCTATTTCACTATGAATGTAACAAAAATGAGTGAAATCCAAAGGTTTTGTAAAAATGTCAGCCAATTGTTGTTCGGTATCTACAAGGTGAAGCATAATGTTTCCTTTTTCAACATTATCTTGGAGAAAGTGATACCTAATATCAATGTGCTTAGTTCTAGAATGTTGCACGGTGTTTTTAGCAATGCAAATAGCACTAGTGTTATCACAGAACAGTGGAACACTATCTAGATCAACCCCATAGTCCTTAAGTGTTTGAACAATCCAAAGAATTTGTGAGCAAGCACTAGCAGCAATTTTTATTGAAAATAATTTCTAGATTTTCATCTAGCAATTGTGCAACAGAAAGCAAGTTGTATTTCAAATATTTGACAAGTGCCACATCCTTCAAAGTGTTGTGATCATTTACTCTGACCGAACCCTTCGCAATTATAGGAGTTGAAGAATTATCAGCAAAAGTAACATTCTCTACACGTGACACAAAAGAGAGGGAGAAGAACCAATCTTTGTTACCGGTCTTGTGGCGTAAGCAACCTGAATCCACAATCTAAATGTTCTCCTTCTTCAAACGTGTAACCTACATAGAAGCACAATATGTCGATGACTCAATACTAGGGTTAGTCAAAAGGCATTTAGGAATCCAGTACTGAGTCACGCAACGTGCAGCGGGAACAACACGCGAAAGCTGAGACAAAACAGCAGGTTTATCAGTCAAAGTTTGAGATTTTTTATTCTTAACTACTGACCTATAAGGTGTTACTTGTGTAGCACAAAAATTAGTAGCTCCGGAGGCAAAAACAGAAGGTCCGGAGGTGAACTTTGAATGTTTTTGACTCAAAACAGCAGCTTGTACATTCGGTTCAATATGTGCAGCAAATTTTGCATTAAAGTTATAAGATCTAGCAACCATTCTTTCCCTTTTCTATTGTTTAGCTAGTCTATAACAAAAATCTATGACATGACCATCTCTACCACAGTAGGTACAATGAAATTTAACATTGTGTTCATGTCTAGATGAGCAAACAACATTTTTATTTGAAACCAAATGAGACAACACTCCTGCAGATTTGAAAACCACTTCTTTTTGTTTAGGAACTGTTTGAATCAAACCACTTCCTAGTGACTTTACAATTTTAGGTGGATGTGTCTTAGCATGAGCATGAGAATCAAAACCTAAACCAGTTTTTATCTTTGCAAGACTTGGAAGAATTCAGCAGTAAGTTTAGGTTCTTATTCCCATTACAAAACTGATCTAGTGTCCTATTCATGTCATCAAGTCTCTTAGACAAGTCTAGGCAGTTTGCACATGAAGTTTTTCCTTTTAGTTTGCAATTGGAGCAATATTTAACTTCATGAGAACGTAAAGCATTGTTCAATATAGAAATTTCATTCATAGCATCTTGCAGTTTTTTATCAAGATCATCACAACTAGAATAATTCAAATCAATTGTAGCACAAGAAGCATCTTTTAAGTTTCCAATATTAACTGCAGCAAGCTTTTTGTTCTTTTCAATTTCAAGTTCAAGTTTATCAAGTGTGGAGGTATGTGCACTTCTTAGAGAGGACAATTGTTCATATATTAAGTCACATGAGGAACAAGAATCATCACTAGGAATCAAGGATTTCAAACGATAAATTTCAGATTCTATTGACTCAATTTTAACAGCATTGTCCCTAAGCTTTTTGTCCTTTTTCTTAACAATAATAGTGGCACGAGAAATAGCATCACACATTTCTTCACAAGTAGGACATACCTCTTCATTGTCGCTGTTGTGTTCTGCCTCCTCCATACTTGATCTTGACTTGCCCACCATGAAGCACAAGTTTGCCAAATCATCTTCATATTCATCATTTCCAATGTCCACGTCGCTTGAGCCAAGTTCCTGGAGTGTTGAGATAAAACTGTTCACCAGTTGGCGACCTGTAAAGCCCTTCTTTTTCTTCTTATCGTTTGTTGAGGAGTGCTTTATCCTTGATTGTTTTTGTTCCCGGGAGGTAGGACCTAAAAGGTTAGGACAATCTGTACGAAAGTGTCCTGTCTTACCACATTTGAAGCATTGTTGAGGTCCGGAGCTTCCTCTGCTTCTAGTTCTCACATTTTGCAATGCTTTTGAGAACCTCGTAGAGAGAAGTGCTAGCTCATCCTCTGGAAACTCCTCAATATGTTCAAGGGTTAGAGAGGACAACAAAGCAAGTGTACCACAAGATGAAGATTGGCCTGAGCTAGGCATATCACGTTGAGAAACAAAAGCAATAGACTTGTTGGGGTTCTTACGTGATATTATGTCAATTTCATGAGTTTTTAGCTTGGAATATAGCACATCTAAAGTAAGTGTACTCATGACAGTACATTCACGAATAGATGTGACTTTCATCTCCCAAATTGACATATCTAATGCACTTAGCAATTGCTTAGCATTTTCAGCATCTGAAAAATTTACATTCACGCTACGCAAGTTACCGAGAATTTTATTAAAGCGAGCAAAGAGGTCACCAATGGACTCACCGGGTTGTATCTCGAAGCGCATGTATTCTTTCTTGAACATGTCCTGTCTTACCTCCTTTATCGTGTTAGATCCTTTGTGGTAGTCACAAAGTGCTTTCCACACATCATATGCAGATCGAAGGTGCGCAACACGGTCGAAGTCGCTTTGAGTTAATCCTTGTATGATCAAGTTCCGAGCTTTGTTGTTGTTGTCGACATCTCTCAGATTTGTAGCTGTAACTTGATCCTTTGATGGCACTTTGTAAGACTTGTATACCTTCTCCCATATTGCAAAGCCTTGTGCCTGGATGAAAGCCTCCATGCGTGCCATCCAAACCTGAAAATCAATACCAGCAAACACACAAGGTTTGGCAGAGTACTTCTCCATGATGATTAGTCAAAAACACGTGCAAATCACAAATATTAGAGCACCGTGGCTCTGATACCAATTGTAGGATCGAAGAGCACGTTAAAAGCTACCAGAGGGGGGTGAATGGTAGATTTAAAAATCTTACGCAGCAGAAACAATTAAATCCCAACCCCTTCGGCAGAAAAACGATCTATTAAAGAAATTGTGTGTGAGACTAATCTAAACGTGTTTCACGGTGACAAAAGTGATAGATATCAGAGATAATCAAGTCACGAAGACAACACAACAAGAATCACTCAAATCCGTCGAGAAAAACTCAAGTTATGATCGAAAGATCAAACAAAGGTCAATCTGCCCTATCCGAGAAAAACAGTTCTGGAATGCTGCAAACAAACTCGTGTAGATCATAGACCACAAATACAATAACCGTGAAATTTTGACAGATGATAGACAATCAAGTTGTGAAGACAACCCAAAAAGAATCACGTCAATTGGATCTGTGAAACTCGAGTTATGATAAAACCACCAACAAAAGATAGTGCTGTCCAGAAACTCGACGAGTAAAACTTGTCTGAAACAAGTCGGACGAACAAGGCACAAAAGTTCCTTCAAACTACGAATTTTATTCAATACAACACAAGAGGAACAGCCCCAAAGTCGTGCACCACGAGCTCTGGGCTCCCTTGCTTATATAACCAGCTCGAAAGCCAACTCAACTCAGATCAGGAACCTAATCCTACTCTGTTCACGAATCGTAACTTTCCATAACTGCTTAGGATTCTTCTATACATAGATAGAAGCAATCTTAAGACTTCCAAACACCTTAGGAACGTATCACACATTCCTAAACAACTCAAATTCGTGACCCACACTAAATCCTATCATAACCAACTCAAATCTTTCCATATTTGAGTCAAACCCGACTCAGCCGCAGCCTGAGTCCATAACCTAGTCGGTTGGAACTTTCCGACCAACCCTTTACGTCCACATCCTTCATCACGTCTCGGAACCATGTAGCCACGTCTATGCACTCCTTGCACACATGCAAACATCTTCCAATGACGTCCACGATACCTTCACATGCATTGCTCTTGATTCAATCATACTGCGCAACCTCCTGATCAGCTCAACCACAATTCCTCCTGAATTTGGTTGTTGGAACCTCATCTCCTCTCTGAGACTAGTCCAATGGATCCCATCACCAGCCATGTCTTGAACCCAAGCAACACCTGCACATGAATAAACAACCAATCCATACGATCCCAAGTCCTCGACTTGACTCAAGTTAGTTCCGAACACAACACCTTACGCGAGAACCTCACATAAGCATGTTGCAAAACCACAGTAACACGATATCATCCATGTCAAACAAAAACGCACCAAAGACTTAGCAAATGAATACTAAGCAATCGTTATAGATATGTAAAGTAAGTACTAAACATTGCAAATGAAAAACAGAAGCATTGCGGTCAAGTTCCGGACCTTGCCAGAGCTACCCGAACCTTGAACCGGAGCTAACAAAAGCTAGTAGAACCTAGCGCCAGAACTTACCAAAACTAGTATAACCAAGCTCCCTTCGGAGCTTACAAAACTAGCAGGACCTTAATAAAAAGGTGTTTTGGTGATAGTCAAAACTTTTATCGTCAAAGCAAATGTATTCACTACAAGCCAATGTATTCAGCACACATAGGTCTTACAGAAATGTGTGATGCTATTTCTCGTGTCACTATTATAGTTAAGAAAAAGGACAAAAAATTTAGGGATAGTGCTACTAAAATTGAATCACTAGAATCTAAAATCAACCGTTTAAAAACTTTGACTCCTAGTGATGATGCATGTCCCTCATGTCATTTAATATATGAACAATTGTCCTCATTAAGAAGTGCGCACACCTCCACACATGATAAAATTGAGTTAGAAATCGAAAAGAATAAAGAGATTGCTGCACTTAATGATAAAAACATGAAAGATGCTAGCTGTTCTGCATTTGATTTGCGTTGTTCTACTTGTGATTATCTTGATAAGAAACTACAAGATGCTATGAATGAAATTTCTATATTGAACAATGCTTTACATTCTCATGAAGTTTAATTTTGTTCCAATCGCAAATTAAAAGGAAAAACTTCATGTGAAAGTTGTCTTGATCTGTCCAATAAACTTGATAACATGCATAGGATATTAGATCGATTTTGTAATGGGAATAAGAACCTAAACTTGCTGCTGAATTCTTCCAAGTCTTGCAATGATAAAACTGGTTTACGTTCTGATTCTCATTCTCATTCTCATTCTAAGGCACGTCCACCTAAAATTGTAAAGTCATTAGGAAGTGGTTTGATTCAAACAGTTCCTAAACAAAAAGAAGTGGTTTTCAAATCTGCAGGAGTGTTGTCTCATTTGGTTTCAAAAAAAATATTGCTTGCTCATATAGACATGAACAAAAAGTTAAATTTCAATGTACCTACTGTGGTAGAGATGGTCATGTCATAGATTTTTGTTATAGACTAGCTAAACAACAGAAAAAGGAAAGAATGATTGCTAAATCTTATAACTTTCATGCAAAATTTGCTGCACTTGCTAAACCGAATGATAGGAACATGCAATCTGCTGCAATGAGTCAAAAACATGCAAAGGTTGCTTCCAAACCTACTCTTTTTTGTGCTACACATGTAACATCTCGTAGGACAGTAGTTGGGTACAAAAATACTCAAGCTTTGGCTCATAAACCTGTTGTTTTATCTCAGCTTTCGTGTGTTATTCCTGCTGGACATCGTGTGACTCAGTACTGGATTCCTAAATGCCTTTTGACTAACCCCAGTATTGAGTCATCGACGTATTGTTATTCTATGTAGGTTACACACTTGAGGAAGGAGAACATTTGGATTGTGGATTCAGGTTGCTCACGCCACATGAGCAGTAACAAAGAATGGTTCTCCTCCCTCTCTTTTGTGTCACGTGTAGAGAATGTTACTTTTACCGATAATTCTTCAACTCCTAAAATTACTAAGGGTTCGGTTAGAGTAAATGATCACTACACTTTGAAGAATGTGGAACTTGTTAAAAATCTGAAATATAACTTGCTTTCTGTTTCACAAATGCTAGATGAAAATCTGGAAATTATCTTCACAAAAAATTGCTGCAAAGTTGTAAATTCAAATAGTGAGCTTATTTTTAACATGTCACGATTTGGAAGAGTTTTTAAATCTGATTTTTGATATGTCTTCATCTAAGCATAGGTGTCGGTGGTTGAATCCGGCAGATCTCCCGGCACTACTGTTAGTAGTCCGTGGAGTTTGTAGTTCGGTAATGGGCACGCAGAGATTCAAGAGATGGTGGCAAATTGACACAGAGGTTTACGTGGTTCGGGCCGCCTGAGCGTAATACCCTACTCCACGGGGTGTGTTGATATTGTATTGAGCGAGTGAGTATGTGTGTGAGAGCGTAAGTGTCTCCAGAGCTCAGAGAGAGCGTCTAAGTGTCTTCAGATAGAGTCTAGAGAGCTCAAAGAGTGAGAGCCTTGTGTATCGCCGACCAGTTCTTTTATAGTACAAGGACCGATCGTTACATAGTTATCCTAGCCCGACATGTGGCCATGGCAGTTACTAATGTTCAATACACAATTAATGAGGTTAATTACCCTTAATAGCGTGGTAACAGGCCTTAACAGTGCCGTTACTGGTATTAAGGGCCTTCCGATCGTGTGTCATTAATATGGTATTAATGACACTTAATCGGGTCTTGAAGTCCTTGATTGCTCCTTGAAGGTCCGAGCCATTGGGGGTCCATCAGACTGATTGTTGAGGCTGAAGGTCCGGCGTCCGGACATGTGGCAGCTCTGGAGCTTACCGTCGTGGACGCGTAGGTCCGGTGCTGTTGGACACGTGTCAGTACCGGAGCTTCCCTCTGTCTGGGGTTAGGTCTGGGGGTGCCATATTGGTATCCAGTCCGGAGCCTTCCCATGTGTGGGCAATAGCTCCAGTCTTATAATACATGTGGCGGCCCTGGGACTAACCATGTCGGGGAAGCAGGTCTGGTTACGTTTGACATGTGGGGCCTTCGGAGGTCTTCAAATCTGGTAGATGGAGTTTCCTTGTGATATTTGCAATCCCAAGGGGTATCCGATATGCAGGGTACCGACAGTGGCCCCTGGGCCCACCTATGGGAGAGACCTTTTGGATAAAGTCATCCTGCCGGAGGTGGGTCCATTCTTCGGTTTTTGAGCCGTGTCTTCAAGGGTCTTCGGATGTGCCGTAGGTGGTAGTTCGCAGTTAAACCACCGCCTCGTGGCATATCCTGGATGCCCAGGTGAGATCTTAGCGTGCGGATCTCACGCAATTAAAGGTCGCTGGTTCCCGATACGAAAATCGTATCGGTTCCGCGCGCCCTATCAGGCCGCTGCCTTCGGGTTTCCCGCCTTTCATGATGACAACCATTCGCCTAGGGTAAGGACCTCGACTTGATCATCGGGGTGGTCCCGGGCCCCCTTGTCATTGGCAGGGTGAAGTTTTTGAATGGTATCATCGGCTCCTCCGCGGTTTCCATCCAAGCGTTGTGGGAGCTTACTTAAGAAGGAAAGCACACACTGTTTGGGGGTTCTTTACGCCTTTCATTCTAACTTTTGCTCAAACCCTCCAAACTTCCGCTTGCTTTTCATCTCTCACCTCGCTATGCTGCGATGGAGTTGGGTCTTTGCAAGAGCCAACTGAAGACTGACGGTGATTTGAAGAAGGTCCGGTACCTCATGGGGTGGTCCCCTGACTTCTTTAACCACATGGTCCGCGCCGGCAAGCTTCCTTTCGTGAAGGAGCATGCCGGCGACATGGTGTACTTCTCCGCGTCCGCCATGGTGGGACTGATCCCACCTTTCTCCTCTTTTTTCTTGATGCTGCTATACTTCTATGGTCTGCAGCTGTACCACCTTGGCCCCCACTCCATTCTTCTAGTGTCGATCTTTGTCCACATCTGCAAAATGTGGGTGGGCATTCCCCCCTGCGTTGAGCTCTTCCGCACCTTCTTCACAATCCAGACCACCGGCAAGAGTGACGAGTACCTTGGCTTCTATTATTTAGTGAAGCGCAAGAAGTGCCCGTACAAGTACTTGCGATCGTTCCCTTCTTGGAAGTGGGACGACTGGAAGAAGGATTGGATCATCATCAGGGTGGAGGAGCATGAGAAGCTGGAGTTGCCCAAAGGCCTCCCCAATGTCGACACTGCAGTTTGGAGTGAAGCTCTAGTGTTATCGGACGCCTTCAACCCTGCTCTGACCAAGATCCGGCAGTGCGTGGAAGGAGGGGTGACTCCTCAGGCGGTATTTTGCAACTTCCTGACCAACAGGTGGGCTCCGCTGAAGAAGAGGGAGAAGCTTGCTTGGGCTCTCAACAGTGTGCTGGACGACGACCGGATTGAGACCAGTTTGAAGTTCAACATGGAGATTGCAATTTTGGAGTTTCACCTCAAGAAGTTTCAGCACGACATCGACGTCGAGGGTGACGACTTGACTCCGCCAGCTGCTTTTCTCCCTCTAAACATGGAGGCGGAGTTCAGCAGGGAGCTCTGGTGGAGGATGTCGGTGCTTGATGACCTTGGTGTCGTTGAGAGGCATTCGATCACCGGGTTGGCGATCTCCGGATCTTCCGAGGGTGGTTCCCCTTCCGTCTCGGAACAGAGAGTTGAAGTCGTGGGCAAGGGCAAAGAGTTGGCCGAGCCCTCAAGCTGCAAGAGGAAGCTGAAGCATGCCGACGGGAGGTCCGTCAGGCCTGCTCCTTCCACAGCGACTCCTTCTCCCCGGAGGGGAAGGTCTCCATCGGCGGCAACTACTCTAGCATCAACATCTCCCCGAGGTGCTAGCTCCAGCCATGCAGCTCCAGTACCACGGCCAGCTAGAGGCTCTGGGTTTGGAGGTCCTTCCCGGTCGAGGGGGGCCTCAACCTGAGTGGCACCGACAGCAGCAACGAGCTCTGAGGAACCTTCCGGAGCCACCATGCTAGTGGCAACAGGGTCCGGCTCCGAGCGTCCGGAAAAGAGGTTCCGTGCTAACTGGTGCAGAAGCCTTCGAGGTAATTTTTTATTTTTACCTCAGTTGATTATTTTTGTTGTAACTGCATTTTGAGTTTTCTTCGTCCTTCATCCACAGAGTGCACAAGAAAGGGGCTGAAGCTCCGGTTCCTGCAGCAGCAGTTGAGGCTGTGCAGGCGGAAGTTCTGGCTCCAATTCCAGCGCCGCCCCAAGAGGTGGCTGAGACTGCGGTAGCTCCGGCACCGGCTGTTGTGATCTTGGACCTCGAATCATCCTCAGAAGCTCCCGTGGTAGCGCCAGACCATGGGAATGAATATGTACCAGCGGCACTAGTGCCGAAGGTTGAAACTGCGGGCTTGGATGCTGAAATGATGGACGCTCCGGCCTCAGAGCCGGAGGCAGCTGCGATTCCGGCCCTAGAGCCGGATGTTGTTGAAGCCCCGGCAGTCGAGCTGGCGGTTGGTGAAGTCCTGGCGATAGAGCCGGGTGTTGATGAAGTCCTGGCGCTTGAGCCGGTTGTCGAGGAACCTTCGGCGGTAGAGCCGGTTGCTGCAGAAGTTCCAACGGTAGAGCCGGTCGTCGAAGAAGTACTGGCGCCTGAGCCAGTTGCTGTAGAGGTGTCGGCGTTCGAGCCATGGTGGTTGAGGCATCAGCACCGGAACCAGCGGTGGAGGAGGCGCCATCGTTGGAGCTGAAGGTGGCTTCAGCTCCAGCGGAATCTTCTACACCCGCTCCGGAAGCAATGGTCCCGGAGGTGCCCGCACCAGAGCCAGGGTGCCAAGACGAAGCTGTCGGCCCCCCGCCAAAGGGGCCAGGTGTTGATGACCTGGCGGCGGGACCTTCAGAGCCAATTCCGGAGGTCGAAGCTTCTACTGCTGGACCTTCCTCGGCGGCGGACGAGGCTATCCCGGAGGACAGCCCTAGTGCCGTGGAAGCTCAGGGGACCGCTCTTATAGAGTGGTACCCTATTTTTGTCACGGAGAGCCCGCAAGAACCGGCGGAGATGACCCTGGTAGGTCCTGACCCGATCCCCCTGTCGTTGTCTATTGACAACGCCTGCTCCAGTCTTCGTCAGGTCTAGCTGGCTTTCTACCACGACAGCAAGGCCCTCGAGGAGGAGTGCCAAAGTCTTAGGAGGTGGCGCAATCGGCTCCATTTCGAGACCAAGATGGCGCAGTCGAGGCTGGCTGATGACAAGGAGTGGGTGCAGAGGGAGAAGGTCCGCCTGGAATACTGGGGTAAGCTGCTGGATGAGAGGGAAAGCATGACGCGATCCCTTGACAACCAGTCCCAGGCCATCTACGAGTAGGCCAAAGCTGCTAATAGCGCAACGGATGATCGCCAGGAGAGGCTCGACGCCATCCACGCTAGTCTCGTCAAGCGCCCGAAGCCTCTTGAGGTGCGGCAGAGAAAGCTTGAAGATGAAGAGCAAAAACTCCTGGAGCTGCGGGACAACATTGTGAAGAGAGAGGAAGAGCTCACTCAGAGGCTAACTCTGGGTGACAAGAGTCTTGAGGAGCGCACCAAAAAATTGGATGAGCGCTGCGAGAGAGAGGAGAAGAAGGCCTGAGAGCGAGGGCAGGAACTCCACAGGAGGGAGGATGCCATTGCTGCCAGGGAGAAGAAAGTGCGGGGCAGGGAGAAGGACCTGGTCGACCGCCGGAACAAGATCCACCTCTGAGAGGAAGAGCTCGGAAAACTCAAAAGGCAAGTTGCTGAAAAGATTCAGCAGAACGCCAAAGAGGTTGAGCACATTTCCCGTGAGAATTCGGAGCTTGCGGCGACCAGAAGATCCTTGGAGGGGATGCGAGGCTCGAGGACTGTGGAGTCCCAACAAGTTTGGGACTTCCTGGGCAAAGCCAACGACGCGCTGACGCCAATGGGTTTTAGTCCCGTGCGTCCGCATGATCCATAGCCGGAGCTGGACCTGGCGTTACAGGCTTGAGTTCGGCAGGCAACAAACTCACCAATATGGGTGATGTCATTGCGGACCAGCTGGAGACCGAGGGACAATCCCTGGCAAAGGACGTTGCAAAATTTGTGCTGACATGCTACACAAGCCGGGACCCTCAATTCCCCCTGGACCTGGTGCTTGAAGGCCCTATCAAAGGGGAGGGAGTAGCTGCCCAAGCCAGCGTATCAGAGGCTGCCCAGAAGGTCACCTCGTTCTTCCATAGGGTCTAGGACCATCTCTTTGTAGCTCCCACTTGTATCCTCTCTTCTTTTTCACCAATTTTATAATCTCTTGTCTCCTGATGAATGAAATCCAAGTTTTTTGTGAATTTCATTTTTTGTCTCCAACACCTATGTCACACTTGGCCCCCTGGTAGATGTACACAATTTGATTGTGAACATGTACCAAGAGGATGTAATAGTTGTTGAAGACTTGCGCGCTTCGAACTTGTAGAAGGTAGGTCCAAAGTCTTCGATAGTGAAGGCCCCCTGAGGCTGTCGGAGCTTAGTGGCTCCGGCATTGACCACCGTCGGAACTTAGTAGCTCCAGCACTAGTCTCCATCAACGCGTAAAGCATTGACGGTTAGTCCTCTGGGGTGTTAGAGCTTGATAGCTCTGGCGGTGACCTCTATCAACATGTGGTGTGTCGGCAGCAGACTCCACTATAGAGTCTTCCCACCATCTTTTCTTCATGTTGACGGCTGTCCCCCTAGCTTTACCGGAGCTGAGTAGCTCCAGCGATGCTCTCTATCAATGTTTGAACATCGACCACAAGCCGCCTAGAGGATGTCGGAGCTTTGGCAGCTCCGACTTCATTCATCATCATCATGAAATATTTATTTTTCCTGCACACTTAAGTCAAGAAAAACAATAAAATCCGTTTTCTATCTATAACTTCATTGCGGCTTACTATTCCCAATAAAGGTTTAGGTCGAACACAATTCTAAATACAATCAAGTGTGTTGCCTTGTTTCCTTTAGGTCCGATCGTTTCTGGACTCACCTTACTTCGGCCTGCCGGGGTGTAGGTAGAGTGGCGTACTTAGGGTTCATGACCAGGCTAAGTCGATAGCACACTCCGACCCTAGATTGGATTGGCGGCATTCAGACGAGTAGACCATCAATAATGTTTGGACCCGGAAGAATAGACAATGCAACTCGAATTGTACATGAACTGGTCGTGCTAAAGTTTCTTAAGAACTGCACAACTTTGTTATAGATAAGAAAGAGAAAAATAAAAAATATTGAGCCTGTACAATGTAAATGCACGTGGAGTCTGTTTTCACACAATGATGTCTTTCATTATAGGTCCGGGGTACAGGGGAAACAAGTACACTCTTAGGGTACGGGACCAGGCTAAGTGTGTTTCGTTTCTCGTTTGACCGAAGGTAGCTAGCTAAACTTTTAGTTTTGAGACTATGACAAGTGTTGCATGGACTTTGCGAACCTAACAGGGTAGGTCCGGCTGTCCTCCCGGAGGAGCTACCCGACTGTGTACAATGACTCTATAACATACATCACATGTAATTACAGACTCACCTCCGTGATATTAAGCGTAGAACTTACGGAGGTGCTCAATGTTCCAAGGATTTGGGAGAGGTGTCCCATCCTCGGTTGCCAAGCGAACGCATCCAGGACGGGATACTTTGATCACTCGGAAGGGTCCTTCCCAGCTGGGGGAAAGTTTATTTAACCCTTCTCTGGATTGTATTCTCCGTAGCACCAGATCGCCTTCCTCGAGCTGTCGGCTGTGAACATGCCGTTGGTGATAGCGCCGAAGAGAATGGCAGTATCGGGCATTCCGAACAGCTTCTCGGCACCTTCCCTCTTCAAGGACGTCAAGGTCTTTACGCCGGAGCTGGTCCTGCGTGGCTTCATCGAAGGTCCAGACCCGGAGCGACTCCAAGGTGATTTCCGGAGGAAGGACTGCTTCAGCTCCGTACACCAGGAAGAAGGGTGTCTCTCCAGTTGACCGGTTTGGAGTTGTCCTATTGGCCAATAGAGTGGGCAGAAGCTCTTCGATCCAGTTTTCTCCATGTTTTCTCTGGCACTCATAAGTGCGCGTCTTGAGTCCTTTTAGGATTTCTGCATTTGCTCTCTCGGCTTGTCCATTGCTTGCCAGGTGAGCTACGGAAGCGTAGCTAACTTGAATGCCGAGGTCTTTGCAGTATCCTTGGAAAGAAGAGCTTGTGAATTGGGTCCAATTATCTGTTATGATTTTGTTCGGGACTCCAAATCTGCATACGATGGACTGCAAGAAGTTGATAGCTGATTGCTTGTTTATTGTCACAACTGGAGTTGCTTCCGGCCATTTGGTGAATTTGTCAATGGCAACATACAGGAACTTGTAACCTCCGATGGCTCTTGGGAAAGGTCCCAAGATGTCCATCCCCCACACAATGAAAGGCAATGTAGGAGGTATCATTTGTAGAGGCTGAGCCGGTGTGTGAATCTGTTTCGCATGAAACTGGCATGCTTCACATTTCTTCACCAGCTCAGTTGAATCCCGGAGCGCTGTAGGCCAGTAAAAGCCATGCCAAAAGGCTTTATCGACCAGTGTGCGGGAAGACGCGTGGTTCCCACACTCGCCTCCATGGATTTCCGTGAGGAGCTCACGACCTTCTTCCCTTATGATGCACTGCATTAGGACGCTGTTGGCACCGCGTCGGTAGAGATCCCCTTCTACCAACATGTATCTTCTAGCCAATCTGACTATCCGTTCAGCGGATACATCATCGTAAGGAAGGATATTGTCTTTCAATAGCTCCGGATCTCCGAGATCCATGCATCGGAGCTTTCTTGAGCATTTGAGTCTTGTGTGCCTGGTTGCTCGGAGCTTCTGGCAGCACCTACGACCCTTGATGGCTGCCATGGTATCAGGGTCATTGGGACCGCCAGCTTCGGGATGCTAGTCTTGCCCCCTTCGCTCAGTTCGGTAGGCTGAGCTGTGGGTTTTGACAACCTTCAAACGAATGTTCCGTCGGGAGCCGGAGCTCCGGTTGACGCTTTTGTCGAGAGTTCATCAGCTTCAGCATTATGGAGACGCTGGACATGATGGAGGTCCAGGAATTTGAAGTCCTTCTTAAGCCTCTGGACTTCAAGTAGATAAGAAGATAGTTGGGGATTGTCGCAGGAGTATTCACCCATCACCTGTTTAATGATGAGCTGCGAATCTCCCTTGACCAAGAGCTGCTTGACACCATATGATAGTGCCACCTTTAGTCCATAAATGAGTGCTTCATACTCCGCCATGTTGTTGGTCACCTTGAAGTCAAGGTGGACCATGTATTTTACCTTCTTCCCAGTTGGAGCGAGGATAAGGACTCCAGCTCCAGCCCCCTGCTTTTGCATGGACCTTCCTGGAGGGGCCCTAAGCTTCCTCTTCATCGACCCGGACCCTCTTGGAACGGTCTGGACCTTCTTCGGGGACCTCCGGGTCCTTGCTGTAGGAACCCAGAGCTTCTTTTGGAGTGACTGGACCCTCCCGGAGGGGTCCAGATCCTCTTGTTCAACAAGATTAACTCCATGTAGATCCATGTCTGGGGGCTGGGACCCAGACTCACCTTCAGGAATCTCCTGACCCTCCCGGAGGGGTCTAGATTCTTGAGCTTGTGAGGGTTCTGGTCTCTTTGCAACCAGGACCATGCTGACAACTTTGTTAGTTGCCAAAATGTAAGGCAGTAGAGGCTCACCAGGGTTCGGAGCTACCAAGGTTGGTAGTGTGGTGAGGAGCTTCTTCAGCACCTGGAATGCCTTTTCTGCTTCTTCAGACCATTGGAATGGTCCGGACTTCCTCAACAGCTTGAAGAAGGGAAAGGCCCGTTCTGCCAGTCTTGAGATGAACCCGCTGAGGGCGGCTAGGCATCTAGTCAGCTTCTGGACGTCCTTGATGCGGGCTAGTGGCCGCATATCTTCATTGGCTTTAAGCTTCATCGGATTTGCCTCTATGCCCGGTGGTTTACCAGGAAACCAAGAAGCTTTCCGGAGCTAACCCCAAAGACACACTTGTCTGGGTTCAACTTTGTGTGGGTGACCCGCAGCTTATCGAAGACAGCTTGCAAGGTGTCAAGAAGTGACTCCTTGACCTTAATTTTGACGACGATGTCATCAACATACACTTCCACTATGTCTCTGATGAGCTCTCCAAAGGTTTTGTACATAGCTCGTACAAATGTTGAGGATGCATTCTTGAGACCAAATGGCATGGCAATATAACAATACAATCCATCTACTGTGATAAAGGAGGTATGCTCTTCATCTTCCCTAGACACCCTGATTTGATGGTACCCAGAATATGCGTCTAGGAAACACAGTAATTCACACCCGAAGGTGGAATCCACTGATCTATTCTAGGTAGTGGGAATTGATCTTTTGGACATTCCTTATTCAGTGTTGTGTAAGCGATACACATCTGAAGCTTCCCGTTGGCCTTGGGTACAACGACTGGGTTTGCCAGCCATTTTGGGTGGAAGACTTCTCGGATGAATCCAGCTTTGAGCAACTTCTTCACTTCCTGTCTTATGAAGTTCTATCGCTCTACTGATTGCTTCCGAGGCTTCTGATGTACAGACCAAGCGTCAGGATAGATCTTCAGATTATGCTCGATCACTTCCCTAGGGATCCCAGACATTTGTGACGGTTGCCAGGCAAACACGTCAACGTTAGCCCGGAGGAAAGTGATGAGCGCGAGTTCCTATTTGTCATTCAGACCTCTCGATATACGGGTGGTCTGAGCGGCGTCGGAACCAATTTGGATGACTTTGACGGGGATGTTGATGTTGCCGCTTGGTTGCACGCGAGGTGCGGAGGTTGAGCCTCGTTGATGAATGCTCGGGGGTTTTGAAGCTTGCTCCTGCGTGGACTCTTCCTCCTGTGCTGTAGCAAGCGCATGAATTTCTTCCAAAGCAGTCACTCCGGCGGTGCGGTCTCCACGGATCCAGAGAACACCAGCTAGTTTTAGCATCTTCAACACCAGGTAGCCACAATGATCCGCAACCATGACTTGTACAAGGCTAGCCTGCCCAGAATGGCGTTAAAGGGTAAGTTGATCTGAGCAACGTCAAAGACCAACTTCTCACTGTGATAATTCTCCCGAGCCCCGAAGGTCATGGGGAGAGTAATAGCACCAAGTGGGGTTATGGCCCCGGACCTACTCCAGAGAAAGGTTGGGAGGGGCGAAGATCCGAAGGTCGGAGCTGAAGCTTGACAAAAGCTTCGAAGCTTATGAGGTTCAGCCCTGAACCTCCATCCACCATTACATGGTGGAGTTGGATGTTGTTGATGGTCGGAGATACCATCAATGGGAGTTGGCCAGCTCCAATCATGTTCCAAGGGCAGTCCGACGCGTCGAAAGTGATGGCGGTATCCATCCAATTCTGTTGTGGCTCCGCCCTGGCGGTGGGAGCTATCGAAGCCATGTCCCGCCGCATGGTCTTGAGGACACGGCGGGAAGTGATGTCCCACGAACCACCAAATATGGTGTTCATGGTCTTCCGACGTTCATTATCGGAGACGTCGGAGTCGTCGTTGACGGAGGTGTATATAGCTTTCAGGACCTTTTTAGGGTCCTAAAAACCTAACTCCTCTTCAGCCGGAGCTTCGTCGACTTTCTGTTTTCCTTCCCTTTGTCGAAAAGGAACTTCTTCCCAGCGCTTGTTGTAGCGCTCGGCAAGGTTCTGGACCTCTCGGCAGTCACATTTTGGAGTTGCCGCGGTCTTCAGATGACGGCCGAGGTCATTTCTCAGGGCGTGGCCCCTGGCCACCTAGAGCTGCAGCAGCTGCAGTAGTAGGTGTGCCAGTCGAAGGCTTTTTCTTGCCGTTGGACTTTTTCTTCTTTTTGCCACTCCCGAGGGTAGTGGCTTCGCCCTTGGAGGATTTTTATCCTCCGGAGGTGGTTTGGAGTGCATTTCACGACCCTCCGCAGCTTTGGCACACTTGTCTGCCAAGCTAAAGAGCTCCATAACGTTGGTGATCTCCTTGATCGCCAGCTTCTCCAGCATCTTCTTGTCTCGTACGCCCTGTCTAAATGCCACAATAACAGAGGCACAGGAGATAGAAGGAATAGTGTTTCTTACCTGGGAGAACCTCTGGATGAAGGAACGCAGGAATTCTCCCCCCTTCTGCTGACATCAAAAAGGTCAAGTTCGGTGCCTGGTCGGGTGTATGAACTCCCAAAATTGGCGGTGAACTGTTGGCACAATTCTGCCCACCTGTTGATGGAGTTGGGCGGAAGGCTCATGAACAAGGATCGTGGGCGGAAGGCTCATGAACCAGGACCTGGCGGTCCCAGTTAAATCCACGGGGAAGTAGTTGGCCATTACGGCCTCGTTACCTCCGTCTACAAGGATTGCAGTGGAGTAAATCTGAACAAACTTAGCGGGATTTACAGTCCTATCAAATTTCTTTGGCAGGTGAGGCCTGAACTTTTGTGGCCATCTGACCATGCGCAAGTCCATGGCCAGGGCAGAACAGCCTCCTCCTACTCCCTCGGGAGCAGGACTGTCCCGAGCCTCTCGCCTTTCGCGAGCACGCTCGATATGGACGCGGCCGTCCTGCTGACGGTAACGGTGATCAAGCTCCACCCGGAGGTCATGAGTTGAAAGCCTGGTTACTATATGGGTGTGTCGCGCCCCGGGAGGCAACGCTATCACTTGTTGAGACGCAGCAAGCCTCTTATTTTTGGGAAGCGTTCGGACCATGTGTGCCCGACAAAGTCCGATGCTATGATGGGGCTCGCCCCGAGGGGGGAGGACCTTGGTTGCTGATGCGATCGGCTGCTGCTGCAACCAAGTGTTCCACGTCAGCCCTCCACTGCTCCATTGCACCCTGGGATGCACCCGGAGGTGGTGGGCGTTGGAGGAGAGCACGCGCTGCATGTAGCGCGTGTTCCGGGTTGTTGTTATTCGCCAATGCGGTGATCGACGCAGATGCTCCGTCCCGCTGTCCAGCTTGATTTGCTGGTGCAGGCGGTGGAGGTGGAGGCATGACTCCTGATGGAGCTGTGGCACCCGCTGGTTCCTGCATGTTGGAGGGGTTGCCTCGAGCAGGATGCGCAGCGAGGTTGCTGTTGGACAATCAAGCAGTAGAGTTCACCATTCTTGAAATCTCGGGCACCCCCCGACCTGGCGCGCCAACTGTCGGTGGTTGAATCCGGCAGATCTCCTGGCACTACTATTAGTAGTCCGTGAAGTTTGTAGTTCGGTAATGGGCGCGCAGAGATTCAAGAGATGGTGGTTGTCGGTGTTTGGATCCGGCAGATCTCCCGACACTACCTTAGGTAGATTAAGGAGTTGTAGTTCGGTAATGGGAATGCAGAGATATAAGAAGGTGAAAGACAATTGTACACAGAGATTTACGTGGTTCGGGCCGCCTGAGCGTAATACCCTACTCCACGGGGTGTGTTGGTGATGTATTAAGCGTGTGAGTCTAGAAGAAGCTCCAGAAGAAGAAGCTTGTCTAGCTCAGGGAGCTCATTCGTGGTCTGGAACCGTTCCTTGTGTATCTTCGACCAGTCCTTTTATAGTACAAGGACTGGTCGTTATAATGTTAGCCTGTCCCAACAGGTGGCCCTGGCGGTTACACATGCTTGATACACAATAAATGGGGTTAATTACCCTTAATAACCTGGTAACGGGCCTTAACAGTGCTGCTACCAGTATTAAGGACCATCCGATCGTGTGTCATTAATATGGCATTAATGACACTTAATCGGATCTTGAAGTCTTTGATTGATCCTTGAAGGTCCGGAGCCATTAGGGGGTCCAACGGCCTGATAGTTGAAGTTGAAGGTCCGACGGTTGTCACGTGGCAGCTCCGGAGCTTACCGTCTGGGACCGGTAGGTCCAGTGCTATTGGACACGTGTCAGTACCAGAGCTTCCCTCTGTCTGGGGTTAGGTCCGGGGGTGCCATATTGGTATTCTGACCGGAGCTTCCCATGTGCGAGTGATAGCTCCGATCTTGTGATACACGTGGCGGCCCTGGGACTAACCATTTGGGAAGCAGGTCCGGCACGCCTGACATGTTGGGCCTTCGGAGGTCTTCAAATCTGGTAGATGGAGTTTCCTTGTGATCTTTGCGATCCCAATGGGTATCCGGTACGGAGGGTACCGACAGTGGCCCCCTGGGCTCACCTCCGGGAGAGACCTTTTGGATGAAGTCATTTCGCCCGAGGTGGGTCCATTCTTCGGTTTCTGAACTGTGTCTTCAAGGGTCTTTGGTTGTGCCGTTGCCGGTAGTTCACAGTTAAACTTCCGCCGCGTGGCGTATCTTGGAGGCGGCAGGTGAGATCTCAGCGTGCGGATCTCAAGCAATTGAAGGTCACCGGTTTCCGATACAAAAATCGTATCGGTTCCACGCGCCCTGTCAGGCCGCCGACTTCGAGTTTCCCGCCTTTCATGATGACAACCGTTCGCCTGGGGTAAGAACCTCGGCTTGATCGTCGGGGTGGCCCCGGGGCCCCTTGTCATTGGCGGGGTGAAAATTTTGACTGGTATCGTCGGCTCCTCTGCGGTTTCCATCCAGGCGCTATAGGGGCTTACTTAAGAAGGAAAGCATGCATCGTTTGGGGTTCTTTACGCCTTTCAATTGATCTTGTGCTCAAACCTTCCAAACTTTTGCTTGTCTTTCCTCTCTTGCCTCGCTGTGCCGCAATGGAGTTGGGTCTCCGCCCGAGCCGACTGAAGACCGATGATGATTTGAAGAAGGTTCGGGCCCTTATGGGATGGTCCCCTGACTTCTTCAACCACCTGGACCGCGCCGGCAAGCTCCTGTTTGAGAAGGAACACGCCGGCGACATGGTGTACTTCTTCGCGTACGCCATGGTGGGACTGATCCCACCTTTCTCCTCCTTCTTCTTGATGCTGCTAGACCTTTATGGTCAGCAACTGTACCACCTTGGCCCCCAGTCCATTCTGTTGGTGTCCATCTTTGTCCATTTTTGCGAGATGTGGGTGGGCATTCCCCCCTGCATTGAGCTTTTCCGCACCTTCTTCACTGTCCAAACCACAGGTCGGAGCGACGAGAACCTTGGATTCTACTGTTTTGTGAAGCGCAAGAAGTGTTCGTACAAGTACTTGCAGTCGTTCCCTTCTGGGAAGTGGGATGACTGGAAGAAGGATTGGATTGTTATCAGGGTGGAGGAGCACGAGCAGCTGGAGCTGCCAGAAGGCCTCCCCAACATTGACACTGCAGTTTGGAGTGAAGCTCCGGTGCTGTCGGATGCCTTCAACCCTGCTCTGACCAGGATCTTCCTATGCGTGGAGGGAGGGGTGACTCCCGAGGCGGTGTTTTGCAACTTCCTGACCAACAGGTGGGCTCCGCTGAAGAGGAGGGAGAAGTTGGCTTGGACCCTCAACAGCGTGCTGGACGACGACCGGATCGAGACCGGTTTGAAGTCCAACATGGAGGGTGCAACTTTGGAGTTCCACCTGAAGAAGTTCCAGCACGGCATCGACGTCGAGGGCGACGACTTGGCTCCGCCAACAGCTTTCCTCCCACTGAACATGGAGGCAGAATATAGTAGGGAGCTCCGGCAAACGATGCCGGTGCTTGACGACCTTGGTGTCGTTGAGAGGCACTCGACCACCGGGTTGGCGATCTCCAAAGCTCCGGAAGGTGGCTCTGTCCCCGCCCCTAAGCCAAGAACCGAAGTCGTCGGCAAGGGCAAGGAATTGGTCGAACCCTCGAGCTGTAAGAGGAAGCATGTCGACAGAAGGGCTAGACATACTTCTTCCGCGGTGTATCCTTCTCCCCGAAGGGGGAGGTCTACGACGGTGGCATCTACCCCAGTAGCGGCTTCTTCCCGGGGTGCTAGCTCCGGCTAGGTGACTCCGATACCAGGTCCAGCTGAGGGCTCCAGGTCCGGAGGTCCTTCCCGGTCAAGGGGGCCTCGACCAGAGCAACGCCACCAGCAGCAGCAAGATCCGAGGGGCCCTCCGAGACTACCATGCCAGTGGCGGCTGGGGCCAGTCCAGAGCGTCCGGAGAAGAGGTTCTGCGGTAACTGGTGCGGAAGCCTTCCGAGGTAATTTTTGATTTTTTACCTCAGTCAGTTGTTTTATTGTTAAATATATTTTGAGTCTCTTCGTACTTCATTCACAGCGTGCCCAAGAAAAGGACTGAAGCTCCGGTCCCTGCAGCAGCGGTTGAGGCTGTGCGGGCTAAAGCACCGGCTCCGATTCCAACACCGCCCAAGAGGTGGTTGAGGCTGCGGCAGCCCCGGCGCTAGCTGTCATGGTTTTGGACGACTCATCCCCAGAAGCTCCTGTGGTAGCGCCGGACCACGGGACTGAAGATGTACCAGCAGTGCCAGCTTTGGAGGTTGAAGCTCTGGGCTTGGATGCTGAGATGTTGGACGCTCCGGTCGCAGAGCCAGAGGAAGCTGCGATTCCGGCCCTAGAGCCAGATGTTGTTGAAGCCCTGGGAGTCGAGCCAGTGGCTGATGAAGTCCCGGCGGTAGAGCCAGGTGTTGTTGAAGCTCCGTGCCAGTTGTCGAGGAAGCTCCGACAGCAGAGCCGGTTGCTGCATAAGTTTTGGCTGTGGAGCCGGCTGTTGAAGAGGTTCTGGCGTCCGCGCCATTTGTTGCGGAGGTGTTGGAGCCTGAGCCCTTGGTGGTTGAAGCGCCAGCGCCCGAGCCCATGATGGATGAAACGCCAGCACCTGAGCCAGAGGCGGAGGAAGTGCCTGCGCCGGAGCTAGAAGTGGCTTCTGCTCCGACCGAACCTTCAACACCTGCTCCGGAAGCGGTGATCCCTGCCTGAGGGGCCAGTTGTTGATGACCTGGCGGCCGGGCCTCGGAACCAATTCCGGAGGTCAGAACTTCTGCTGCAATCACCTCCTCGGCGGTGGCCGAGGCTATCCCGGAGGACGGCCCTAGTGCCGTGGAAGCTCAGGGGACCGCTCTCGTAGAGTGGGACCCAATTTTTGTTGCTGAAGATCCGCTGGAACCAGCAGAGAGGACCCCAGCAGGTTTGGACCCAATCCCCCTATCGTTGTCTATCGACAATGCCTGCTCCAGTCTTTGCCAAGTGCAGCTGGCCTTCTACCACGATAGCAAAGCCCTCGAGGAGGAGTTCCAAACCCTTAGGAGGTGGCGCAACCGAGTCCATTTTGAGACCATGCTGGCGCAGTCGAGGCTAGCTGATGACAAGGAGTGGGTGAAAAGGGAGAAAGTCCGCCTGGAGTACTGGGGTAAGTTGTTGGATGAGAGGGAAAGCATGACGCGGACCCTCGAAAACCAGTCTCCGGCCATCTATGATCAGGCCAAGGCTGCTAATAGCGCAGCTAATGAGCGCCAGGAAAGGCTCTCCGCTATTCACGATAGTCTTGTCTAGCGCTGGGAGGCTCTTGAAGCTCGGGAGAGACGGCTCGAAGATGAAGAGCAGAAATTCCTGGAGCTGCGGGATGACCTCTCGAAGAGGGAGGAGGAGCTTGTCCAAAAGAAAGCTCTGGCTGACAAGAGCCTTGAAGAACGCACCAAGAAATATGAGGAGCGTTGCAAGGAGGAGGAGGAGGAGAAGGCCTTGGAGCGAGGGCAAGAACTCTACAAGTAGGAGAATGCCATCACCGCCCGGGAGAAGAAAGTGCGGGGCCGGGAGAAAGATCTGGTCAACCGCCGGAATGAGATCCACCTCCAGGAGGAAGAGCTCAGCAAGCTCGAAAGGCAGGTTGCTGAAACAATTCAGCCGAATGCCAAAGAGGTGGAGCGTCTTGCTCGGGAGAGCTCGCAGCTGGCGACAGCCAAAAGATCCTTGGCGGAGATGCGTGGTGCAAGAGCTGCAGAGTCCCAACAAGTTTAGGACTTCCTGGGCAAGGCCAACGACACGCTGACGTCAATGGGCTTCAGTCCCGTGCGTTAGGATGATCCGGAGCCGGAGCTGGACCAGGCGTTGGAGGCACAGAGTTCAACAGGCCACAACAAATCCAAGGTGGGCGATGTCATCGCAGACCAATTGGAAACGGAGGGTCAGTCCCTGGCGAAGAACGTCATAGAGTTTGTGCTGACGTGCTACACCAGCCGGGACACTCAATTCCCTCTGGACCCGGTGCTTGAAGGTCCCATCGAAGGAGAGGGTGAAGCCGCCCGAGCCAACGTGTCGAAGGTGGCCCAAAAGGTCGCCCAATTCTTTCATAGGGTCTAGGATCGTCTCCATGTAGCTCCCGCTTGTATTCTCTCTTCTTCTTCTCCAAATTTTGTAATCTCTTGTCTCCAGATGAATGAAATCCAAGTTTTGTGAATTCGAATTTCATATGGTCAATGCCGGAACCACTAAGCTCCGACAGCCTTAGGGGGCCTCCACTATCGAAGACTTCGAACCTACAAGTTCGAAGCACACAAGTCTTCAACAACTGTTACATCCTTTTGGTAGATGTATACAATTTGATTGTGAACATGTAACAAAAGGATGTAACAGTTGTTGAAGACTGGCGTGCTTCGAACTTGTAGGTCCGAAGTCTTCGATAGTGTAGGCCCCCTGAGGCTGTCGGAGCTTAGTGGTTCCGGCATTGACCATCACCGGAGCTTAGTAGCTCTGGCAGTTGTCTCCATCGACACGTAAAGCATCGATAGTTAACTTTCTGGGTGTCGGACCTTGGTAGCTCCAGCAGTGACCTCCGTCAACACGTGTTGTGTCAACGTCAGACTCCACTTTAGAGTCTTTCCACCATCTTCATGTTGACGACTTGCCTCTTAGCTTTCCCGGAACTGAGTAGCTCCAGAGATGCTCGATGTCAATGTTTGAACATTGACCACAAGCCGCCTAAAGAATGTTGGAGCTTATTTATTTTTCCTGCACACTAAAGTCAAGAAAAAAAGTAAAATCCGTTTCCTATCTATAACTTCATTGCGGCTTACTGTTCCCAAGAAATTTTTAGGTCGAACACAATCCCAAATACAATCAAGAGCGCCGTCTTGCTCCCTTGAGGTCCGATCGTTTCTAGACTCGCCTTACTTCGGCCTGCCGGGGTGTAGGTAGAGTGGCGTACTTAGGGTGCATGACCAGGCTCAGTCGATAGCACACTCCGGCCCTAGATTGGCTTGGCGGCATTCAGACAAGTAGGCCATCAACAATGTTTGAACCTGGAAGGATGGACAATGCAACTCGAATTGTACATGAATTGGTCGAGCTAAAGCTTCTTAAGAACTGCACAACTTTGTTATAGACAAGAAAGAGAAAAATAAAAAATATTGAGCTTGTACAAAGTAAATGCACGTGGAGTCTGTTTTCACACAATGATGTCTTTCATTATATGTCTGGGGTACAGGGGAAACAACTACATTCTTAGGTTCAGAACCAGGCTAAGTGTGTTTCATTTCTCATTTGACCCAAGGTAGCTAGCTACACTTTTAGTTCTGAAACTGTGACAAGTGTTGCATGGACGTTGCGGACCTAGGAGGGTAGGTCCGGCTGTCCTCCGGGAGGAGCTACCCGACTCTGTACAATGACTCTATAACATACACCACGTGTAATTACAGACTCACCTCCGTGATATTAAGCGTAGAACCTATGGAGGTGCTCAATGTTCCTAGGATTTGGGAGAGGTGTCCCATCCTCGGTTGCCAAGCGAACGCATCCGGGACGGGATACTTTGATCACTCGGAAGGGTCCCTCCCAGCTGGGGGAGAGTTTGTTTAACCCTTCTCTGGATTGTATTCTCCGTAGCACCAGATCACCTTCCTCGAGCTGTCGGCTGTGAACATGCCATTGGTGATAGCGCCAAAGAGCTTGGCTGTATTGGGCATTCCGAACAGCTGCTCGGCACCTTCCCTCTTCAAGGAGGTCAAGGTCTTCACGCTGGAGCTGGTCCTGCGTGGCTTCGTCGAAGGTCCGGACGCAGAGCGACCCAAGGTGATTTCCGGAGGAAGGACTGCTTCAGCTCCGTACACCAGGAAGAAGGGTGTCTCTCCAGTTGACCAGTTTGGAGTTGTCCTGTTGGCCCATACAGTGGGCGGAAGCTCTTCAATCCAGTTGGATCCATGTTTTTTTAGGCGCTCATATGTGCGCGTCTTGATTCCTTTCAGGATTTCTGCATTTGCTCTCTCAGCTTGGCCATTGCTTTCCGGGTGAGCTACGGAGGCGTAGCTAACTTGGATGCCGAGGTCTTTGCAGTATCCTTGGAAAGCAGAGCTTGTGAATTGGGTCCCATTATCTGTTATGATTTTGTTCGGGACTCCAAATCTGCATACTATGTACTGCAAGAAGTTGATAGCTGATTGCTTGTTTATTGTCACAACTAGAGTTGCTTGTGGCCATTTGGTGAATTTGTCAATGGCAACATACAGGAACTTGTAACCTCTAACGGCTCTTGGGAAAGGTCCCAACATGTCCATCCCCCACACAGCGAAAGGCCATGTAGGAGGTATCATTTGTAGAGGTTGAGCTGGTGTGTGAATTTGCTTTGCATGGAACTGGCATGCTTTGCATTTCTTCACCAGCTCAGTTGCATCCTGGAGCACTGTAGGCCTGTAGAAGCCATGCCGGAAGGCTTTACCGACCAGCGTGCGGAAGACGCATGGTACCCACACTCGCCTCCATGGATTTCTGTGAGGAGCTCGCATCCTTCTTCCCTTGTGATGCACCGCATTAGGACGCCGTTGGCACCACGCCGGTAGAGATCCCCTTCTACTAGCGTGTATCTTTTAGCCAATCTGACTATCCGATCAGCGAATACATCATCGTCAGGAAGGATGTTGTCTTTCAAGTAGCTCCGGATCTCCGAGATCCATGCATCGGAGCTTGTTTGAGCATTTGAGTCTTGCGTGCTTGGTTGCTCGGAGCTTCCGGCAGCACCTACGACCCTTGATGGCTGCCATGGTAACAAGGCCATCGGGATCGCGCGCTTCGGGATGCTGGTCTCACCCCCTTTGCTCAGTTCGGCAGGCTGAGCTGTGGGTTTTGACAACCTCCGGACGAAGGTTCCGTCAGGAGCCGGAGCTCCGGTTGACGCTTTCGTCGAGAGTTCATCAGCTTCAGCGTTATGGACACGCTGGACATGGTGGAGATCCAGGACTTCGAAGTCCTTCTGAAACCTCTGGACTTCAAGGAGATAAGCAGCTAGTTGAGGATTGTTACAAAAGCATTCACCGTTCACCTGTTTAATGATGAGCTGCGAATCTCCCATGACCAACAGCTGCTTGACACCGTATGATAGTGCCACCTTTAGTTCATAAATGAGTGCTTCATACTCCGCCATATTGTTGGTCGCCTTGAAGTCAAGGTGGACCATGTATTTTACCTTCTCCCCGGTTGGAGCGAGGAGAAAGACTCCAGCTCCGGCCCCCTGCTTTTGCATGGAGCCGTCGAAGTAGAGGGTCCAGTGAGGCTCGGTGAAGACTGGAGCCTTGAGTTTTGACTTCTGCTCACTAGGGCCCCTAGGGTTTGATGGAGAGGGGGTCCATTCCGCCATGAAATCTGCCAATGCTTGACTCTTGATCGCTTGTCTTGGGATGAATTCAAGATCGAATTCGGCCAATTCCGCTACCCACTTTGCAATGTTCCCGGTAGAGTTGGGATTATGCAAGATCACACGCAGTGAGTAAGAGGTCACCACTGAGATCTTGTGAGCTTGGAAGTAATGGCGAAGCTTCCTGGAGTCGATGAGAACTGCATAGAGCAGTTTGTGCACCTCTAGGTATCGAGTCTTGGCATCATGTAGTACTTCGCTGATGAAGTATACTGGGCGTTGGACTGTTCGGACCCTCCCGGAGGGGCCCGGAGCTTCCTCCACATCGACCCAGACCCTCCTATAGGGGTCTGAACCTGCTTCGGGGACCTCCGGGTCCCTGCTAGAGGAACCCAGAGCTTCTGCTGGATTGACCCGGACCCTCCCAGAAGGGTCCAAGTCTTCTGGGATAACTCCCTGTTGATCCAAGTCTGGGGGCTGGGACCCAGACTCACCTTCATGAACCTCCGGACCCTCCCGGAGGGGTCTAGATTCCTGAGCTTGTGATGGTTCTGGTCTCTCTGCGACTAGGACCATGCTGCAACCTCGTCGGTTGCTGAAATGTAAAGCAGTAATGGCTCACCAGGGTTCGGAGCTACCAAGGTTGGTAGAGTGGTGAGGAGCTGCTTTAGCTCTTGGAACGCCTTTTCTGCTTCTTTAGACCATTGAAATGGTCCGGATTTCCTCAATATCTTAAGGAAGGGTAGTGCCCGTTCCTCCAGTGTTGAGATGAATCGGCTGAGGGCGGCTAGACATCCAGTCAGTTTCTGGACATCTTTGATGTGGGATGGTGGCCGCATCTCCTCTATGGCTTTAATCTTCACCGGATTTGCCTCTATGCCCCGGTGGTTTACCAAGAAGCCGAAAAGCTTCCTGGAGCTAACCCCGAAGACGCACTTGTCTGGGTTCAGCTTCGTGCGGGTGACCCGCAACTTGTCGAAGACGGCTTGCAAGGTATCAAGGAGTGACTCCTTGTCCTTGATCTTGACGACGATGACATCAACATACACTTCCACCATGTCCCTGATGAGCTCTCCAAAGGTTTTGTACATAGCTCGTACAAATGTTGAAGTTGCATTCTCTAGACCAAATGGCATGGCAATATAACAGTACAATCCATCTACTGTGATAAAAGAAGTATGTTCTTCATCTTCCCTAGACATTCTGATTTGATAGTATCCGGAATATGCGTCTAGGAAACACAGTAATTCACACCCGGAGTTGGAATCCAGTATCTGATCTATTCTAGGTAGTGGGAATGGATCTTTTGGGCATGCCTTATTTAATGTTGTGTAGCCGACGCACATCCGAAGCTTCCCGCCGGCCTTGGGTACAACAACTGGGTTTGCCGGCCATTTTGGATGGAAGACTTCTCGGATGAATCTAGCCCCGAGCAACTTCTTCACTTCTTGTCGTACGAAGTTATGTCGCTCTACGGATTGCTTCCAAGGCTTCTGATGTATGGGCCGAGCATCGGGATAGATCTTCAGATTATACTCGATCACTTCCCTAGGGATCCCAGGAATTTGTGACGGTTGCCAGACAAACACATCGACATTAGCCCGGAGGAAAGTGATGAGCGCGAGTTCCTATTTGTCATTCAGACCTCCCGATACACGGGTGGTCTGAGCGACATCGGAGCTGATTTGGATGACTTTGATGGGGATGTTGGTGTCGCCGCTTGGTTGCACGCGAGGTGCAGAGGTTGAGCCTCGTTGACGAATGCTCGGGGGTTTCGGAGCTTGCTCCTGCCTGGATTCTTCCTCCTGCGCTATAGCAAGCGCATGGAGTTCCTCTAGAGCAGTCACTCCGGCAGTACAGTCTCCGCGGATCTGGAGAACGCCAACTGGTGTAGGCATCTTCAACACCAGGTAGCCATAATGAGTAGCAGCCATGAATTTGTACAAGGCGAGACTGCCCAGAATGACGTTGAAAGGCAAGTTGATCTGAGAGACGTCAAAGATCCACTTCTTAGTGCGATAATTCTCCCGAGTCCCGAAGGACACGGGGAGAGTAATGGCACCGAGTGGTGTTATGGCCCCCGGACCTACTCCGGAGAAAGGTCGGGAGGGGCGAAGGTCCAAAGATCGGAGCTGAAGCTTGACGAAAGCTTTGAAGCTTATGTGGTTCAGCCCCGAACCCCCGTCCATCATTACATGGTGGAGTTGAATGTTGTTTATGGTAGGTGATACCATCAATGGTAGCTAGCCAGCTTCGATCATTTTCTGAGGGCAGTCCGAAGCATCAAAAGTGATGGTAGTGTCCATCCACTTTTGATGAGGCTCCGCCCTAGCTGTAGGAGCTACTGAGGCCATGTCCCGCCGCATGGTCTTGAGGACACGGTGGGAGGTGATGTCCCACGAACCACCAAAGATGGTGTTCATGGTCTTCCGACGCTCATTGTCAGAGACGTCGGAGTCATCGTCGACGGAGGTGTAAATAGGCTTCAGGACTTTTTTAGGGTCCTGGAAGCCTAACTCCTCTTTAGCCGGAGCTTCATCGACCTTCTGTTTTCCTTCCCTCTAATGGAAAGGAACTTCTTCCCGGCGCTTGTTGTAGCGCTCGGCAAGGTTTTGGACCTCCCGACAGTCCTCCAAGTTGTGGCCGTTCGACTTGTGGATAGGACACCACATTTTGGAGTTGCCACCGTCTTCAGAGGATGGCCGAGGTCATTTCTCGGGGCGTGGCCCCCGGCCACCCGGAGCTGCAGCAGCTGCAACGGTAGATGAGCCGGCCGACGACTTCTTCTTGCGGTTGGACTTTTTCTTCTTTTTGCCACTCCTGGAGGTAGTGGCTTCGCCTTTGGAGGATTTTTTGCCATCCTATGGAGGTGGTTTGGAGTGCATCTCACATCCCTCCGTAGCTTTGGCACACTTGTCTGCCAAGCTGAAGAGCTCCGTGACGCTGGTGATCTCCTTGACTGCCAGTTTCTCCAGCATCTTCTTATCTCGTACGCCATGTCTAAATGCCATGATATAAGAAGCGCTAGAGATAGAAGGAATGGTGTTTCATACCTGGGAGAACCTCTGGATGAATGAGCGCAGGGATTCTCCCCACTTCTGCACAACTGCAAAAAGGTCCAGTTCAGTGCCTGGTTGGGTGTATGAACTCTCGAAATTGGCTGTGAACTGTTGGCACAATTCCTCCAAACTATTGATAGAGTTGTGAGGAAGCCTCATGAACCAGGACCTGGCGGTCCCAGTCAAAGCCACTGGGAAGTAGTTGGCCATTACGACCTCGTTACCTCCGGCCGCAAGGATTGCGGTGGTGTAAATTTGGAGAAACTCGGCGAGATTAACAGTCCCGTCAAATTTCTCCGGTAGGTGAGGGCGGAACTTTTGTGGCCATCTGACCATGCGTAGGTGCATGGCCAGTGCAGAACAGCCTCCTCCTACTGCCTCAGGAGCAGGGCTATCTCGAGCCTCTCGCCTTTCTCGAGCATGCTCGATATGGACACGGACGTCCTGTTGACGGTAACGGCGATCAAGCTCCGCCCGGAGGTCATGAGTTGACATCCTGGTTACCGTATGAGTATGTCGCACCCCGGAAGGTAGCGATGTAACTTGTTGTGACGCAGCACGCCTCGTATTCTGGGAAGCATGCGGACTAAGTCTACCAGACACAGTCCGACGCTGCTATGGGGCCCGCCCCGAAGGAGGAGGACCTTAGTTGCTGATGCGGTCGGCTGCTGCTGCAACCAGATGTTCCACATCAGCCCTCCACTGCTCCATTGCACCCTGGGATGCACCTGGAGGTGGTGGACGTTGGAGGAAAGCACGCGCTGCATGAAGCGCGTGTTCAGGGTTGTTGCTATTCGCCGATGCAGTGACCGACGCCGATGCACCGTCACGCTACTCAGCTTGACGTGCTGGTGCAGGTGGTGGTGGTGGAGGCATGACTCCTGCTGGAGCCACGGCGCCTGCTTGTTGCTGCATGTTGGAGGGATTGCCTACAGCGGGTTGAACAGCAGGGTTGCCATTGGATGATCCAGCAGCTGACTTCACCATACTCGAAATCTCGGGCACCCCCCTACCTGGCACGCCAACTGTCGGTGTTTGGATTCAGCAGATCTCTCAACACTACCTTAGGTAGATTAAGGAGTTGTAGTTCGGTAATGGGCGCACAGAGATTCAAGAAGGTGAAAGACAATTGTGCACATAGATTTACGTGGTTAGGGCCGCCTGAGCGTAATACCCTACTCCACGGGGTGTGTTGGTGATGTATTAAGCGTGTGAGTCTAGAAGAAGCTCCAGAAGAAGAAGCTTGTCTAGCTCAGGGAGTTCAGTCATGGTCTAGAACCGTTCCTTGTGTATCGTCGACCAATCTTTTTATAGTACAAGGACTGATTGTTACAACGTTAGCCTGGCCCGACAGGTGGCCCCGGCGGTTACACATGCTTGATACACAATAAATGCGGTTAATTACCCTTAATAACCTGGTAACGGGCCTTAATAGTGTCGTTACCAGTATTAAGGACCATTCGATCGTGTGTCATTAATATGGCATTAATGACACTTAATCGGGTCTTGAAGTCTTTGATTGATCCTTGAAGGTCCGAAGCCGTTAGGGGGTCCACTGGCCTGATAGTTGAAATTGAAGGTCCGGCGGTTGCCACGTGGCAGCTCCAGAGCTTACCGTCATGGACGGGTAGGTCCGGTTCTGTTGGACACGTGTCAGTACTAGAGCTTCCCTCTGTCTGGGGTTAGGTCCGGGGGTGCCATATTGGTATTCTGACCAGAGCTTTCCATGTGCGGGTGATAGCTCCGATCTTGTGATACACGTGGCGGCCCTGGGACTAACCATGTCAGGGAAGCAGGTCCGACTACGCCTGACATGTGGGGCCCTCGGAGGTCTTCAAATCTGGTAGATGGAGTTTCCTTCTGATCTTTGCAATCCCAAGGGGTATCCGGTACGGAGGGTACCGACAGTGGCAAATTGACACAGAGGTTTACGTGGTTCGGGACGCCTGAGCGTAATACCCTACTCCACGGGGTGTGTTGAATGTTGTATTGAGCGAGTGAGTATGTGTGTGAGAGCGTAAGTGTCTCCAGAGCTCAGAGAGCGTCTTAGTGTGTTCAGAGAGAGTCTAGAGAGCTAAGAGAGTGAGAGCCTTGTGTATCGTCAACCACTCCTTTTATAGTACAAGGACCGATCGTTACACAGTTAGCCTGGTCCGACATGTGGCCCTGGGGGTTACTAATGTTCAATACACAATAAATGAGGTTAATTACCCTTAATAGCGTGGTAACGGGCCTTAACAGTGTTGTTACTGGTATTAAGGGCCTTCCGATCGTGTGTCATTAATATGGTATTAATGACACTTAATCGGGTCTTGAAGTCCTTGATTGCTCCTTGAAGGTCCGAGCCGTTGGGGGTCCATCAGACTGATTGTGGAGGTTGAAGGTCCGGCGTCCGGACACGTGGCAGCTCCGAAGCTTACCGTCGTGGACGCGTAGGTCCGACGCTGTTGGACACGTGTCGGTACCGGAGCTTCTCTCTGTTTGGGGTTAGGTCCGAGGGTGCCGTACCAGTATCCGATCTGGAGCCTTCCCATGTGTGGGCAATAGCTTCGGTCTTATGATACACGTGGCGGCCCTGGGACTAACCATGTCGGGGAAGCAGGTCCGGTTACAGCTGACATGTGGGGCCTTCGGATGTCTTCAAATCTGGTAGATGGAGTTTTCTTGTGATCTTTGCAATCCCAAGGGGTATCCGGTACGCAGGGTACCGACAATAGGTGTCTAGTTGCTAATGATTCAAAGGACTTATATTGTTGGCATCATAGACTTGGTCACGTAGGATTTGATCATCTAACGCGCATTAGTGCTCTTGATCGCATAAGTGGGCTGCCTAAGCTTAAAGGGGACAAAGAAATTGTGTGCCCTTCTTGTAGACATGCTAATATTGTCGCAGGTTCACATACTCCTCTCACAATGATCATGACAACTGAACCGGGTCAACTTTTGCACCATGACACTGTAGGATCTTCACGCGTTCAATCCTTCGGAGGTAAATGGTATGTTCTTGTGATTCTTGACAATTATTCTAGATACTCTTTGGTTTACTTTATGGCATCTAAGAATGAAGCTTTTAGTCACTTTAGAACTTTATTTCTTAGATTATCAATTGATCACCCATGATCATTAAAAGCAATTAGAAGTGATAATGGAACCGAATTTAAAAATCAATCTTTTGATTACTTTTGTGCTGAAAATGGAATCGATCATCAATTTTCTTCACCATATGTACCTCAACAAAACGGTATTGTAGAAAGAAAGAACAGAACCTTAGTTGAGATGGCTAGGACTATGCTTGATGAATATCAAACTCCTAGGAAATTTTGGGCTGATGCGATTGCAACTCCTTGTTATGTCTCAAATAGTGTTTTCTTGCGCACTAAGCTAGGTAAAACATCATATGAGCTCCGGTTTGGACATAGGCCTAGTGTTACACACTTTCGGGTCTTTGGTTGCAAATGCTTTGTTAAGAAACATGGTAATTTTGATAGATTTGAATCTAGATCTGTTGATTGTATGTTTCTTGGTTATCCATCTCATACTAGAGGCTACCGTGTGCTTTTACTTGACATTAACAAAATTGTGGAGACTTGTGAGGTATCTTTTGATGAAGCTAGCCCAGGTACTAGCTCAAACATTGCAGGTCCAGATCCATATCCGCAGGGGGAAAGCATTTTCATTGAAGATGAGGAAGAGGTGGAGCTGCTGCCCGAAAATTCAGCAGCTAATGACATTGTACCAGCTCCTGATTTTGATTAACAGCCAGCACCGACGACCACCATTGCTGGTCCAGATCCTCCTCAAGTCACAAGCTCATCGATTTGTGATGAATATGAAGAAGAAGAAGAAGCTTGTGAAGTGTCCACTCCCCTCCGGGTTCTCAAAATTCATCCTCCACAACAAATTATTGGAAGCCTGCACAAACGAGTCACACGGTCCAGGTTTTGTGATCCAAACTCTCATGCTCATTCTGCTTTTGTTGCTTCTTGTGAACCCAAAGATATATCACACGCACTCACTGATGAATCTTGGATTATTTCCATGCAAGAAGAGTTAGAAAATTTTGAAAGAAATAATGTTTGGAAACTTGTACCTCCACCTCAAGGTCACACTTTAATTGGAACTAAATGGGTGTTTAAAAATAAACAAAGTGAGGATGGGGTTGTGGTTAGGAATAAGGCTAGGTTTGTTGCTCAAGGTTTCACTCAAGTTGAAGGTCTAGATTTTGATGAAACTTTTGCTCCTGTTGCTAGATTAGAAGCCATAAGAATTTTGTTAGCTTTTGCTGCATCTAAAAGTTTTAAGCTATATCAAATGGATGTTCAAATTGCTTTTCTTAATGGCTACATAGATGAGGAGGTGTATGTCAAACAACCACCAAGTTTTGAAAATCCAGATTTTCCTTATCATGTTTACAAACTGTCCAAAGCCTTGTACGGTCTCAAACAAGCCCCTAGAGCATGGTATGATAGGTTAAAACATTCTTACTTGAAAAGGGGTTTACCATGGGCAAGGTTGATACAACTCTTTTTGTGCTTAAGCATGGCAGTGACTCATTATTCGTTCATGTGTATGTGAATGATATCATCTTTGGTTGTGCTTCTCATGATCTTGTGTCCAAGTTTTCAGCTATGATGAGTTCAGAATTTGAGATGAGTATGATGGGAGAACTCACGTACTTTTTGGGGCTGCAAATCAAGCAAACCAAGGAGGGTACCTTTGTGCATAAAACGAAGTATACAAAAGACCTCCTAAGGCGCTTCAACATGGACAAAAGCAAGCCTCTTCAGACACCAATGGTGTAACGCCCGGTTCCGAAAAATGAACCAAGCTAACGCATATATGTGCCCAGGATGTTCAACACACATACACGAGTGCAATCACAAAAGAGTATACAGAAAGTTACCACAGAATAAGATTAATTATCAAATTTTATCACACAAACCATATTATCCTCGAATACAAGCTTTAATGAATATTAATGACAAGTTCAACTAATGCAGCGGAAATAAACTAATTAAGCAACTAAGCAAACTAAACAAAAGGGATAGCGCAGTTCCATGCAACACCACAGGCAAAGTTGATGGTAGACACGGCCTAGAACTCCGCATTATCGCCATTAAACTCACAATCCTGACCTGCAACTGTTGGGGGGGATTGCAAGAGTGAGTACGTGTCGTACTCAGCAAGTGTGGAAAGTATGACATGTGGCTGATTCAAATGACGAATGTAATAATGGCTAAGTGCTGAAAAGTATAGTAAAGCATTTGAAAAACATTATACTATGTCTATGTGAAACAATCCCGTCATAACCATCATATTAACAAAATATAAACCATATCCAATTATTGCCAACATCATCATTATCCATGTCCAGTTACCATAACTCAAATTCATATCCATAACCATAAGCCATAAACCATCCATAACCATTACCAACCCATAACCATAAACCAACCATCCCAAAATTCCAAATCCAACTCTAATCATGTAGGTCATCCAGGCGCTCATAACCGGAAGCACGGCTATCATGATAGTTTTTAACACTCTGCAGAGGTTGTACCACTTTACCCACATGTTCGTGATTTCATCACCTTTCGATGACTAAGAAACCTCCATTATGCCATCTCACACCTCCGTAGGTGTGTGGCCAAGAGATCACAAAATAGCCTTTCAAAAGGGACTACTAGTATGTACGGGCCCACTAAGGTTTCACCGGCAGGCTTGAATCTCCATTCTCCCACCCACGGGCCCCCTCGTGTGCCATGCGGATCCCAGGGCAGTCCTCCTCGACTCCCATTCCCCGCGTCATCCAATGGTCCATACAATACTAGCAGCGCTCCTAATTATTCAACTACGCCGCACCCATACTTGGCCTTGTGGTGGCACTGTTGACCTGGCATATTCTCGCATCAACCGGTCCTTAGATCTAAAGCAAGCAAACCACCATAACATCCAACCCATCCACATACCAGGCTTGCTTAGATCACCCATCATATTGACCAGTTCACATTAACCATAATATCATTGATGCATAATTAAATGTGTAGTGTTGTTTGCCATCCCAATTAATTAAGCGAAGCAGAAAGGTAAAAACCCTTCCCGACTCTCTACCATATATTCCAGGTGACAAGGGTGGTTAAACAAAGCTAGTAAACTTCCTACCATAGGATTCCCGTCAATTTGACACAAGCATGCAGTTTTGCAAACAAAACATTTATTTTAAAATAGGATCAATATGCTTCAAGGACACTTGCCTTGCTCCGGCGGATAGGGTTGCTCAAGCGATTCGAAGTCTTGGTTCTCGAAATCCTCGTACACGACTTCTTGAGCACTTCCCTCTACTCATGATCACACATACAAGAAAATACATACAAATCAACATGATGCACACACATTAATCAACATGCGATGATATGCATGCATGCAAAGTCAAATAATTAATTAACTACGGTTGTTTATTAATTAGATGCAACTAGTTCATACGTGTTCATACGAGTTTACGGGGGGTTTTAGAGTGGATTAATACTGCTGAAAATAAAAAAGACAATGCAACTAAAATCAATTTACGTCTATTAGATCTAATACATCGCAAAAATTCGCATCGGGAAAAATGAATCCTACCGTAGATGTGATGGCTTCGAAGATCCCGGGATGGGAACAACGCGTAGACGAAGTAGATGCGCAAGGTCCTCCGGCGGCACGACGACAACGACGATCTCCGGCGGACGACGGCACCCTCCTCTTTGTCCTCCTCTTCTTCCCCTCCTTTTTCTTCCTTTTCTTCCCTGCGGCGCAGCCCTCTGGTGCCTTTTTTCCTGCTGCTGGCAGCCGGGCTTTTTTTCTCGTGGAGGCGGCAGCGTTTTCTGGGATCGGGAAAACCTACGGAGGCTACGCGCGTTTTTATAGGCGGCGGGACGCGGTAGAATTCGGTACCGTGGCCAGGGGCCGACTCGGCTCGGGGCTCGATCGCGCGTCGGGGTCGACCGGGGCGGGCGCGTGCGCGACCGCGCTGGGGCGCGAGCGGATGGCGCGAGCGGTGCGGGGCCCAGGGCGGCAGGCGGTGCGGCGCGGTACAGGCAAGGCAGGCGCGGGAGTCGCGCGTCGGGCGATTCGGCGCAGGGGCCAGGGGTCGGCGCGCGGTGCGGGGCCGCGTGGGGCGCGCGGTGCGGGGCCGCGTGGCAGGCGGCGGACGGGCGTGAGGCGCGCGCTGCGCGCGGGAGCGCCTGCCGAGCGGGAGGTGCCCGCTGGCTGGGCCGTTTGGCCTAGCCAGCGGTTGGTTTTTGTTTTTTTTCTTTTTTTTCTTTTTTTATAAATATATTATTATTTATTTTTTTATATTATTTTTTTATATATATAATTATTATATATATTATTTATATATATATTTATATATATTTTTATACTTATTCCCTAATACAAGTTTTAGGCTATAATTATTATTTTCTTTTTCTTCTTTTTGCTACACTATATATGTATGTTTTATCTTTTATTATTTTCCTTTTATCCTACTAATGTTTAATGCATGATCATGTATGCAATGCACGATGCGAAAATTGAGGGTGTTACAAACCTACCCCCCTTAAAGTGAATCTCGCCCTCGAGATTCGATAGCGAGGAGAAAAGATGAGGGAATTCTACCTTCAGGTCTTCTTCACGTTCCCATGTAGCTTCGGCTTCCGTATGGTGTTTCCATTGCACTTTGCACCAACGGATCCTCTTATTTCTCGTGACCCTTTCCTTCATGTCCAAAATCTTGATTGGTTGCTCGACATAGGACAGATCCTCCTGAAGTTCTAACTCGTCCATCGGCACTTGTTCTTCCGGTACCCTGAGACACTTCTTGAGTTGAGAGACGTGAAATACGTCATGTACATCGGAGAGATACGTCGGCAGCTCAAGTCGATATGCCACTTCTCCTCATTTGTCCAAAATCTTGAACGGTCCGATGTAATGTGGTGCCAGTTTTCCTTTGACGCTAAACCGTCGCTGACCTCTGATAGGTGACACCTCGAGGTATACAAAATCTCCAACTTCAAAAGTCAAACTCCTTCGCCTATTATTAGCATAACCTTTCTGTCGAGACTGGGCAACCTTTAAGTTTTCCCGTATTATTTGGACTTGCCTTTCAGCATCTTGTAACACGTCAGGACCAAACACTTGATTCTCTCCGGTTTCATTCCAAAACAAGGGAGTCCTACACTTCCTTCCGTACAATGCTTCGTAGGGTGACATTTTCAGACTTGCTTGGTAGCTATTGTTGTACGAGAATTCAGCATACGGCAAACTTTTATCCCAACTTTTCCCATGCTTTAAAGCACAAGCTCTTAACATGTCTTCCAAAATTTGGTTGGTCCTCTCGGTTTGTCCATCTGTTTGAGGGTGATACGCCGAACTGAAGTTCAACCTTGTGTCCCATTGCTTCATGCAATTTCTGCCAAAATCTGGAGGTAAATTGAGAACCTCTATCCGAGACTATCTTCTTCGGTACTCCGTGTCGACACACAATATGCTCCATATACAATTCTGCTAGCTTCGCGGTGGTATATGTGGTCTTGACAGGGATGAAGTGAGCTGATTTTGTCAACCGATCCACAATAACCAATATTGAATCATAGCCAGACTGAGTTCGCGGTAATCCAACTATAAAGTCCATACCAATCTCTTCCCACTTCCACTCCGGGATCTTCAATGGTTGTAACAATCCGGCTGGCCTTTGATGTTCAGCTTTAACTCGTCGGCACACATCACAAAGTGCAACATATTCGGCTATGTCCTTTTTCATGATGGCCCACCAGTAGCATGTCTTTAGGTCCTTGTACATCTTCGTACAGCCAGGATGAATTGAGTAAGGTGAGTCATGTGCCTCCTTCAATATTGTTTCCCGAATATGCCTGACATTAGGTACCACAATCCTCTTTCCAAGCCATAAGGTACCCTGTTCGTCCTCATCAAATATGAATTCTCTTCTTTCTTGGGTCTTTTCCTTGATTTCCTGTATTTCCTTGTCCTTTGTCTGTCCTTCCCGTATTTCCTGATCTAATGTTGGGTTGACTTCCATCGTTCCCATCTCATTTATGAATCCAAGGTTCAACCGTTCAAACTCCTTGCATAACTCGGATGGCGGCTCCCGGACTGTGAGTTGGTGGCTTACTCCTTTTCGGCTCAAAGCATCGGCCACTACATTGGCCTTCCCTGGGTGATAGTTGATCCCCACGTCATAATCCTTGATGAGCTCCAACCATCGGTGTTGCCTCAGATTCAGATCCGTTTGCATAAATATGTACTTGAGACTCTTGTGATCCGTATAAATCTCACATCGGTGACCAAAAACATAGTGTCTCCATATCTTCAAGGCGTGTACCACAGCTGCAAGTTCAAGGTCGTGTGTATGATAACTCAACTCATGTTTCTTTAGTTGCCTCGATGCATAAGCTACCACTTGGCCTTCTTGCATGAGCACACATCCTAATCCTTGTCTTGATGCATCACAATATATATCAAAACTCTTGCTCACGTCTGGTAATACTAACACCGGCGCGGTTGTCAACCTTTTCTATAACTCCTCAAAGCTATCCTGACAAGCTTGAGTCCATCGGAAAGCCTTCCCTTTCATGAGTAATTCGGTCATATGCTTGGCTATTTTGGAGAAATCCTTGATGAATCGGCGGTAATATCCAGCCATTCCAAGGAAACTCCGAATTTCCTTGACATTCTGTGGTGGTTCCCACTTAAGCACATCTCTCACCTTCCCTGGGTCAACTGATACTCCTCTTCTGGAAATAATATGGCCTAAGAAAGAAACTTCCCACAACCAGAATTGACATTTACTGAACTTGGCATACAATTGGTGTTCCCGTAGCTTCTGCAACGTGAGCCTCAAGTGTTCCTCATGTTCCTTCTCATCCTTCGAGTAGATCATAATGTCATCAATAAACACCACAAAGAACTTATCCAGATATTCCATGAAGACCTTATTCATGAGATACATAAAGTACGCAGGCGCGTTTGTCAATCCAAATGACATGACGGTGTACTCATAGGATCCATATCGTGTCCGAAATGCTGTCTTGGGTATATCTGATGGTCTAATCTTCATTTGGAAGTATCCTGACCGCAAGTCGATCTTGGAGAAAATACAGGCACCCTTCATTTGGTCGAACAAATCCTCTATACAGGGCAGTGAGTACTTGTTCTTAATTGTCATCTCGTTGAGAAACCTATAGTCCACACACATCCTCTGGGTTCCATCCTTCTTATCTACGAAGAGCACTGGGGCTCCCCAAGGGGATGAGCTTGGGCGTATAAAACCCTTCTCTAGCTGCTCTTGAATTTGCTTCTTGAGCTCCGCTAATTCCTTAGGAGGCATCCTATACGGCCTCTTAGCTATAGGTGCAGTTTCGGGTATCAAGTCAATGGTGAATTCTATGTCACGATCAGGTGGCATACCTGGCAACTCATCTGGAAACACATCCGGATACTCGCGAACGATCGGAATGCTTTCCAATGTCACTCCTTCCGCTTGATTGAGCATTGCCTTCTCTCTTGTAGGTTGGGCTGCCTCAACTTCAATGCGTGTACCATGTTCACTTGTCAACTGCACAATCCTCTCGGCACATTGAATGACTCCATTATACTTGCTCAGCCAGTCCATTCCAAGTATTATTTCTATTCCTTGGGAGTCCAAGACTATGAGGTTTGCGAGAAAGTCTACGCCCCTTATTTTAATGCTTACTTTTGGACATACTATATTTGTCCTCATCTCTCCGCTAGGAGAACTTACTAGCATAGTTTGCTTCATATGAGATATAGGCAAATAGTACTTGGCAACATACTTTGACGAGATGAATGAATGAGATGCTCCCGAATCAAATAAGACAGTCGCGGGGTTGGAGATGGCGAGAAACATACCAATCACGACGTCATCAGCTTGCTGGGCTTCCTCAGTAGAGACATGATTCACATTGCCACGAGCAAAATTCTGCTGTCCACGGTTGCCTTGTCGTGCCCCTCCATTTGGTCACGGGTAATTTGGCCTTAGTGCATTGTTCATAGGTCCATATTTTCTTCTGGGGCATTGACTTGCAAAGTGTCCGGGCTCTCCACACACATAGCATGTCTTACCGCCCGTAGCATTAGGGAAGTTTGGGCACAGCTGGTTTTGAGCATTTGGCGCCATGTTGGGACGCGGCACAAGTGGCACAGGATAGCGAGGCGCTTGCATGGCAGGGCGTTGCTGTGGTGGCTGATTTGGGTGGGGTGGATAAGCAGCGCGGTATGCAGGAGCAGATGGGTTGTAGTGTGGTGAAGTAGGTGGTGCATAGCGGGGGCGAACATTGCTTCCTTGCTGCGGTCCATGATGTGGCATCTTCCTCTTGTTGTCCTGCTCTATCTCACGAATCTTGTTCTCAACCACAATAGCCTTGTCAACCAGCTTTTGGAAGTTTGGATAATCAGTATTGAGCAACTGGACTTGAATTTCATTGTTGAGACCCCTCATAAACAGATACTGCTTCCTACTATCAGTGTCGATGTCTTCTGGAGCATATCTTGATAATTGAGTGAATTTGTTGAGATACTCACTCACGCTCATCCTTCCTTGCCTGAGATTTTCAAAATCTTGTCTTCTCAGTATCATAACTCCTTCAGGTACATAGTGGGAACGGAAACTCTGCTTAAACTCAGCCCAAGTGATTGCCTCCTGATTATCATGAGCGTTGCAAAGAGCTTCCCACCAGTCAGCGGCTGCTCCTACTAGTTGATGTGATGCAAAGAGAACCTTCTCCCTATCAGTGCACTGGACAATAGCAAGTTTCTTCTCAATGGACTTCAGCCAATCATCAGCTTCCATTGGGTTTGTGGCTTGTGCAAAGGTAAGCGGTCTGGTCCTCATGAACTCTCCCAAACGGTTGTGGTGTGGCTGTGGTGGTGGTGGTGGCGGTATACGACACTGATTGTTGTTGCCAGCTTGCAGCTGTCCCATTGTCTGTATGATGGTCTGCATGAGCTGGTTTTGCATAGCTAACAGTTGTTCAATATTGATAGCTCCATGAGCATGTCCCTGGTTGTTCTGAGGTACTTCATTGCGCTCCTCCTCATCACTGACATCCCTCTGATTGCGAGTCCTCACCATCTAAAGGAAAGCAATAGGTACGAATTTAGAAATGTCCCCAACTATATGCATCAAGGGATATGAAACTAAACAACTAGCTACACTAGCCTAGGTGGACATGGCAATGCTAAAGCATCCCAAAATCCTCTATTAAGCACACAAGCAAACAATATATATATAGCAAACAACACACTAAGCAAAAACACATCGATTCCTGAGTGCTCCTATGTGCTCTAAAGTGTCCATTCTACCTAGGCTGCATCCTATGGTCAACCTGTGGCTCTGATACCAATCTGTAACGCCCGGTTCCGAAAAATGAACCAAGCTAACGCATATGTGTGCCCAGGATGTTCAACACACATACACGAGTGCAATCACAAAAGAGTATACAGAAAATTACCACAGAACAAGATTAATTATCAAATTTTATTACACAAACCATATTATCCTCGAATACAAGCTCTAATGAATATTAATGACAAGTTCAACTAATGCAGCGGAAATAAACTAATTAAGCAACTAAGCAAACTAAACAAAAGGGATAGCGCAGTTCCATGCAACACCACAGGCAAAGTTGATGGTAGACACGGCCTAGAACTCCGCATTATCGCCATTAAACTCACAATCCTGACCTGCAACTGTTGGGGGGGGGGGGGGGGGTTGCAAGAGTGAGTACGTGTCGTACTCAGCAAGTGTGGAAAGTATGACATGTGGCTGATTCAAATGACGAATGTAATAATGGCTAAGTGCTGAAAAGTACAGTAAAACATTTGAAAAACATTATACTATGTCTATGTGAAACAATCCCGTCATAACCATCATATTAACAAAATATAAACCATATCCAATTATTGCCAACATCATCATTATCCATGTCCAGTTACCATAACTCAAATTCATATCCATAACCATAACCATAAATCCATAACCATTACCAACCCATAACCATAAACCAACCATCCCAAAATTCCAAATCCAACTCTAATCATGTAGGTCATCCAGGCGCTCATAACCAGGAGCACGACTATCATGATAGTTTTTAACAGTCTGTAGAGGTTGTACTACTTTACCCACACGTTCGTGATTTCATCACCTTCCGATGACTAAGAAACCTCCATTATGCCATCTCACACTTCCGTAGGTGTGTGGCCAAGAGATCACAAAATAGCCTTTCAAAAGGGACTACTAGTATGTACGGGCCCACTAAGGTTTCACCGCCAGGCTTGAATATCCATTCTCCCACCCACGGGCCCCCTCGTGTGCCATGCGGATCCCAGGGCAGTCCTCCTCGACTCTCATTCCCCGCGCCATCCAATAGTCCATACAATACTAGCAGCGCTCCTAATTATTCAGCTACGCCGCACCCATACTTGGCCTTGTGGTGGCACTGTTGACCTGGCATATTCTCGCATGAACCGGTCCTTAGATCTAAAGCAAGCAAACCACCATAACATGCAACCCATCCACATACCAGGTTTGCTTAGATCACCCATCGTATTGACCAGTTCACATTAACCATAATATCATTGATGCATAATTAAATGTGTAGTGTTGTTTGCCATCCCAATTAATTAAGCAAAGCAGAAAGGTAAAAACCCTTCCCGACTCTCTACCATATATTCCAGGTGACAAGGGTGGTTAAACAAAGCTAGTAAACTTCCTACCATAGGATTCCCGTCAATTTGACACAAGCATGCAGTTTTGCAAACAAAACATTTATTTTAAAATAGGATCAATATGCTTCAAGGACACTTGCCTTGCTCTGGCGGTTAGGGTTGCTCAAGCGCTTCGAAGTCTTGGTTCTCGAAATCCTCGTATACGACTTCTTGAGCACTTCCCTCTACTCATGATCACACATACAAGAAAATACATACAAATCAACATGATGCACACACATTAATCAACATGCGATGATATGCATGCATGCAAAGTCAAATAATTAATTAACTACGGTTGTTTATTAATTAGATGCAACTAGTTCATACGAGTTTATGGGGGGTTTTAGAGTGGATTAATGCTGCTGAAAATAAAAAAGACGATGCAACTAAAATCAATTTACGTCTATTAGATCTAATACGTCGCAAAAATTCGCATCGGGAAAAATGAATCCTACCGTAGATGTGATGGCTTCGAAGATTGCGGGATGGGAACAACGCGTAGACGAAGTAGATGCGCAAGGTCCTCCGGCGGCACAACGACGACGACGATCTCCGGCGGACGACGGTACCCTCCTCTTTTTCCTCCTCTTCTTCCCTTCCTTTTTCTTCCTTTTCTTCCCTACGGCGCAGCCCTCTGGTGCCTTTTTTCCTGCTGTTGGCGGCGGGGCTTTTTTCTCGTGGAGGCGGCGGCGTTTTCTGGGATCGGGAAAACCTACGGAGGCTACGTGCATTTTTATAGGCGGCGGGACGCGGTAGAAATTGGTACCGACTCGGTACCATGGCCAGGGGCCGACTCGGCTCGGGGCTCGATCGCGCGTCGGGGTCGGCCGGGGCGGGCGCGTGCGCGACCGCGCTGGGGCGCGAGCGGATGGCGCGAGTGGTGCAGGGCCCAGCGCGGCAGGCGGTGCGGCGTGGTACGGGCGAGGCAGGCGCGAGAGTCGCGCGTCGTGCGATTCGGCGCGGGGGCCAGGGGTTGGCGCGCGGTGCGGGGCCGCGTGGCAGGCGGCGGGCGGGCCTGAGGCGCGCTCTGCGCGCGGGAGCGCCGTCCGAGCGGGAGGTGCCCGCTGGCTGGGCCGTTTGGCCTGGCCAGCGGTTGGTTTTTGTTTTTTTCTTTTTTTTTCTTTTTATTTTTTATAAATATATTATTATTATTTATTTTTTATATTATTTATTTTTTTATATATAATTATTATATATATTATTTATATATATATATCTATATATATATATTTTTATACTTATTCCTTAATACAAGTTTTAGGCTATAATTATTATTTTCTTTTTCTTCTTTTTGCTACACCATATATGTATGTTTTATCTTTTATTATTTTCCTTTTATCCTACTAATGTTTAATGCATGATCATGTATGCAATGCACGATGCAAAAATTGAGGGTGTTACAAATGGGAACAGCAACAACAATTGAACTTGATGAAGATGGTGAACCCGTGGATCAAAAAGAATATAAAAGTATGATCGGATCACTTTTGTACCTCACGGCATCAATACCGGACATACAATTCAGCGTATGTCTTTGTGCACGTTTTCAAACCTCCCCACGTGCTTCACATCATCAAGCCCTCAAAAGAATTCTCAGGTACTTACATGGAACTCAAGAATTTGGCATTTTTCTTTCTTCTTCCTCAACCGTTACTTTGAAAGCTTTTTTCGATGCTGATTTTGAGGGTTGTAGGATTGATAGGAAAAGTACTTCGGGTGCTTGTTATTTTCTTGGTAATTCACTTGTTGCTTGGTCCTCTAGAAAACAAAGTTCAGTTGCACAATCCATAGCTGAATCTGAATATGTAGCTGCTGCTAGTGCTTGCTCACAAATTCTTTGGATTGTTCAAACACTTAAGGACTATGGAATTGATCTAGATAGTGTTCCACTATTTTGTGATAACACTAGTGCAATTTGCATTGCTAAAAACCGCGTGCAACATTCGAGAACTAAGCACATTGATATTAGGTATCACTTTCTCTGTGATAATGTTGAAGAAGGAAACATTGTGCTTCACCATGTAGATACCAAACAACAATTGGCTAACATTTTTACAAAACCTTTGGATTTCACTCGTTTTTTGTAATATTCGTAGTGAAACAGGGGTTATGCATCCTCATGGATTAAATTAAGGGGGAGTTTTGAAACTTTGGAAGTCTATGTGTGAATCTGAAATTAAAATAATATGAGCATAGTATTTTATACATAAATGACTTTCTGATTCCTTTTACATGCTGAAGTTCTTACTACATTACTCCTGTTATACATTTTATAGTTTTTTCCATGTCTAGTAATTGGAATAATTACATACACTAAATCTGTTCATGGTCGAACTTTCTTGCTGTTTTGAACTTGTTGCATGCTAACAAGTGCTTTTAATCATAAATAATTAATCAAGTAATCAACTCACATGTTGAGTTTTTATGAACAAATATAAATTGAGAAAAGATCAAGAGAATATGCATGCATCACACTTCTTCTTTTGAGATGGCTTATCATTGCACTTAGATATGAACTTGGAAGAAGTTGTGTATGACTAAAATCATGTCCTTAAGCTTCTGATTATCTAATGATATAGGCTTGACTTGGTTGGTTAGAATAAGGCAGATGCGACATATAATCTCTTGCAAATGTCATATGTTAAAAGTTTGTGCTTTAAATAATAAAATGCAGCAACAAGTGTCATGCTTTCAGGTTTTGAAATAGTTAAGTTTGTGAGATCATGACTTCTTTAAATTAAAAATTACATTTGATCTCTAGCATGGCTTACACTACTTTATGTATCTCATTGATGTGATAGTGTAAGTTACTTAATAGTATGACTTGGATGAGCTCTGTTTTATATGTATATGTTATAATATGCTCATAACAATTAAAATTTCTCTTTTGTACCTTGCTGAATACATTGTCAAAGGGGGAGAGACAATATGTGAATTTTTTTTCATAAAAGATAAGTATGCAAGGGGGAGAAATTGATTACACAACACGTATTCACAATTGTTTTGGCATGATTCTTCTCAGGGCGAGAATTTGTTTTTCTTCTCATTTTATTTCTGTTTTACAAAGGGGGAGAAATTGTTTTCAAAACATTTAATGTGAATAAGCCAATGTTCGGATTTTAAATGGTGTTGCCAATGCATTCATCAAGGGGGAGATTGTGAGACCTATGTGTGTTGAATACATTGGCTTTGACAATAAAAGTTTTGAATGTTGTCATAACATCTTTTTAGCAAGGTCTGACTCTAGCTCCGAGCTTCTGCAAGGTCCAATAATAGGTCTGACTTTCTTTACCTAGGTCCGACATGTCTTTTGGTAGCTCCGGTGAGCTTTGTCTTTAGCTCTGGCATGTCTTTGATAGCTCTGGCATGTCTTTGTTAAGCTCCGATATGTTTTGATAGGTCTGACCTATGTTGGTTAGCTCCGACATGTTTTTCTAGCTCCGGCTTTTGGGTTGACTAGTTCCAACTAGCTTTGGCAAGCTCCGGCGCTAGGTTGTACTGGCTTTGGTAAGCTCCGGCGCTAAGTTGTACTAGCTTCGGTAAGCTCCAGCGCTAGGTTGTACTAGCTTTGGTAAGCTCCATCTTAACGTCCAATTAGCTTTGGCATGATTCGTAGCTTGATCGCAATGTTCCTGCTTTTTCGGTGAAATGTTTTGAACATGCTTTACATTGTTGGAAAGATTGCTTAGTATTCATTTGCTAAGTTTTTGGTCCGTTTTGGTTGATATGGTTGATATCATTTTGCTATGGTTTGCAACATGCTTATGTGAAGTGCTCACGTAAGATGTTGTAGTTTCGGAACTAACGAGAGTCAAGTCGAGGACTTGTGCTTGGAAGTATTTGTTGTTTATTCATGTGCAGGTGTTGCTTGAGTTCAATACATTACTGGTGACGGGATCCATTGAACTAGTCTTAGGAAGAAGATGAGGTTCAACAACTATGTTCAGGAGGAATTGCGGTTGAGTTGATCGGGAGGTCAAGCAGCATGTTTGAATCAAGAACAATGCATATGAATGTATCATGGACATTGTTGGAAGATGTTTGCACGTGTGCAAGGAGTGTATGTACGTGGCTGCATGGTTCCGAGGCATGATGAAGAGATGTGGACGTAAAGAATTTGTCGGAATGGTCCAACCGACTAGGTTATGGACTCAAGCAGCGGCTGAGTCGTGTTTGACTCAAATATGGAAAGATTTGAGTCGGTTATGATAGGATTTCGTGTGGGTCACGAATTTGAGTTGTTTTAGGAATTTGGGATACGTTCCTAATGTGTTTGGAAGTCTTAAGATTGCTTCTATCTGTGTATAGAAGAGTCCTAAGCAGTTATGGAAAGTTTCGATTCATGATTTGAGTAGGATTAGAGTCGTAGTTGAGATTGGGTTGGCCTAAGGGCTGGTTATATAAGCAAGGGAGGCCAGAGCTCGTGGTAGATGACTTTGGGGGATGTTCCTCTTGTGTTATATTGAATAAAATTCGTAGTTGAAAGGAACTTTTGTGTCTTGTTCGTCCTACTTGTTCGAGACAAGTTTTTCTCGTCGAGTTTTCTGCACAGCACTACCTTTCTTCGGTAGTTTTATCATAACTCGAGTTTTACAGATCCAATTGATATGATTCTTTTTGGGTTGTCTTCACATCTTGATTATCTATCATATTTCGAAATTTCACGGTCATTGGATTTGGGGTTTCTGATCTCCACGAGTTTCTTTGCAGCATTCCAGAACTGTTTTTCTCGGGTAGGACAGATTGACCTTTGTTCGATCTATCAATCGTAACTTGAGTTTCTCTCGACGTATTTGAGTGATTCTTGTTGTGTCTTCTTCGTGACTTGATTCTATATGATATCTATCACTTTTTTCATGGTGAAACACGTTTATATTTGTCTCACACACGATTTCTTTAACAGATCGTTTTTCTACCGAAGGGGTTGAGATTTAATTGTTTCCGCTGCGTAAGATTTTTTTATCTACCATTCACCCCCCCTCTGGTAGCTTTTCACGTGCTCTTCAATCCCACACAAAGTATCTTAAACAAGGAAGTGTGAACCGAACCACTAATGAGGTGAGACGCAAAGGAAGAAGTATCATCACTTCGCTTCTTTCATTTTTTGAAATGCTTCTTCATCTGCACAAATTTCAAAATAATGATTAGTATACAAGATTATTAAACAATAAACAATAAATTATAAAGACTAAAAGATGTACACAATAAAAATTTAAATATCAAAGAATGCATAAAATAAGAACTAAAAATCACCAGCATTAGAATGTGCTAAAAATTATCAGCATCCGAATCTGCTTCTATCACACGTGCATGAATATTTTCATGTCTCTCTTCTTCTACCATCTCTTTCTCAAACTATTCTCCTTCACTATCTTCTTCAATAATTCTATTTTGCTTTTCGACAATCCTTTGAGATTGCCGAAGACGTTTTCTTGAAGGGCCAGCTCATTTTTCAGACATTAACTCTAGAGTAGTACTAGCAATTTCTGCAAGTCTTATCTTGATAAACACCACCATCATGGTCTTCCTGATTGTCTATGTACTCATCATAATGACTAGGGTGCACTTCACGATTAACTTTATATACAACCCACCAATTCTTCAAACTTGGATGAGGATAACTTAAATAATACACTTGTTCCACTTGATGTGCAAGTACAATGTTGTTGTTAGGGGCTGTATAGCGTGAGTTTTGGTAACCTCCACCATTCTAAAATCATCCACTCGCGTGCCCTTTGTTGGATCAAACCAGTGACAGTCGAAAACACCAGATTCAGTTCTTTCGTACCGCCTAATGTGTACTCAATTATTTTTTGAAGAACACCATAGTATTCCTTCACTTCTCCACTACCCTCTGCAGCCGTTATACACACTCCACTATTTGATAAGCTGCAAGTGGGTGATTTGCTTCTAAACTTGCCGTTCGAAAACCGTATCTATTGATATCGTATCGGCTAAATTATTTAGCTTTCAATTGATCATTCGCGATATGTCGCAAATCATCGGAGATGTTGACCTCCTTCATAGACTACATGTACAACAATATACAAAGTTAGCATCTTATAATAAATATATGAACTAGGATTAAAGAACAAAGGATATCGGAGAAGTTAGCATCTTACATGTTCACGGACCAATTCACGATGTTTTTGCTACCTTTTATGCCATGCTGACGTAGAATATCCAATTGACTTTGCGTCGACCTTCGAGAAGATGTCCAATAAAGATTGTCAAATATTTCAAAAAATGGTAACACTTCTTCGATGTTGAAAAACATGTAAAGCATGGTGTAGTTTCTCTCTTGCTCTGAAATATAATGAGAATTGGCAACCCCAACACCTCTACCCTTCGAATGAAAAATTTTAAGCTCAATCATAGGCTGCTCTTCAGCATCATGATATCGTGTCGTAGATGCATTCAAATTGTTGGCACATGCGAAATATTTGCTAGAGAAGTTTGTAATCTCTTTAGCTGCAAATGCTGCTACAATGCATCCCTCAACTCTTGCCTTGTTGCGCACTGTAGCTCTAAGTTTTTTCAGATATTTTTCTTGACTATACATCCACCTGAACTGTGTAGGTCCGGCTACTAATGCTTCATAAGGCAAATGCACCAGAAAATTTGCATAACATTCATAAATCTAGGCGGAAATACTTTTCCATATTACATACAAGCACGATGATTTCTTTCTCCCACTGCCACATTATCTTCTTTGACACTTTCTTAGCACATATCTGCCTATAAAAATAGCTAAGTTCAGCAAATATCTTCCACATGTCAGGTTTGAAGTATCCACGGAATATTACTGGTAAAAGTCTTTCCATCATAATATGGTAATCATGGCTCTTCAGCCCATTCATTTTACCAGTGCTGAGATTAACACATCGTTTTATGTTAGTTGCATAGCGGTCTGGAAACTTCAATGTTTTCAACCAACTAAGTATTTGCATTCTTTCTTTTGGCTTGACACAGTAAGTAGCTCGTGGCCGAATTTCATTTCCACTTGCATTTGTTCTAATCTCAAACCCAGGACGATCACAAAGATCAGCTAAATATTTTCTTGCATTCGAATTATCTATGGTTTGACCAGTAAAATCAAAACACATGCTTATGATGCTTTCAACAACATTACGCTCCTGATGCATCAAATCAATATTGTGTGGTAGAAGCAGCGGCTTTGCAAATGGTAAATCCCAAATAAAAGAAATATGAGTCCAGTTGTGTTCTGTACCATACCCTTCGAAACCATCTTCTTCGGACTGTTTTAACTTTGCACACCATACCATTTTTTGCTCGCTTGTCAATCGACGAGGTGCTCCTTTTGTAACTCTTATGCCTTTCTGGAATGATTGTGTCTCTCTCCTGAAAGGATGATTTGAAGGAAGGAATCATCTATGACAATCAAAAAAGCTGACTTTTTCCCATACTTCAGCCTTATGGCATTAGTGTCACTCATACATATGGGACAACACAATTATCCATGGACACACCAACCACACCAAATGCCATATGCCAATAAATCATGAATTGACCATAGATACGTGGCACGTAAGTCAAATTCACATTTCATATGACTGTCATATGCTTTTACACCTTCCCACAATTCTTTCAACTCTTCAATCAACAGTTGCATAAACACATTGATTTTCTTGCCTGGATGTTTAGGACCAGGAATGACCGCCGCAAGGAATATGTATCCTTCTTTCATGCACATGTTGGGAGGGAAATTGTAGGGCATGATAAAAACAAGCCAACAAGAGTATGGACTGTTACTAGTGCTGAATGGAGTGAAACCATCTGTTAACAACCCAAGACGAATATTTCTCAGATCTCTTGCAAACTCTGGATCAAAACGGTCTAAAGCCTGCCAAGCTGCGACATCCGAAGGATGCGCCATAACGTCTTTTTCATTGTTCTCACGTATCCCTTCAGAATGCCATCTCATGTGCTTCGCTGTTTCTTGAGATAGAAACAATCGTTTAAGCCTTGACGTGATTGGCATGTATCGAAGTTGTTTGATCGGTACTTTTGTAGTTATTTGTTCTCCATCATCATTCATGATGTCAACATATCTAGATTTCTAACAATGCATACAATGAGGTATCGTTCATGTGTTCCTTCCAAAACAGCATGCAATTATTCTCGCACGCATCCATATTCTCATAATTCATGCCCAGACTAGCCAAAATTTTCTTAGATTGATATACCGACGACATCTGATGACCTAACGGAAGGAGATCACTAATTAGCTTAATGATACCATTGTAGCAGTTGTTCGCAAAATTGAACTTGGACTTCATCTCCATAAGTCGTGTGACCGCCTGCAAAACAGTCATATTAGTGCCCTCATACACTTTTCGATCTGCGGTGGCAAGACCCTCGTAAAACTCCTTCACCTCCTTCAGTTGTGAGCAATCTTCGTACTCTTTACCAATGTCTGCTATCATCTCATCCATCCGATCTCCATCCTCATTACCGTCTGACTCATCATCATGCTCTTTCACCACATGCTCGCGCCACACCAGATAGTCGGGCATAAATCCGTGCTTGCAAAAATGCAACTCCACTTTAGACTTATCTAGACATCGACGATTCCGACACTTGATACACGGACACTTCACAACACGAGCATTACTAGCAAATGCATGGCTCAGAAAAGCATTTGCGATATGACCCCATTCATTAGCATTCGCACCAGTTGAACTCCATCCATCATACATCACCTTACGATCGTCACACATTTTAAAACTGCATCAAATAAATATATGTTAATGAACATATATGGTTACTTCATAATTTGTTTAATGTCACGATCCTACATCTATTGTCCTGGTTTGGTCCTAAAATTTTGACAGCATAGCGCCGCCTATTTAACACTACACCCCCCTATCCGGTGGAGTTCTTAAAGTAAAAAGGGGCAGGCAGCGCCGGTGGCCTAAACAACGGTGGCCACGCGACTGCACATGACGCAGGGCCGGAGCCCCTGAACGCCTGCTTTGACTTCGTACTAAACGGGTCTTACCGTTACTTCATAGTTTGTTTAATGTCACGACCGTACATCTATTGTGAGGATAGGTCCTAAAATTTTGACAGCATAACACCGTCTATTTAACACTACACCCTCCTATCCAGTGCAGTTTTTAAAGTAAAAAGGGACAGGCAGTGCCGGCGGCCTAAACAACGGTGGCCATGCGACTGCACATGAGGTCAGGGCCGAAGCGCCTGTACGCCTTGGCGGCGAGGAGGCGTCACCTAGTGAAGTCTGCTTTAACTTCCTACTAAATGGGTCTTACCGTGCCGCCCGTCATGCCGCCCACTGCCACCTGGCGACATGGCGTTCCTTTCCTAGTGTGCCATCGCCGCTCCTCCACCGTGCGCCGGCGCCCTTCTCATGTCCGCCTCCATGCGCCGTTCTCTTCTGTTTCCTCCGCCTCCTCCTTCCGTGTGACACCCGGTTCCGAATATGAACCAAGCGTAACGCATATGTGTGCCCAGGATGTTCAACACACATACACGAATGATTCACAAATGATAAACAGAATTTAACCACGTCTTAACTAATAAATAAGTACTTTATTACAATAATCCAATAGTTCACGAATAGTAAAACTCTAAATAATTGCAGCGGAAAAATAAACTAAACAGCATGACTCCAATCCACAGGCAATTGACGGCGGTACGCAACCTAGTACTCCTCGAGATCCTCAGGGTACTCCCAATTGTCTCCAGTAGCTGTTGGGGGGGGAATTGCAAGGGTGAGTACATGTCGTACTCAGCAAGTGTGGAAAGTATGACATGTGGCTAATTCAAATGACGACAATAATAATGGCTAAGTGCTGAAAAGTTCAGTAAAACATTTGAAAAGCATTATACTATGTCTATGTGAAACAAATCCCATCATAACCATCATAATATAAACCATATCCAATTATTGCTAACATTACCATTATTCATGTCCAATTACCATAACTCAAATTCGTATCCATGACCATAATCCATAAACCATGATCATTACCAAACCATAACCATAAACCAACCATAACCCAATTCCAGACCATAACCATCCCAAATCCCAATTCCAACTCTAATCATGTAGGTCATCCAGGCGCTCATAACCGGGAGCACGGCTATCATGATAGTTTTTACACTCTGCAGAGGTTGTACCACATTACCCACATGTTTGTGATTTCATCACCTTTCGATGACTAAGAAACCTCCATTGTGCCATCTCACACTTCCGTAGGTGTGTGGCCAAGAGATCACAAAATAGCCTTTCAAAAGGGACTACTAGTATGTACGGGCCCACTAAGGTTTCACCGGCAGGCTTGAATCTCTATTCTCCCACCCACGGGCCCCCTCGTGTGCCATGCGGATCCCAGGGCAGTCCTCCTCGACTCCCATTCCCCGCGCCATCCAATGGTCCATACAATACTAGCAGCGCTCCTAATTATTCAGCTACGCCGCACCCATACTTGGCCTTGTGGTGGCACTGTTGACCTGGCATATTCTCGCATGAACCGGTCCTTAGATCTAAGTCAAGCAAACCACCATAACATCCAACCCATCCACATAACCATGCTTGCTTAGATCACCCATCGTATTGACCAGTTCACATTAACCAGAATATCATTGATGCATAATTAAATGTGTAGGGTTGTTTGTCATCCCAATTAATTAAGCGAAGCAAAAAGGTAAAAACCCTTCCCGACTCTCTACCATAAATTCCAGGTGACAAGGGTGGTCAAACAAAACTAGTAAACTTCCTACCATAGGATTCCCATCAATTTGACACAAGCATGCAAGTTCGCAAACAAAACATTTAATTTTAAATAGGATCAATATGCTTCAAGGACACTTGCCTTGCTCCGGCGGATGGGGTTGCTCAAGCGCTTCAAAGTCTTGGGTTTGGAAATCCTCGTATGCAACCTCTTGAGCACGTTCCTCTACGCGTGATCATACATACAAGAAAACATATACAATTCAACATAATGCACACAAAATAATCAACATGCAATGACATGCATGCATGCACAATTTAATAATTAATTTACTACGGTCGTTTATTAATTAGATGCGACTAGTTCATACGTGTTCATATGAGTTTACGGGGATTTTAGGGCGGATTAATGCTGCTGAAATAAAATTTATGGTGCGACTAAAATTAATTTACGCCTATTAGATTCAATGTGATCGCAAAAATTCGCATCGGGAACGGACCCTACCGTAGATCTGACGGCGTGACGGTCGCGGAATAAATGCGACGCGTAGACGAAATAGATGGTGCAGCAGTCCTTCGGCGGCACGACGACGGTGGCGCGATGTCGGCGATGATCTCCGGCGAACGGTGGTGTCCTCCTCTTTTTCTCCCTCTTCTTCCCCTTCTTTTCCTCCTTTTTTCTTCCCTGGGCGCAGCTCTCTGGACCTTTTTCCCTCTCTGTACCGGCGGCTGCTTCCGGCGGCTTTTCCTTCTCTGCTGCGGCTGCTGGTTCGTGGGGAAAAAGCCTAGGCCTGGGTCCTATTTATAGGGGCGGCGCTAGGGTACGGCCTTGGTACCGACTCGGTACGGGGCGGGATTCGCGGTAGGGGAGTCGGACGCGGGAGGGAGTTGTATCCGGGCAGGAGAATCGGGCGGTTAGGAAAAAATTTTCGAGGCGGCTCGGCCGGCGGGGCCCGGCGCAGCGCGCTGCGCGCTGCTGCAGCGCAGGCGGCGCGGTCACGTCAGGGAGGGGGAGAGAGGACCGGGGCGGGGCCCGGGCGCCTCGGGCGGCACGCGGCCGGCGTCGCGTCAGGGGGCGGGCGGGGCCCGGCTGCACGCGCTGCGCGCTCGCAGGCGGCGCGGCAGGGTGCCAGGCGCCTTGGGGCGCGGTGCGGAGCGGGGCCGGCTCGGCCGGCTGGGCCGCCGGGCGGCTCCTTTTTTTTTACTCTTTATTATATAATTATTTATATATATATATATTATTTTTATATATATATATATACATTAATATTATATATTTATTCTTTATTATTTATTATTTTTATAATATATATTATTAATGTTATATTTTTTTCTATTTTCATATTTTGTTATATATATTATTTATATATATTTATATATATATTTATATTATTCTTTTTTTTATTCTTATTCCCTATTACAAGTTTTGGCCTATTATTATTTTCTATTTCTTCTTTTGCTACACATATTTGTATATGCATATGTTTTATCATTTTTCTTTTATTCTACTAGTGTTTAATGCATGACCATGTATGCAATGCATGATGTGAAAATTGAGGGTGTTACAAACCTACCCCCCTTAAAGTGAATCTCGCCCTCGAGATTCGACAGCGTGGAGAAAAGATGAGGGAATTCTGCCTTCAGGTCTTCTTCACGTTCCCATGTAGCTTCGGCTTCCGTATGGTGTTTCCATTGCACTTTGCACCAACGGATCCTCTTATTTCTCGTGACCCTTTCCTTTATATCCAAAATTTTGATAGGTTGCTCGACATAGGACAAATCCTCTTGAAGTTCTAACTCGTCTATCGGCACTTGTTCTTCTGGTACCCTGAGACACTTCTTGAGTTGAGAGACGTGAAACACGTCGTGTACATCGGAGAGACACGTCGGCAGCTCAAGTTGATATGCCACTTCTCCTCGTTTGTCCAGAATCTTAAATGGTCCGATGTAACGTGGTGCCAGTTTTCCTTTGACGTTAAACCTTCACTGACCTCTGATAGGTGACACTTTGAGGTATACAAAATCCCCAACTTCAAAAGTCAGACTCCTTCGCCTATTATCAGCATAACCTTTCTGTCGAGACTGGGCAGCCTTTAAGTTTTCCCGTATTATCTGGACTTGCCTTTCAGCTTCTTGTAACACGTCGGGACCAAACACTTGATTCTCTCAGGTTTCATTCCAAAACAAGGGCGTCCTACACTTCCTTCCGTATAGTGCTTCATAGGGTGACATTTTCAAACTTGCTTGGTAACTATTGTTGTATGAGAATTCAGCATACGGCAAACTTTTATCCCAACTTTTCCTATGCTTTAAAGCACATGCTCTCAACATGTCTTCCAAAATTTGGTTGGTCCTCTCGGTTTGTCCATCTGTCTGAGGGTGATATGCCGAACTGAAGTTCAACCTTGTTCCCATTGCTTCATGCAATTTCTGCCAAAATCTGGAGGTAAACTGAGAACCTCTATCCGAGACGATCTTCTTCGGTACTCCGTGTCGACACACAATATGTTCCATATACAATTCTGCTAGCTTCGCGGTGGTATATGTGGTCTTGACGGGGATGAAATGAGCTGATTTTGTCAATCGATCCACAATAACCCATATTGAATCATAGCCAGACTGAGTCCGCGGTAATCCAACTACAAAGTCCATACCGATCTCTTCCCACTTCCACTCCGGGTTCTTTAGTGGTTGTAACAATCCGGCTGGCCTTTGATGTTCAGCTTTAACTCGTTGGCACACATCACAAAGTGCAACATATTCGGCTATGTCCTTTTTTATGCTGGCCCACCAGTAGCATGTCTTTAAGTCCTTGTACATCTTCGTACAACCAGGATGAATTGAGTAAGGCGAGTCATGTGCCTCCTTCAATATTGTTTCTCGAATATGCCTGACATTAGGTACCACAATCCTCTTTCCAAGCCATAAGGTACCTTGTTCGTCCTCATCAAATCTGAATTCCTTTCCTTCTTGGGTCCTTTCCTTGATTTCTTGTATTTCCTTGTCCTTTGTCTGTCCTTCCCGTATTTCCTGCTCTAATGTTGGGTTGACTTCCATCGTTCCCATCTCATTTATGAATCCAAGGTTCAACCGTTCAAACTCCTTGCATAACTCGGATGGCAGTTCTTGAACTGTGAGTTGATGACTTACTCCCTTTCGGCTCAAAGCATCGGCCACTACGTTGGCCTTCCCTGGGTGATAGTTGATTCCCACGTCATAATCCTTGATGAGCTCCAACCATCGGCGTTGTCTCAGATTCAGATCCGTTTGCGTAAATATGTACTTGAGACTCTTGTGGTCCGTATAAATCTCACATCGGTGACCAAAAACATAGTGTCTCCATATCTTCAAGGCGTGTACCACGGCTGCGAGTTCAAGGTCGTGTGTAGGATAATTCAACTCATGTTTCTTTAGTTGCCTCGATGCATAAGCTACCACTTGGCCTTCTTGCATGAGCACACATCCTAATCCTTGTCTTGATGCATCACAGTATATATCAAAACTCTTGCTCACGTCCGGTAATACTAACACTGGGGCGGATGTCAACCTTTTCTTTAACTCTTCAAAGCTATCCTGACAAGCTTGAGTCCATCGGAATGCCTTTCCCTTCATGAGTAATTCGGTCATAGGCTTGGCTATTTTGGAAAAATCCTTTATGAATCGGCGGTAATATCCAGCCATTCCAAGGAAACTCCGAATTTCCTTAACATTCTGTGGCGGTTCCCACTTAAGCACATCTCTCACTTTCCCTGGGTCAACTGATACTCCTCCTCCGGAAATAATATGGCCTAAGAAAGAAACTTCCCGTAACCAAAATTGACATTTACTGAACTTGGCATACAATTGATGCTCCCTCAATTTCTGCAGCGTAAGCCTCAAGTGTTCCTCGTGTTACTTCTCATCCTTCGAGTAGATCATAATATCATCGATGAACACTACAACGAACTTATCCAGATATTCCATGAAGACCTTATTCATGAGATACATAAAGTACGCAGGCGCGTTCGTCAACCCAAATGACATGACGGTGTACTCATAAGATCCATATCGTGTCCGAAATGCCGTCTTGGGTATGTCTGATGGTCTAATCTTCATTTGGATGTATCCTGACCGCAAGTCGATCTTGGAGAAGATACATGCACCCTTCATTTGGTCGAACAAATCCTCTATACGGGGCAGTGAGTACTTGTTCTTAATTGTCACTTCGTTGAGAGACCTATAGTCCACACACATCCTCTGGGTTCCATCCTTCTTATCTACGAAGAGCACTGGGGCTCCCCACGGGGATGAACTTGGGCGTATAAAACCCTTCTCTAGCTGCTCTTGAATTTGCTTCTTGAGCTCTGCTAATTCCTTAGGAGGCATCCTATACGGCCTCTTAGCTATAGGTGCAGTTCCGGGTATCAACTCAATGGCGAATTCTATGTCACGATCAGGTGGCATACCTGGCAACTCATCTGGAAACACGTCCGGGTACTCGCGAACGATCGGAATGCTTTCCAATGTCACTTCTTCCACGTGATTCAGCATCGCTTTCCCTCTTGCAGGTTGGGCTGCTTCAACTTCAATGCGTGTACCATGTTCACTTGTCAACTGCACAATCCTCTCGGCGCATTGAATGACTCCATTATACTTGCTCAGCCAGTCCATTCCAAGTATTATGTCTATTCCTTGGGAGTCCAATACTATGAGGTTTGCGAGAAAGTCTACCCCCCTTATTTTAATGCTTACTTTCGGACATACTATATTTGTCCTCATCTCTCCGCCAGGAGAACTTACTAGCATAGTTTGCTTCATATGAGATATAGGCAAATTGTACTTGGCAACATACTTTGACGAGATGAATGAATGAGATGCTCCTGAATCAAATAAAACAGTCGCGGGGTTGGAGTTGGCGAGAAACATACCAATCACGACGTCATCAGCTTGTTGGGCTTCCTCAGTAGAGACATGATTCACATTGCCACGAGCAAAATTCTGCTGTCCACGGTTGCCTTGTGGTGCTCCTCCATTTGGTCGCGGGTGATTTGGCCTTGGTGCATTGTTCATAGGTCCATTGTTTCTCTTGGGGCATTGACTTGCAAAGTGTCCGGGTTCTCCACACGCATAGCATGTCTTACCACTCATAGCATTGGGGAAGTTTGGGTGCATCTGGTTTTGAGCATTTGCCGCCATGTTAGGACGCGGCGCAGGTGGCACAGGATTGCGAGGCGCTTGCATGGCGGGGCGTTGCTGCGGTGGCTGATTTGGGCGGGGCGGATAAGCAGTGCGGTATGCAGGAGCAGAGGGGTTGTATTGTGGTGCAGTAGGTGGTGCATAGCGGGGGCGAACATTACTTCCTTGTTGCGGTCCATGATGTGACATCTTCCTTTTGTTGTCCTGCTCCATCTCACGAATCTTGTTCTCAACCACAATAGCCTTGTCAACCAGCTTTTGGAAGTTTGGATAATCAGTATTGAGCAACTGGACTTGAATTTCATTGTTGAGACCTCTCATAAACAGATACTGCTTCCTACTATCAGTTTTGATGTCTTCTGGAGCATATCTTGATAATTGAGTGAATTTGTTGAGATACTCACTCACACTCATCCTTCCTTGCCTGAGATTTTCAAAGTCTTGTCTCCTCAATATCATAACTCCTTCAGGTACATAGTGGGAACGGAAACTCTGTTTAAACTCAGCCCAAGTGATTGTTTCCTGATTATCGTGAGCGTTGCAAAGAGCTTCCCACCAGTCGGCGGCTGCTCCAACTAGTTGATGTGATGCAAAGAGAACCTTCTCCCTGTCAGTGCACTGGACAATAGCAAGTTTCTTCTCAACAGACTTCAGCCAATCATCAGCTTCCATTGGGTCTGTGGCTTGTGCAAAGGTGGTCGGTCTGGTCCTCATGAACTCTCCCAAACGGTTGTGATGTGGCGGGGGTGGCGGTGGAGGCAGATGGGGCTGATTGTTGTTGCCAGCTTGCAGCTGTCCCATGGTCTGTATCATGGTCTGCATGAGCTGGTTCTGCATAGCTAACAGTTGTTCAATATTGATAGCTCCATGAGCGTGTCCCTGGTTGTTCTGAGGTGCTTCATTGTGCTCCTCCTCCTCGTTGGCATCCCTCTGGTTACGAGTTCTCACCATCTGTTGGCGAAAGAAAGGTGGGGACAGAAGGATTTAGAATTTGGAAAGAACGTCCCAACCATATGCATCAAGGTATGTGACACTAAATAATCCTTTATTAATATAGACCTATATTATGAGGATGTGGACAATTGCCGAAGCATCCCACAACTCTCTACTAAGCACACAAGCACTCAAACAAGCACCAAACAGAATTTACAAAGATCCTAAAAGAAGTAATACAACTCAAGGTCACACAAGTATATCTACATCGCTCTTATTTACTAATGGGGATGTGCCTATCCTTGAGTCGTGGCATAGGTCGAGGACTAGTCGTCGTCGAGCGGGAACTCATCCGGGTCCTCGTCGTCGTCGTCGTCGTCGTCGTCGGGGTCCTCGGGGTCCTGTAGGTCCTGGGGTGGTGAGGCAGCAGGCGGCGGTGGTGCGGTAGACGCCACACTGGAAGGCTCCTCGTCAGAGGACTCCTCAGAGGATGACTCACGCTGACCGTTGCGACGGTCTGGAGAGTCCGGGGTCCACATCGGGGTGTCGGACGCGTAGTCGTCCGGGTCCTCGTCGGTGATCTGACGATACCTCCTGATTATCGCCTCGTGGCGCTGGGCGAGGTCACGCCCATCCTGGATCTCCTGCTGCGCCCTCTGAAGTCGGGCACTCAGCTGGGTCACGTCGCCAACAGTCTGACGAGACTGCGGGAGGTCCAGGGGTCCCTCCACGTGTCTGGAGACGAAGCGCGCAGTGCCACTGGGACGCTGCGGGACGAAGGCGTGAACCGTGTCCTCCAGACGGAAACGGCGGGCGTGGCTCCAAAAAGTGGCTGCTTCCCAGCTAGCATCCTGCTCTGCAGATCGTCGGGAGCTCCTCCAAGCGGGGCTGCTGTGGGTCTTCACCAACTCGTCACCGTAGTAGATATAGATTTTGCAGCTCCACTCCTTCCTGCCGGGGCGCTGCACTCCAGTGGTGTGGTAGGAGAGCGAGAGGCTGTGGTGACGGTAGCCATCCTCACGGAGTAGGGCACGGAGACGGTGACGCAGTTGTCCTGCGGCTCTGCCGTCAGAACGGATCACCACGGGGTGACGGGGGTCGACGGCCGGGGAGCGACTAGCCAACCTACGCGGGGGCACAAGTCCACCGGTCGACTTACGGGGGGTTGTCTTGGTGCGGGCCATCTACAAGAAACAAGAATACATTAGAAAAATAATGAAAAACAAATCTGAAAATTTCAGCAGCTAAACGGCGGACAAAAAGCGGTGCAGCGGTTCCGAAAGAACGAAAAATAAAGAGAAAAATTACAGCAACCAACACAATAATTTTACCCACACATAATAGCAGTAAAACACACCGTTTTCGCGAAAATTTATACAGCAATACAGCAGCACTTAATATTGCTCACTTCCGAAAATTTTTATCAAAAATGCAGCAGCGATCAATACTTTTTGCGGCTGAAAATAAGGGAAACAAACAACAGCAAAATTTTTCGAAAATAGCATATTAGAAGAGTGTTCCTAAGTGTTCTAGAGTGTCCATTCTACCTAGGCTTGCGTCCTACGGTCAACCTCGCTCTGATACCAATTTGTGATACCCGGTTCCGAATATGAACCAAGCGTAACGCATATGTGTGCCCAGGATGTTCAACACACATACACGAATGATTCACAAATGATAAACAGAATTTAACCACGTCTTAACTAATAAATAAGTACTTTATTACAATAATCCAATAGTTCACGAATAGTAAAACTCTAAATAATTGCAGCGGAAAAATAAACTAAACAGCATGACTCCAATCCACAGGCAATTGACGGCGGTACGCAACCTAGTACTCCTCGAGATCCTCAGGGTACTCCCAATTGTCTCCAGTAGCTGTTGGGGGGGGGGGAATTGCAAGGGTGAGTACATGTCGTACTCAGCAAGTGTGGAAAGTACGACATGTGGCTAATTCAAATGACGACAATAATAATGGCTAAGTGCTGAAAAGTTCAGTAAAACATTTGAAAAGCATTATACTATGTCTATGTGAAACAAATCCCATCATAACCATCATAATATAAACCATATCCAATTATTGCTAACATTACCATTATTCATGTCCAATTACCATAACTCAAATTCGTATCCATGACCATAATCCATAAACCATGATCATTACCAAACCATAACCATAAACCAACCATAACCCAATTCCAGACCATAACCATCCCAAATCCCAATTCCAACTCTAATCATGTAGGTCATCCAGGCGCTCATAACCGGGAGCACGGCTATCATGATAGTTTTTACACTCTGCAGAGGTTGTACCACTTTACCCACATGTTTGTGATTTCATCACCTTTCGATGACTAAGAAACCTCCATTGTGCCATCTCACACTTCCGTAGGTGTGTGGCCAAGAGATCACAAAATAGCCTTTCAAAAGGGACTACTAGTATGTACGGGCCCACTAAGGTTTCACCGGCAGGCTTGAATCTCTATTCTCCCACCCACGGGCCCCCTCGTGTGCCATGCGGATCCCAGGGCAGTCCTCCTCGACTCCCATTCCCCGCGCCATCCAATGGTCCATACAATACTAGCAGCGCTCCTAATTATTCAGCTACGCCGCACCCATACTTGGCCTTGTGGTGGCACTGTTGACCTGGCATATTCTCGCATGAACCGGTCCTTAGATCTAAGGCAAGCAAACCACCATAACATCCAACCCATCCACATAACCATGCTTGCTTAGATCACCCATCGTATTGACCAGTTCACATTAACCAGAATATCATTGATGCATAATTAAATGTGTAGGGTTGTTTGCCATCCCAATTAATTAAGCGAAGCAAAAAGGTAAAAACCCTTCCCGACTCTCTACCATAAATTCCAGGTGACAAGGGTGGTCAAACAAAACTAGTAAACTTCCTACCATAGGATTCCCATCAATTTGACACAAGCATGCAAGTTCGCAAACAAAACATTTAATTTTAAATAGGATCAATATGCTTCAAGGACACTTGCCTTGCTCCGGCGGATGGGGTTGCTCAAGCGCTTCAAAGTCTTGGGTTTGGAAATCCTCGTATGCAACCTCTTGAGCACGTTCCTCTACGCGTGATCATACATACAAGAAAACATATACAATTCAACATAATGCACACAAAATAATCAACATGCAATGACATGCATGCATGCACAATTTAATAATTAATTTACTACGGTCGTTTATTAATTAGATGCAACTAGTTCATACGTGTTCATATGAGTTTACGGGGATTTTAGGGCGGATTAATGCTGCTGAAATAAAATTTATGGTGCGACTAAAATTAATTTACGCCTATTAGATTCAATGTGATCGCAAAAATTCGCATCGGGAACGGACCCTACCGTAGATCTGACGGCGTGACGGTCGCGGAATAAATGCGACGCGTAGACGAAACAGATGGTGCAGCAGTCCTTCGGCGGCACGACGACGGTGGCGCGATGTCGGCGACGATCTCCGGCGAACGGTGGTGTCCTCCTCTTTTTCTCCCTCTTCTTCCCCTTATTTTCCTCCTTTTTTCTTCCCTGGGCGCAGCTCTCTGGACCTTTTTCCCTCTCTGTACCGGCGGCTGCTTCCGGCGGCTTTTCCTTCTCTGCTGCGGCTGCTGGTTCGTGGGGAAAAAGCCTAGGACTGGGTCCTATTTATAGGGGCGGCGCTAGGGTACGGCCTTGGTACCGACTCGGTACGGGGCGGGATTCGCGGCAGGGGAGTCGGACGCGGGAGGGAGTTGTATCCGGGCGGGAGAATCGGGCGGTTAGGAAAAAATTTTGAGGCGGATCGGCCGGCGGGGCCCGGCGCAGCGCGCTGCGCGCTGCTGCAGCGCAGGCGGCGCGGTCACGTCAGGGAGGGGGAGAGAGGACCGGGGCGGGGCCCGGGCGCCTCGGGCGGCACGCGGCCGGCGTCGCGTCAGGGGGCGGGCGGGGCCCGGCTGCACGCGCTGCGCGCTCGCAGGCGGCGCGGCAGGGTGCCAGGCGCCTTGGGGCGCGGTGCGGAGCGGGGCCGGCTCGGCCGGCTGGGCCGCTGGCCTGGCCGCCGGGCGGCTCCTTTTTTTTACTCTTTATTATATAATTATTTATATATATATATATTATTTTTATATATATATATATATACATTAATATTATATATTTATTCTTTATTATTTATTATTTTTATAATATATATTATTAATGTTATATTTTTTTCTATTTTCATATTTTGTTATATATATTATTTATATATATTTATATATATTTTTATATTATTCTTTTTTTTATTCTTATTCCCTATTACAAGTTTTGGCCTATTATTATTTTCTATTTCTTCTTTTGCTACACATATTTGTATATGCATATGTTTTATTATTTTTCTTTTATTCTACTAGTGTTTAATGCATGACCATGTATGCAATGCATGATGTGAAAATTGAGGGTGTTACATCAACGCTGGGATTGTGTCGTTCTTCTCTGTCCCCTCCGCCTTATCCTTCCTCAACATCGGGATGATGGTACTCCCGACTCTGTTTGCTTAGTGTCGACTAACATTTTTCTCTAAAATACGTTGGAAGACTACAAGGTCGACTAGGGATCGACTACGGTCGACTAATCTCCCTAATTGACGACTAATCGCCTAGTCGATCCTAGTCGCGTATATTTGATAACATTGTATATACATATAGTACATAAACAATAAAAAATTCAAATAAACAAAACTGAACCCTAATAACTAACATCTAAGATAATAAAGTTAACATACACATATATGTATAAAACACAATATAAAATTTCATAAGTAATGATATAGCAATTCATACACTAATCAATTCAAAAACTTAATGCCACACTTAACGGAATTCAAAAACCTAATTTATAGTCAAGCTTAAATTTTAACCTTATCCGAGGAGCGGAAGAGCGGAGGCAGAAATGCGCGAACCGGGGAGCAGCGGATGAGCACAGCGGGCGGTGGGGCGCTGGGCGGCGAGGCGGCCGCACTAGGGCACTGGGGCGCGGTGGTGAGGCACGGGGCGAGGCGGCCAGGGTGCTGGGAGGCGGGGCGCGGGGCGGCAAGCACGGCGAGGCACGGGGCGACGAGCGCGGTGAGGCGTGGGCTGCGGCGGGGCGGCGATGTGGGGCGCGGGGTGGCGATGTGGGACGGCGACGTGGGGAGTGGGTGGCGGCGGGGCGACGTCCCAAGGCGCGGGTGGCAGCGGGGCGGCGATGCAGGGAGTGGGCGGTGGCGGAGTGAGCTAGAGACGAGAGCTACGCACGCGGGGGGCGAGTTAAGTGTTAGGTTTTTCCTCTGTGCACGCGATGTGAAGGGCGTTAAAGTCGTCGGTAATAAAGAGCCGACGATCGTAGTTGAGGGCTACGGGGCCCACCTTATGGCCATCGGCCACGGCGCTACGACCGACGGTCATAACAGAGGAGCGTGGGGCCCACTATATGGCCGTTGGCCCTGGAGTTGGAGCAGATGGTCTTATAATTCGACGGGAACAATGTTTTTTCGGAGTGCGGGACCCACGCTATGGCCGTCGGACCTGGAGCTTAAATCTACGACCATAGTTAAAGCCATCGGCTGAGGAGCTGTAACCGATGGCCATAGTTAAAGCCGTCGGCAGTCGTCGTGAAGCCGACGGCCGTAACTCTATAAATGTCAGTTTTTCTAGGCCGACAAATTTAGTATGCTTTAAGTCTTCGGGGCCGACAATTATAGTTTCTCCGACACTTCTTTGCCCGATTCTTGTAGTGGTTGGATGCATCATAGTCCACGGGTTGTAGAGGTAGGCAGTAGGTGGTGACAACCCTACCCGTCTGTTGTAATCCTCCTTGTTAGGCTACGACGTAGGTTCTTGGCGGGAGTCGCCTGGCAGACCAGGGTATGCCCGTGCCCGATATGTTGGACCACTAAGCCTTAGTATTCACTATTAGCATACTCATGTGTACTTTATTAGGCTATGTATTTGAGTAATTAGAACAGGGTAGGAGTAGCTCCGTCTCGTAGTCTAACCCTCACTAGAACAACCTTACTCGTAGAGTAGATTGCTTAGGTGTGTGTCACACTACCCATATTATCATCTTACCCATATCCTGATAAACACTTAGTACCCTATACTTTGATCATAAGAATAGTGTTTACTTTATTTCATCGCTTTCCTTTGAGATAAATACGATACCCTTGGGAATACTCTTGGGTGAAATGGTACAACGATATCTTTCGTGCGCTTGCGGATCTCATCTCCTACCGAAGATGATCTGTGGTGTTAAGAACCGTCAACAAGCATTTCTGGCGCCGTTGCCGGGAAAGGTAAAGGAAGTGAAGGATAGCTACCACTTGTCATTGAGCTATAGGTACTAACAGTTATTTGACAGGATTACCCTTGTTTGTTTTCTCCTTTTGTGTGAAAGCAGGGTAGTGTTGGCTAACCCATTTCATGGGATGGCCAACGAGGACGCATGTGATCAACTGTAAGATTATTCAAGGCATACCTCAAAAAATGTCCGCTAAGCAACACCATTGCCCTTCGCGAAAGGATTTCAGCTTCCAGCAGGAGCCAAAGACATCATTCCCATGCTTGGGGGAGGCTCCAATAGTTCTTCTTGGTTTGCCTCCATCATGGGATGGATAGTTGGCTCTTCATCCATCACTCATGTCATGGGTTGGCTCCACCAATCCATGATTACATTCATGTTGAAGCTGAAGGAGCCCAATTCTCATTCATCATGGACGAGAAAGATGGTCTCCACTCAAGGGGTGGATTGAAGAATGTTCTAGTTCCCTTAGCTTGGCATGCACACCACTTAACAAGGTGGACATGCAAGTTATGAAACTACACCTCCCATTGAAGTAATATTAAGATCAAGCCAATGGAGAAGTGTTTGGATGATCCAAGCCATGGATATTCACATGATTTCACTACAAGGATTTCGCCCTGTTGCAACGATTGTACCGCAACGAATACTAAATCGTTGCAATAAGCTTGGTCTGTTGCCACGATTCACCATATCATGGTATTAAGATCTATCGCCACGGAACACCGTCGTTGCATTAGGATCTGTTTCCACGATTCACTAGTTCGTGGTATTAGGATCTATCGCCACGGAACACAGTTGTTGCATTAGGATATGTTGCCACGATTCACCAGTTCGTGGGCATTGGGATCTATCGCCACATAACACATTCTTTGCATTAGGATATGTTGCCACGATTCACCAGTTCGTGACGTTAGGATCTATCACCACGAAACATGGTCGTTGCATTAAGATCTGTTGCCATGATTCACTAGTTCATGGCATTAGGATCTATCGCCACGAAACATAGTCGTTGCATTAGGATCTGTTGCCACGATTCACCAGTTCATGGTATTAGGATCTATCGCCATGGAACACAGTCATTGCATTAAAATCTGTTTCCATGATTCACCAGTTTGTGGCATTAGGATCTATCGCCACAGAACACAATCGTTGCATTAGGATCTGTTGCCATGATTGACTAGTTTGTGGCGTTAGGATCTATCACCACAAAACACAGTCGTTGCATTAGGATCTGTTGCTACGATTCACCAGTTCGTAGCATTAGGATCTATCACCACAAAACACAGTCGTTGCATTAGGATCTGTTGCCATGATTCACCAGTTCCTGGCGTTAGGATCTATCGCCACAAAACACAGTCGTTGCATTAGGATCTGTTGCCACGATTAACCAGTTCATGGTGTTCTGATCTATCTCCACGGAACACAGTCGTTGCATTAGGATCTATTGCCACGATTCACCAGTTCAGGGGTTAGGATCTATCGCCACAGAACACATTGCATTAGGATCTGTTGCCACGATTCACCAATTCGTAGTGTTAGGATCTATTGCCATGGAACTCAATCATTTCAATAGGATCTGTTACCATGATTCACCAGTTCGTGACGTTAGGGTCTATTGCCACAGAACACAATCGTTGCATTAGGATCTGTTGCAACGATTCACTAGTTCGTGGCATTAGGATGTATCGCCACAAAACACAATTGTTGCATTAGGAACTTTTCCCACGATTCACAAGTTCGTGGCATTAGGATCTATCGCCACAGAACACAATCGTTGCATTAGGATTTGTTGCCACGATTCAGTAGTTTGTGGTGTTAGGATCTATCGCCTCGGAACAAAATCATTGCATTAGGATCTGTTGTCACGATTCACCAGTTCGTGGCATTAGGATCTATCACCATAGAACAAAATCATTGCATTAAGACCGTTGCCACAATTGTACTAGTTTGTGCATTAGGATCTATCGCCACGGAACACAATCATTGGCCTCACGATATATTACAAAACGTTGGCCACTGTGTGAACGAATGAATGCGTGTGGTGTGTTCATCGTGTTCCCCAAGAATCATAAGGAAGGATTTGTTTATTTCCTGGGCAAGTGAATGGTTTAATTATCATGTGAGTGTGATCTAAGTTCAGTGATGTGTGATATCAACAGTAGTGAACCAAAGCCAAAATGAAGAAAATCACAAAGCTAAAGGAGACGTGGGGAAAGATGAACTTTTAATATAAGAAATACACTTTCACTACAAGGATTCCGCCCTATTGCAACGATTGTACTGCAACAAATACTAAATCATTGCAGTAAGCTTGGTCTTTTGCCACAATTCATTAGTTCATGGCATTAGCATCTATCGCCACAGAACACGATTGTTGCATTAGGATTTGTTGCCACGATTCACTAGTTCGTGGCATTAGGATCTATCGCCATGAATCTGTTGCCACGATTCACTAGTTCGTGGCATTAGCATCTATCGCCACAGAACATGATCGTTGCATTAGGATCTGTTGCCACGATTCACTAGTTTGTGGCATTAGGATCTATCACCACGAATCTGTTGCCATGATTTACTAGTTCGTTGCATTAGCATCTATCGCCACAGAACACGATCGTTGCACTAGGATCTGTTGCCACGATTCACTAGTTCGTGGCATTAGGATCTATCGCCAAGAATCTGTTGCCACGATTCACTAGTTCGTGGCATTAGCATCTATCGCCACAGAACACGATCGTTGCACTAGGATTTGTTGCCACGATTCACTAGTTCGTGGCATTAGCATCTATCACCACAGAACCCGATCGTTGCATTAGGATCTGTTGCTACGATTCAATAGTTCATGGCGTTAGCATCTATCGCCACAGAACCCGATCGTTGCATTAGAATTTGTTGCCACGATTCACTAGTTCGTGGCATTAGCATCTATCGCCACAGAACCCGATCATTGCATTAGAATTGGTTGCCACGATTCACTAGTTCGTGGCATTAGCATCTATCACCACAGAACCCGATCGTTGCATTAGGATCTGTTGCCACGATTAAATAGTTCGTGGTGTTAGCATCTATCACCGCGGAGCACAATCATTGCATTAGGAACTTTTGCCACGATTCACCAGTTCATGGCGTTAGGATATATCGCCACGAAACACAAACGTTGCATTAGGGACTTATGCCACGATTCACAAGTTCGTGGCGATAGGATCCATCGCCACAAAACACAATTGTTGTATTAGGATACGTTGCCATGAAATACCGGTTGGTGGCGTTAAGATCTATCGCACGGAACACAAACGTTGCATTACATAGTTCACGTACAACTAGCTCACATAGTACCTATATGAAAAAAAATCATCATCTTCGCTATCCTCCCTCAATATTGGATGTACAATACCATCATTAACAAATGTATCATCATAGTCGTGGTCATCGTTGTCGTCATCTTCATTTGAAAGAGCGGAAGCATCACCGGTTGCTCCGTCAATGTCATTCTCATTCCTATCCCATGTGGTCATATCCTCATTTATATCAGTAAGCCTTCAATCATCAAATAATGTCTCAGCCTCCATCGTCTCAGTGAAATTATTTTCACTGTCTCCAGGGGGCATGGCAAAAAGGTTTCATGGCTTCGTTTTAACAATTGTAGCCCATTTAGGTTGCTTCACACTTCTAACGTAAAAAACTTGTTCTGCTTGGGTGGCTAGAATGTAAGGCTCATACTTAAATTGACAAATAGTAGTGTCAACATCTATCATTCCGTATCGATCCATTTTGTAGCCTATGCTTTGGCTCTGACCGGAACGAGGCCGATCAAACCATTCACATTCAAATAACAGAACCTCTTGATTTTTTTCAAAATCAACAGAAATCATTTTCTTGATTACTCCATACCACTCATGATCACCATCCCGAACAACAAAACCATTGTTTTGTGTCCGTAAATCTTTTTTCACCTCTGCTGTTTGAAAGAAGAAGCCATTTATGAATGATCGACTAAAAAAACGTGCCCAGCGATCAGGTCCTCTGGATAATGCATACAAATAATCGGTTACTTTGCCTTCTTTGTGTAATGTCGTAATATGTACACATTAATTAGTATAAAAGGGGTCATCGATAATCCAACTTCAGAACAGATATTTATTCAATATTTCATCAAAGTAAAAACTTGCATATTCTTACTCGTTTCTGAAACCAATAAATAAACTCATCTCTATGGCGTTTTTTAACATCACGAGAATGAATTTTTTCAGCTCTTCAAAATTCTCACTGAAAAGGGTACAAAATTAAATTAGCCATCTACAATAAGCATGATCCATTAATATAGTATAGAACATCTGAGTGTTATACATACTTGATCCATGGAGCGGCCTCTTCAACATTAGAAATAATATAATGTCTGATGTTATGCAGTTCCACCATAGTAAGTTCACCCCATTTAAACCCTTTTTTAGAATTATCAACTTCTGTAAATATATTAGACTCGAGAGAAGGTTCATTCCTAGCTGTAGCTTCATGAAGTTCTGGCCTATTAAGCTTGGTGCTGATGTTATCCAAAAACTGGCCACAAAAAGTCATACACTCTTCCATAATACACTACAGGAATATCGAAGAGTTACATCAGCCAGTTTAAGTTACGTCAGTTGACCGACGTAAGTTAAATAACTTACGTCGGCGCCATGGAACCGACATAAGTAAGTTAACCTACGTCGGCTGCCGACGTAAGTAATGAGACTGACAACTTTTAACAATAACTTACGTCGGCTAGAGCAACAGGCCGACGTAAATAAAAGAGCCGACGTAACTTAGTGTTAACTTACGTCGGTCAGTAGGATGGCTGTCGTAAGTTACGTCCACCGACGTAAGTTGAGTATTTAGCCGACGTAAGTTATGTATTTTAACCTACCCCGCGTGCCCTTCTTTTTTCTTCCTTACCCGCCGCTTTCTCTTCTCTTCCCCGCCGCCTGCGCACGACGCCCCCACCACGCCCCGGCCCCGCCGTCGCCGCCCCCGCTCCCGCCGACCCGCGGTGCCCACGCCGCCGCCGGCCTCACCGCGCCTCGGCCCCATGGCCCCCGCTCCTGCTCCTGCCGACCCGAGGCACCCACGCTGTCGCCGGCCTCGCCGCGCCCTGGCCCCGCCGCCCCCGCTCCCGCTCCGGCTGACCCGCGGCGCCCACACCGCCGCCGGCCTCGCCGCGCCCCCGTCTCCCCCGGCCCCCTGCGCCGCCCCCGACCCTCACCGCCCTCGGCCTCCCCCGGCCCTGCCGCGCCTCCCTGCCTTTGGCCCACCGCCCCCGGACCTCACCGCTGCCCCCAGACCTCGCCGCCGCCGGCCCCGCCCCTGCGCCCCCGCTGCCGACTCGTCCGCCGATCCTCGTTGCAAGTATTTCCTCACCTCTCCCCTTGCTCTCATTGTTTTGAATTATTGCACATGCATTTGCTTGAAAATTTGCCTGAATTGTGGATTGCACATGCATTTGCAAGTGTTTACTCTTAATAGAAAATTGTGAATTGCTATGCTTATGTTAGAAATTGATGAATTGCTTTGCTTATGTTAGAAATTGATTAGAAATTATATAGATACACAAATAATGTTTACTATGCTTATGTTAGAATTAAATCGATAAATTGATGAATTACAATTTATGAATTTTATGCTTATTTGTTATGCTTAGAATTATGGTTAGAATTGAATTGCTTATGTTTAGGTTTAATTTAATTGAATTCAATTGCTTATGTTAGAATTGAGTTGATAAATTGATGAATTACAATGGATAATTGTTATGTTTAGGTTTATTTGAATTGCTTAGTTTTTTGAATTATGGTTACAATTTTAATTTTGATTGCTTGAGTGTTTAAGAACTATATATACATAAATGGGCTTCAGACCGGCTTGACAAGGCCCGACAAGGCCCATTTAGTGGTAAGGTAAAGTATGCGTGTAGACGGGCACGAAGGCGAACGACGACGGTGAGGATGGCAAGCACCTGCGCGTGGATGGCGTACTCCGACGAAGTGGTTTCATCTCCAATCTATTTACAGCAGCTAACCCTAAAGCCGTCGTGGAATTGTCATCTAAGACCAACTTTCCTCTTAGTCTTTCTCTAGTTCTTTCCTCTCTCTTAAATGACCTCAAAATGAAAATGAGCAACGTAACCTAGTATTACCCGTTTCGGATCGGCACGTCTCACATGCCATTGGCATGTGAGACGTGCAGGTTCGGAATTGTCCCTTTTTGGACAGCCTCAGAGTGACCGAGGGGGCGTGGCTTGTGACGAGACGCGGGTCCGGATTTGGATGAGATTTCGGTGGCGTAACCCTGTTGTTCTCTGCTGCACCATTTTTGGGCGTGCAGTGGAGAACAGCAGGGTTATGCTGCCGAAATTTCGTTCAAATCCGGATCACATGTCTCGTCATGAGCACGCTCCGCTCAAAAAACGGCCAGACACATGAGATGGCACAAATAAGGTGAGCGTGAGAACAATGGAGTCATGACGCACCCGTCCGATGGTGAGGCATGGAAGGCTCTGGACCGGTTCGACCCAGAATTTGCTCGTGAAGCGAGAAATGTTCGCATCGGGTTGGTGATAGATGGGTTCACGCCGTTCAGCACAAACGCCGCACCATACTCCTGTTGGCCCGTCTTTGTCATTCCGTACAATCTTCCGTCGACCTTTTGCATGAAGAATGAGTTTATGTTTCTTAGCCTCATTGTACCTGGGTCAGATCATCCTGGGTCACGTCTCAACGTGATGTTGAAACCGTTGATCGAAGAGTTCAAAATGTTGTGGACAGGAGTCGAAGCGTACGACTGTTACAAGAAACAGAAATTCAACCTCTGAGTTGCTTATTTGTGGTCCATTCATGATTTTCCGGCATACGACATGTTTTCTGGATGGAGCACTCATGGTCGGTTGACGTGTCCGATATGTGCCTCAGATACCGATTGCTTTCGACTTACCCATGGAGGCAAGATATCTTACTTCGATTGTCATAGACGTTGGCTACCTCCGAATCACTTGTTTAGACAACAGAGGAATGTCTTCAGAAAGAACACCGTTGTCACTAAAGGACCACCGAAACATCTTGACGGGTCAGAAATATCTGATATGTTGGACAAATTGGTGCCAGATGAAGGTCGTACTGGATATTTCGAAGGTTACGGAGACAAACACAATTGGACTCACATATGTGGACTTTGGGAGTTACCGTATGTGAAGTCGTTGATTCTAAGGCACAACATTGATGTTATGCATCAAGAGCGTAACATTGATCTAATCAAGCTTTAGTAGTTTTTGACCATGGTAGAAATGATTAGTATATAGTGAATAAGTTGTCAGTGCTTCCATTTAACAAAAGGGCTAGTGATTATCACTGATGTTCCCTTCTTATGTCGAAACTGATGTTCACTGAGTTAACAAAGGGCTAGTGCTTCCATTTAACTAGTGATATAGTACATGACTTCATTTGAAACTACATCATGCTTCCTTCTTTTGTCACTGATGTTCTTGGCCTCTTATGTTATCACTGAGTTGACATTGATGCTTACTAGTGATTATGTTTCTTTTGCAGGGATCCGGAACGCGCCGAGAAGATCCCAGAGGTAATGGAGGGGCTAGCGTGTAGCCCGGTGGAATTTATTTTGTAAATTGTGTTGTTGTTGATGTTTTGAACTATATATTGAAACTATTATGCTGTGTATTCTTATTTGTCTGTTCTGTGTTCTCGCCATCGAGCGAGGTAGTCAATTTCTGTTTTTAAAAAAAAATTCGAAAACTTAACTTACGTCGGCTATGGGAATGCCGACGTAAGTTAGCCCAGGTTAACTTACGTCGGTCAGGCCATACCGACATAAGTTAAACAACTTAACTTACGTCGGTTTGCCCTGGCCGACGTAAGTTACAGCACTTTACTTACGTCGGCTTGCCCAAGCTGACATAAGTCCTCCAGCCCAGCCCAAGGCCCATCTCGACACTTAACTTATGTCGCCTTCTGCAGACCGACGTAATTAAGGTAACTTACGTCGGTGGCCGACGTAAGTCACCTTAATTACGTCCAAATGCCTACGTCGGCTGAAAGCCGACGTAATTAAGGGAAAACCGATGTAATTAAGTTAGTTACGTCGGTTTAAGCCTTACTTACGTCGGCTTTGGCCGACGTAAGTGACCGATATTCCTGTAGTGATATATCCCTCAGCTATAGAACCCTCCGGGTGAGCTCTGTTACGTACATACCTCTTCAATGTACCAAGGTACCTCTCAGTTGGATACATCCATCTGTAAGAAACAGGTCCACCCAAGCGAGCTTCTTCGCCATAATGGATTGGAAGATGTACCATGATATCAAAGAAAGCGGGAGGAAGCAACATCTCAAGCTTACAAATTGTTTTAGGAAATTGTTCAATCATCTTATCCAAATCTGGTTCCGTCAATTCTTTAGAACAAATTCCAGAAAATAATCTGCTAAACTCAATTAAAGGTTCAACAACCTTTTCAGGCAATATGTCACGTATTGCAATAGGATGGAGCTTCCGAAATATAAAATGGCAGTCATAAGTGTTTAGAACTGATACCTTACGTGCTGTTATGTCCACAATTCTCTTGATGTTTGAAGCATAACCATCGGGCATCTTCACATCCGCCAAAAACTTGCACAAGGTGGTCTTCTCATCTTTTTGCAAAGTATATGATGCTGATGGACAATCATACTTCCCTTTCATACCCACCGGATGTTGCTTTGGCCGTATACCCATTTCCTGCATATCAAAACGAGCTTGTAGACTATCTTTTGTTTTAGCATCCATATTAAGAAATGTACCCAATATGCTATCACAAATGTTTTTCTCAATGTGCATGACATCCAAGTTATGCCTTATAAGCAATGTCTTCCAATACGGGAGCTGGAAAAATATACTTTTCTTCTTCCAACTATGCCACCTATCTTCCTCAGTGCGCTTTCTCTTATTATTCATCTTTCCAAAACTCACTTGATCAAAAGTCTCGTATTGTTGGAGTACTTCGTGACCAGAGAGTGATGTTGGAGCCTCACTATTCTCCATTTTGTTGTTGAAAGAAGCTTTGTCCCGACGCCACCGGTGATCCTGAGGTAGGAAACGACGATGACCCATGTAGCAATACTTTCGTCCATGTTTCAACCACAAGGCATCAGTGTTTACATGGCAGTATGGACATGCTAGCCTATCTTTTGTGCTCCATCAACATAGCATTGCATATGCTGTAAATCATTTATTGTCCACAATATAGAAGCTTGCATGAGAAATGTCTCTTTCTTTGAGCTGTCATATGTTTCAACACCATTAGACCATAATTTCAATAGATCATCAATCAAAGGCTGCAGATACACATCAATGTTGTTTCTAGGTGACTTTGGCCCTGGAATTATCACTGACATCAACCAATAAGGCTGCTTCATACACAACCAAGGTGGTAGATTATAAGGGATTAAAATCATAGGCCATGTACTGTAAGAAACATTCATTACTCCAAAAGGATTGAAACCATCAGATGCTAGCCCAAGTCTTATGTTGCGAGGATCAGATAAGAAATTTGGGTGAATGCTATCAAAATGCTTCCATGCTTTCAAATCTGCAGGATGGCATAATATTCCATCATCAATATGTTCTTCTTTGTGCTAGCGCATGTTTGATGCCATTGATTCTGCCATATAAAACCTTTGAAGACGGGGAATAAGAGGGAAGTATCGTAGAATCTTGTGTGCTACAAGCTTCTTGGCTTTTCCACAAGGTAAAGCCTCTCTTGCATCCCCACTAGTCCTATTTTTCCATCTTAATTCACCACATTTTGGGCATCGATCCAGCAGAGAATAGTCCTTCCGGAATAACACACAGTCATTGACACATGCATCGATCTTTTCATAGCTCAGCCCGAAGTCACGAACAACCTTCTAAACTTTATCAAGTGTATTAGGAATGCAATGGCCCTCTGGAAGCACATATGAGAATAGTCCAAGGATGAACTCACATGCTTTTTTGCTCAAACCAGTTAAAAACTTTATCTGGTACAACCTGACAATGAAGGATAATTGGGTCACCTTCTCACAACCTGGATACAACTCCTTTTGGCATCATTTAATAAGTCATAGAATGCCTTTGCACACCCAGTTGGCTCCTACTGGTATATAGCATTTTCTGGATCATCAACACCTGCTGAAGTACCACCATGATCACCAGCGCCTCTAAGAAGGCTGGACAACATATTTTCCATAGCAACATCATCAGAAATTATCTCCTCATTATTTGCTGATTGCTTAGCAATTTTTTCTCAACTCGTTTTTCTCCATGGTGTACCCAACAAGTATAATCAAATGACATCTCATAACGAAGCATGTGAAGATGAACTTCCTTGCGTCTCCCGTGGCAAATATTATGACATTTCGTGCAAGGACAAGGCTTAGTTTCTTCTTCACGAGTGCCCTGGAATGCTAAATTTAAAAATGACTTCATTCCATCCTGCCACTCCTTCGTACGCCTGTCTTTTCCCATCCATGTCTTATCTTCTGACATCGCTTCCTAAAATTCAATCAGCGTATCCGTAAGAGGATTGAACTACAATAACATTATGTGAGCAATTGTACCTAGCGCTGTTTCTCCTCCATGTGCAGCGGCCGGCGGATGCTCCTCCATGCCAGTGGATGGCGGATTCTCTTCCAATAGCGTGGCGGCCGGCGGATGCTCCTCCAAGAGCGTGGCGGCCGGCGGATGCTCCTTTAGGCACGTTTCGTGCAATCGGGAGAGGGGGCCATTGTGGATCAAAGGGTCCGGCGGGGAGGCAGCCAGGACAAAGCGTACGTGAAGCTATCAGAGTAGGCCCAACACTGCGCTGGGCCGCTTGTTAATCATGGGCTGAAACTGCGCTGAGTCACTTTGTATTCCTGGGCCAAAACTGCGCTGGAACGCTTGGTGTTCGTCCCCATGTACGCGTGAGCCCATGTACCAGAATTTGGCATCATTAAAGGAGCTGTTTTTCGATAAAAGGAGAAATTTTTAATTTGACACGCGAAGGGCCCATCGTATGCGGGGAAAAATTATGCTTTAAAAGGATACGATTCCTTGGTGTTATCCCTGTCATGTCCGTCCATCATATGACCTCGTTCGTTCATGTGCATACATGTCACAGTAATGCAACTGCTTCATCCGTCCATTCATGTGGACACATGTCACAATTGTGGAACTACTTTATCCGTCCGAACCCGACATTTATTTTTCAGTTATTTATATTTGCTACCCGAAAAGTATCTGATACCCGATATTTCGGTCTTTTCGGTTTCGGTCTCGGTTTTATCGGTTTCGGTTTTTTGGTCTCGGTTTATTTGCCCGCCCCTAATTTACGTAGTAGTAGCATATGGGATATACATATTTCTCCTCCATGTGCAAAACTATTTAGTGATATATCCTATGTGCATATTACATATGTAAAACTAATGTAAAGTATAAAAATTTTTCAAAGGGAAGTCTTAGGTTTTGTCAAATCTATCTTTGAGATTTACGCAATTTTGATCTGTTTTAACAATACAAGAATTGTACTTTTAGATTCACCATGAAAATATTTCCATAATATACAATCTAGTACTACATGTTATTGAAGTTAATAAATTCCATATAAATCATTGGTCAAAGGTAATTAGTTCGACCAAAACAGAAATAAAGTTGAGTTGGGGCGGAGGAAGTATTATACGTTCCTGTTTGCCGTATAAGGTTTGGTCCTTCGTTCAGGTCGTAGCCATTTGTACAGGCGGCTGATGTGACAGGGCACACCGAGCTTACGTGTCCGCCAGTCATCGAGGCGCCTTAAACGCGCGCAGTGCATGCGCATCTTTGAATTGAATTGGAACCGCTCCGCGTCCCATCACTACTACTGCGCGCGTCAAGAGACGAACAGCCAGGCGGGTTCAAATCCCCTGCAGTACTGCAGGTGCAGTAGAGATGGCTGACATGAGGGCCCCACATGGTGTGGGACCCACATGTCAGCCACCTCTACTGAACCTGCAATACTGCAGAGGATGAGCACCCCGACCAGGCTGTTACTACGCTATAATATCACCCGAGCACGCCATCGTCTTCTCCGTACAGCCACTCTTCCTCTCTTCCCAAAACAGCGCCAAGAACACCATGGCTCACAAAACAACGCCGCTGCCAAGCCCGCCGAAGGGCGCCAAGGGGAAGCGTCCCCGACCGGACTCCCCCCCCCCCCCCCGGACAAGAAGTGGGCTCTCCAGAAAATGGCGCACGATGTATTTGACAATACATCGCGCTCCATGCGTCGCCTTGATCTTGGTCCCCTTCCAGAGTATGCTACCATGGGGACCACGGGCCACTACGTCTTCGGCATAACGCACTTGGCCGGTCGCCTCAACGTCCTCTTGGAGACGCTGGCAGACGAGTTCGGCGTTGTCGGCCTCGACAACGTGGTGGCGGCGATGTCCAGGAAACTAGGCTTCCCATCTCCAATGCGGGAGGCGCCCCCGCCCAGCCAGGAGCCCAAGGAGGAGGAGGAGAAGGAGAAGTAGTTTTTTTTTCTTGTTCTTAGTCTTGTTGTTTATCTTTTCTTGTTTGTAGTTTGTGTTTTTCTTTTTACCTGTTTGTAATGTATCGTCTTAAGGTAATGAACTTTATATTTATGTTCATTGGTGCACAGAAATAGTTCTAATGTTGCTGTTCTAACGATAAACTAGTAGACTATTTATCTCTTTTATCTTTTAGAGTGGAATATATTTCCACTTCCAACTCTACTGAGCTGGAGATCCAGAAAGTGACTATCACCTACTAGTTTATCTGACAGACCAGCAGGGGGAAGCCCACTCTCTGTTGAAACCCAACACGGATCCAACATAATGAGCAATCAAACAGCAAAGCACGTAGTAAATCACAAAAAACGCAACAACAGTTTCTGGAGTACGTATCATTTTTAGCCCAGATTAGATGCTCGTGGGCGTCATTGCAAAAGGGTGAAGACAAAAAAGACTTGATTTAGAGGGCTTGCAAAAACAAACTAGAAGTCAGGGTCATCGAAATTTTTGCCCGATTTGGATTGAGTCTTAGTTATAGAATTCCATAATAATAAAATGTATCGGGTATTTTACTTTCACAAGTGTGTCATAAAATGTATCGGGTGTTTTACTTTCACTAGTGTGTCATAAAGTGTACGCTGGCCACGTATCCTGATCCAACCGTACAACTTCAAATAAAGGAGGGTTAGAGCATCTCCAACCTCTTTGTTATTTTTTGTTTGCTATTCTTTCAAATGACAAATATGCTATCCACATTTAGCATCTCATTCCATGAGCATCTCCAACCCATTTGCTATATGATATGCTATATTAATTTTTTTTAATATTTTATTAGTATATAATAATTATTTTAAAATTCAAGTAACATTGTTACAATGGCTATATTGTAATAGTTGTATTTATAACGGCTATTTTTCAATGGTTATATTTCTAACGACTATATTTCAACGGATGTATTTCCAACGGCTAATTTTCATCGACTATTTTGCAACGGAACGACAATAATGTAATGGAAACCAGTTGGAAATGATTTTTGCTCTAGATTTGCTAAATAATAGGATAGCACATCATATAGCTAATGGGTTGGAGATGCTCTTTTAGCCATTAGCTATATGGTGTGCTATCATATTATTTAGCAAATTTAGAGCAAAAATCATCTCCAACCGGTTTGCTATTAGGATTGCTACTTTTAGCCATTTGCTATATGGAGCTCTCAGTGTGCTACTAGTAGAAAATGCTATCCGGTTTGCTATCCCCAATTTCTGCTACATTATTGTCGTTTCTGTTGCAAAATAGTTGTTGAAAATTAATCGTTGGAAATACAACCATTGAAAAATAGTCGTTAGAAATATAACCATTGAAAAATAGCCGTTAGAAATACAAACATCACAATATAGCTGTTGCAACAATGTTATTTGAATTTTAAAATAATTCTTACATATTAATAAAATATGAAATTTTTTAATATAGCACATCATATAGCAAACGGGTTGGAGATGCTCACAGAATGAGATGCTAAATGTGGATATCATATTTGCTATTTGAAAGAATAGCAAACTAAAAATAGCAAACAAGGTTGGAGATGCTCTTAGAAGATTGGTGTTAAATAATATGAACTTATAAGAAAAAAGAGAAGAAGAAAAAGGATGGTGCGCATTTTGATACATGAACCGTGACACTGCTGACATCCATCTTCATTGGCCAGTTCCCGATTCCGCTGATCTCTCCAGCATGTATTCACACTAGCTACTCTCTGGTGACTGGACCGAGGGTATCCTGTGGCCCGCCCGACATATCTAGTGGGTGGGCTCCTGATAAATGTTCTTGTTGTTGTACGTGGTGTTAGGTTGAGACAATGCAACTTGTGGTCATAACGATTAGAATTAAAAATTAGAAAGAGTATATAAGATTCAAAAATCTTCATTACACTCTTTACTCCGGGCTTGGGCCCGTCAAATTCAGAAACTCCTCCGCTTATATCGTAACTGCATCAGTTATATATCCAGACCCGTTTCTAAATAAAATCTAAACTAAAGGTGTAGACGAAGGTTTTGCACAAGAGAGAGAGTTGCGCCGCGCCGCCGCAAATGGCAACCGTAGGGACGACAAGGAGAGAGACCCAATGGCTGGGACTCAGGTGTACAACGTGACGTTCAAGGAATACGTGATCACCTCCACCATGACGTCCTCCGGCAAGGCTGTGGAGGACTGGCTCGATGAGGTCCTCTCCTCATAGAATTCTAGCTTTTGTGCTTGTGCGCGCAATCTCTCATAAAATTATTTTTTCTTGAGGAAACACTATATCTTGCTTTTAAAAACATGCATGTTATTTCACATGCATCGAGGTCTTTCACATGCATGTTAGTTTTCCATGCATGCTACACCCCAAACATGATCAACGAGTCTCAAACATGACGATCTCTCAACAAAAAAGAGAACACGTAATGTCAGCAAACATGATCGAGGTCTTTCACATGTATGTTAGACGTACATATGCTAAGTCCCAAACATGTATTCCAAGAATAGAATAATATTTCCTACCATGTATATATATTTCAATATTTATCATATTCTCTACCATGCATGTGTGTATGCACTCAACCTACAGTATATGGCAGTTTAACTACCACACTAATGAAGAATATTATCCTGTCATCAATAGAGATAACAAATTTAACACAAGGATGTTACCTCGACGGTACGAGGATAGGATGTGGACTACCATCGTCTAATAAGCACACAGCTCTCACTACGTACGTATGTGGTTCATCAAATTAATCGATCGCATGCTACCATTATGTATCGCTGTACTCATCTTCTGAAGAAACAACAGGCGTAGGCGCTAGCCACTACGTCTTCTGATTTTAGGAACAAATGAACACACTTGTGAAAACACGTACGCCACATTCGATCCTCAATGTCATCCAATTAACATGTTCCTCAACAAGGGGGCACAAAAATCCTCAACACGTGACCAAACATGCTTGATCGCGAGTCTCTTTCACATGCATTACATTCATGTCCACCATCATCCATGATCACGACAATTATCAGTTTAATATGGACTCTCAGTCGGCAACGATCAGATTCTTAAAAAAAAGATACGGACTCTCAGTCGATTGCCACGCGCGTTCACATCAATCTCCGCACCTTTGTGTGTCAAATTAAAAAACCGGCCGATGGGACGTGTTGAGCCGTTGCGATAACCGCGAGGAGGCGAACTGCGGTTTGGAGTAACTCTAACCGTCGATTCAAAAGAACAATTTTTGAAGCGTCCGATCATCTCCACTCACGCGCTTAGACGATGACCCACTATAAAGGCACACCTTCCCCTTCTTCTCCGCCGTACCTCTCGATGGATTTTAGACTCCAAACTTCTCCTCTTGCTTCTCCGCCACACCACCGTCGACCACCTCTCTCTCTTTATTCGCACCTTTGTCGCCACACAAATGGGTAGCCCCGCACCAAAGCGCTCCAGGTCATCGACGTCCTCCGAACCTCCTTCTACGTTTCCGTCGTCGCCAAGGCCGGTGGAACTGGAGGCGGCGCCCGCACCTCCTCCACTCCCGTGTCCGCCCGCGGTGCCCGCCTCTGTTCCGTCCGACTATGATGAGACTGTCCACCTCATCGAGGAAAACCTCGACAAACTCGACGGCAAGCTTAAGGAGGTCACCGGCGGCCTGTTCGTCGCCGACATACAAGCAAAAGCGCTCGACAAAATGGCGCAGGATGTATTTCACAATACATCTCACTCCTGTCGCTGACTGGGACTTGGTGTCCTTCCCCACCACGCCAGCATGGACTCCGCCGGCTACTACATCTTCGGGTTAGGCTTTGTTGCTGCTCGTCTCGACTGCCTCTACGAGACGATCGGTGAGGAGGTCGGGGAGGGGTTTCGCGAGCAACTCATGAACGCTGTCAGCCGGAAGATGTTCGATCTGGTGTTGGAGGATGCTCCGCTGGCGGTTGCGGCGGAGGCGGAGGTGCCAGCAGCGGATGCGGAGGCGGAGGCGGCGGCAGAGGTGGACAAGTCCTCCTCCGAGTTGAGTAGGATGAGTAGTAGTTTTTTCTTTTGTTTTCTATGTGTTTTTTCTTGTTTGTAAAATATGTGTTGTTTTTATGTTAATGAAAAATTTCTTCTATTTTATGTTCATGAACAACGTGTCCTACAGTACATGCACTAACGAAAAACTCCTCCTTTTATCGAAAAACATCGCATATGGAAAATTAACACATTAGTAATATTATATTGTATCTAATAAATACTCCCTCCTTATTCTTTTATTTGACGTTTTGGACAAAGCATTGAACTAACATTAGTAGGACGTACGTAGTAGAATTATATTTCAAAAAATTATGAAAATAGAAAGCTACACACTTAATTAATTTTATTTCTTTTCTCTTTACCAACTGTCATCGTGCCCGCCCCACCACCCCCACCCACCGGCTTGGCACCAGGCAGTAGCCCACAAATTTTCTGCGACCCTGCAGAGCAGCATCGCGCATGCGCCCCCGCCTAGCACGTCGTCCGATCAAAATCGCATAATCGTGGGAGCAGGACACGCGGGATTTCCATCCTTCGGTGTCTAAACAACAAACCCACCGCGCGAAGCGAAGGATCTCAACGGGTTTTTCATGGGAAGGCGTGTGGGGCGGGGGCACACGCGCGACGTTGTGCAGCAGGGCCGTAGAAAATTTATTTCCGCCCGCCTAGGCCCAGAGCCGGGCCTGCCTTTAAGACCATCCGCAGTGGTTCACGGTAATGCTTTAGGCTGACACAGTTTTTCAATACTAAAGTTTTGGAAACCACAGTTTTTAAAATTACATGGCAATACCAAAGTATTTCAATAACAAAGTTTTGTAATACATAAGACTGTTTGGTTGACAAACACCGTTCTGTAAAAAAAATACCATAGTAATCTCAAATACCACGGTATTGCTAATTGCTCTAAGACCATCCGCAATGGTTCACTGTAAAGCTTAATAGACTGGAAATATAGAGTAGATTACTGGAAGTATAGAGTTAGTGTCCAGAGTGAAATGTTGGAAGTATAGAGAATATACTTGAAGTATAGAGGGATAGAGTACGTTTTAGAGGAAACCGCTGCGGATGGTCTAAAACTCCAAAAATACCGTGTTCCCAATCACCAAAACCGAATTCTCGACGGCCCTTCCGCACAGATGTCTCTGTGCGACCCTGCCCAGATGGTTGCCACGTATGTTCACGCTCCAAATCTTATAGCCAAGGGCACACTGCACGGTTCCTGCGACTGTACCACCCTGTCCTGATGATTGCCACGTACGCGAGCGCACCGAATCTTGCAGCGCGCACGGGCACACGAACTTCACGTCCGAACATTGGTCAGCGATCCGAATAACTCGGCGCTCGACGTGCACAATCCATCATCATGCGCACGAATAATATTATGAAATTATCAACTTTGATGATTCAATAATCCAATCAAGTTTCATCCAACCTACCAACAAAAAATTGGATCTTCCAGTCCATCCAACCAAACGTTAATTTGGATGATCCAAGACATAAAGAAATGGATGATCTATCTCCAATCGAACTTCTACGTCAAACCAAACGTAATTGATGACTGAGCACTTTGGTACATGTCACTAGAGTGTACGCACAAATGACAAATACACGGCCTCAACACCGGGTTTAGGGTGCATCATGTACTAACCACATGACCCGACCAAACATTCACGTAATTACCATACACCTGCAAGAGCAACTACCTCGCTGCATCCTTCGCGTACGAACAACAACGCCGACCAACTTATACTTTTTGTACTATGTACAAAGAATTTTCCTTGTCCATGAGCCAATAAATAAGCTCTTCTGATGCGGCTTTTGTAGTTAAAAAATGAACTACGACAAAGCGACAAGTTCATGAACACGGGGGGAGTACATATGATCATTGACGTCTCTCTCACATGCATGCTATAGTTGTCCATGCATGCTACCCTACGCCCCAAACATAGGATCAACGAGCCAAACTATATATATATATATATATGTATATATATATATATATATATATATATATATATAACATGTTAGTTGTCACGCCCCAAACATGATCAACGAGCCTCAAACTATATATGACGATGTTTCAACAAAAAACAGAGAAAACACGTAATAATGTTGTCATCAAACATGATCGTCGAGTGGTTTTCAAGTGCATATGTCACTTGTCCATGCATGCTTGCTACACCCCAAACATGATCAACGAAAAAACTAGAACATTGCATATACCTTGGGCCGCTGGGCCCTTTGCGTGTCAAAATTAAAAACTGGAACTGAAAAACTGAAATACCGTCAGACGGACCTACAAAGTATGCCAGGTGGGCCACTACATACCCTGGACCCTTTGCATGTCAAATTAAAAAACTGCGTGTGAAGCGGAGATGGAAACCAACCGCGGTTTGGATTAATTTGAAAGCGCAGTTTTCGAAGCGTCCGATCATCTCCACTCGCACAGGACGAGGACCCTCTATAAAGGCACACCCGTCCTCTTGCGTATCCGCCGCACCACTCCATATCCATCGATCATAGCCTCCAAACGTCTCTTCCTTCACCGCCGCACCATCGCCGACCAGCTCTCACTCTTTCTCCGCAACTCCGTCGCCGCACAAATGGGTAGCCCCTCACCGAAGCGCTCCGGGCCGTCGACATCCTCCAAACCTCCTTCTTCTCCGTTTCGGTTATAGCCAATGCTGGTGGAACTGGAGCTGGCACCTGCACCTCCTCTGTCCCATTCTCCGCCCGCGGCGACTACACCTCCTCATCCCGTTTGAGTTCAGGAGACTGTCCGCCTCGTCGAACACTGCTTCGATGAACTCGATCGGTGCCTGGAGGAGGCCATCGAGCACCTTTCCGCCACCGTCGGGCGTGCAAAAAAGATCGACATATTGGCGTGGGATGTATTTTCAGATATATCTCGCTCGTGTGAGCGTCTGGGTCTTGGGAAACTTCCCGTCCGCACTAGCATGGACACCGCCGGCCACTACTGCTTCTGGTTAGGGTTTGTGGCCGGTTGTCTCAATGTCCTCAACGAGACGATCGGGGAGGTGGCTGGGGTGGAGGGCCGCCAACATCTTCTGTGGACCGTCGCCCAGAAGCTTCGAACTCAATTGCCGGAGGAGGCGGTAGCAGCGGCGGCAGCGGAGGAGGCGGCGACGACAGCGGCGGAGGAGGTGGCGGCGGCAGCAGCGACGGAGGAGGAGGTGGAGGAGATCTCCTCCGACTCCGAGTAGAGTAGTATTTGTAGTATTTCTTTTTCTTGTATTTTATGTGCTTTCGTAGTTCTTGTTTGTAATATATGTGTTGTTTCTATTTTAATGATAAATGTCTTTACTGTTCATGAACAATGCGTCCTATGCAGTATCGAAAAAGAACTCCTTTCTGAAAAAGGGGCGAGATAACTGTTGTTCAATGTCTAGCCCAGAATTCGTTGTGTTGCGACAATCAACGACTCTTGGTTGAAACTCCATTGAGATCGTGGTTGAGGCTGCGTTTCTCCTCTTTTGTGTTCTTTCACTCAATTTTTTCATTTGTAGTCAGCGCATGGGAAAATGTATTTTTAGTATGTAGTAGTATATACTACATGTTATCATTTTATTGTGATTAATGTTATAAAATGCTGATTGTTTACCATCGTCCTTTCGTGCACTTGGCTGCATTTACATATCTTTGCATTAGCACATACGTATACATTTGGCGATTCAAATTTTTTTTCATATTTTTTGGAATGTCCCACTAGCTAGCAGATAACTACTTTTAGATTTTGATCTCCATGCATGGCAACAAAGATGAATTAAGAAGCGAGCAAGTTGTCCTAAGACGAAGTCTATCCCTCTAGCTACAAGGACCAGCCATGTGCAGGAATCGACGCGACATGAGATGTAATTAATCATGATCGGATGCATGAACAAGGGCATGACTTGTGTCAAATTCTCCACTCCTGCGAAAATTTTATCGTTCTACTTGGCGCGCCACATTTGAGATTTTGACAATTCAATTTTCACTACCTCCGCCTCCAATTTCAGTCCCGCCTATTATTGTAACCCTATTTCAGCCACGATGAGTATAAATGGAAACACTAGCCTTCGTTCCCGACACACCGCTGCCCCGCCCTTCTGGTGATCTCGCAGTACTCCAAATGTGTAGTCTCTCTGTCCTGTGTTCCATACTTGTATTCCTAAGAAATTCTCGTGTTTTCATTTCCCACTATTTTTACAATTTTTCCCCCATGGCTCTCGCAGTGAAGCATCAAAGCTCTTGGTGGTGGTGACTCCTGGGTACAACGCCGGGCGACCAAGTTTGACGGGCTCTACCAAACCTCTTCGTCGCTGACACCTCCCTGCGACATCGCGTCCCGGACTCCAGTTTTGTGCTAGGTAAACTACACAATCCATGCCGTCTTTTTGTCGAGCTATATTGGCTTGGTTCTACACGATCCATGCAGTTTTGGCCTAGTTAAGTTATACATGATCCATCCTGATATACAGAGATTAAATAAATTAACAAAGAAGTAATGTGGTCTTCTGTTTCACGAATTTAGTTATATATATATATATATATATATATATATATATATTCACTACATCTGTCCCTAAATAAATGTTGGTCCGACAGCTTATTACGGTAGTGTATTTCTATTTCAATTCCTGGCTAGGAACGACAAATACTAAAAACCAAAGCTAGTAGTATGTAATTTCTGGATTTAGAAATAAATGACGCACGGGTTATCTGATCAACCACTCCAAATGTTGTACTCTCATTCCTGTTTTACAAATTTGTATTCCTAAGATTTTTAGTTCCCATGGTTTTCACTTTTTTCTTTCTTGTGGCTTTCTTGGATCGTACATTTTTTTCTATTCTTTCTTTTCTAATTCCTCCGTTAGTAACAAACACTGAGTTTATAGAAAGCACACCGTCCGACCCAAAATCTACGTCGGTCATGTAATCTGACGTTATCACTGTTATTTGGAATGACTACTTACAATGCTCTTTACATTAGGAACAAGACATCAAACCGTGATGTCGTCTACAAGCATTCATGGTGGACAACAAGCACCTGGTATAACTATAAATGTGTTTACTATCAAAATTAAACAAATTTAGACAACATTAAATTGTTTGCATGGTACGCAGAGAATATTGCAGCACATGATGTTCACGAACACCGAGGTTCTTCACTCCCTGGTACTACTACGATGCATGAACCAACAACAGATATAGATATACAAACCAGAAATACTCCTTTTGCCCCAGCGTAATTTTACTTGTGGAGCTTAAAAAATGTCCCACTCCAACTCTATCATCGGTAGTAGCTTCTAACTACCCATATCACATCACATTACTACCTGCCTCTCTACCGTGCCATTTGTTTTGGCAGAGCGTGTTAGATTTTTACTCTACTCCTTTGGCATTGAATTTGGAGAATTTTGAGAGACTACGTTCTGTCCTTTAGATGTATTGATGATGGGTGTATCATGGTCATGTGTATTCTTTCCTAGGCTCTACTAATTGTTTTAGCATGCCTTGCGATTCTACTTTCTTATTAGTACTTAGTCTTTATAGTTAACAGTTCATCAGCCTGTGTGATGGCGTGATTTTTTTATGCCTCCACGCTGTGCTCTCTCGCCACCGGCCACTCCGACCGGCACCGACGCCCACGCCCTGTTGCTGGTCACCTCAACGTCCTCTCCGACGTGTCTCCCTCGCCCATCGCCAGGTCCCATCATTTGCATGCCATGATTACCCCGCTGCCCGCAAATCCCTGGCCATTACTCGCCCTGCCATCAATCCTCCTCGAGAGTTTTGGCGAGACCGAACCCTCGCTTTGTTAAGTGTCGCAAGCTGGCACTATGCAGTATTGCACCTGCAGTAGCCGCCACTGACAAGTAGACCCGATGTCTCATGGGCCCACATGTCAGTGGCAGCTAATGCAGGTGCAGTACTGCAGATGATTTCAATCCCGCAAGCTGCCTACCTTATCTGTCTTGCGTTCGCCACCTGCCACCGCTGGTGTTCATTACTTGCCCTACAACTAATAATTCTCTTTGAGACGCGCTCCGGCTGATGTCAGTCAGATCAAACTGGCGAACCCTATCTTTGTCTAGTCTAGCGTTGCCAGCTGCATGCCCCCTCAAAGTCTTGCCTGCTTTGCTCATGGACTGAAAATCCTCTACAGTACTACGAGTGCGTACCGCCACAGACATGTGTACCTGATGGCTCATTTAAGGGTATGAACAGAAACAAAGAAGTCAATAATGTAACCCCCCCCCATCCAAATAGTTGTCGTTAGGACAGTCCTAACTACTGTAGTAGTTCATTTTTAAATCATTTGTTGGTCTAATACGACAATTAATATAAACTAGGAGGGAGTACTACAAAAAAAAATGGTGCTGGAATGACGTGGTCGTCCCACGCTCGTATTTGCCGCACTCGTCCTGAAGATGGTATGAACATCAGACTTTTCTTCTTTTCACACTATTTATACATGATACTAAACTTGTTCAGGCGGTAATTTGCTTTAATCATTTACCGTTTGAATCAATGTAATAGAAGGAAGGAAGCTAGGAAGAAGTGTGGCTAAAGGACTTAAGGTTGCCAGAATACGCTATGCATCCCAAGTTAGTAGAACGGAGCATGTGAAGCTACCAATTTAGTTCTCTGCTAGATTGGGTGTTGCGGTTGGTATTAATCAGTGGCACTTTGTCGATGATGTGGTTATGTTTACAAAATGACATGCATCCCTCACCGGTGAAACAAAGTGGGCAGAGGTTGGCCATAGTAACAAGAGAGATATAGTACGAGACATTCTGGTTAGTGTTGTCACACCCCCACACAAGTATTTTTTTTCTTGCAATCTCCATCCTGTACGTTTACAGCAACTTGTTATACAATGTATGGGATTCCTGGGACATGGAGGACACACCGGAGAGCGCAAGAAAATTTTTGAAAATTGCTGGTGAGCGCTACAAGGGGTGGCGCTTGACTTTGCATGCCACCTTTAAGAGTTATTCTACAGATGAAGAACATATACAAAACCAGCCTGCTGACGTAACGACGCCCAAGTGGTTGCACCTAACAGAATATTTTTGGTATGAGCGATTCAAGGTCAGCTAACTTTTTAATAGCTTTGCATCATACAAAAAATATTTCATTTACTTTCATTCGTGGAATTAATTCTTAAAATTATTGCATTCAATAAGCAGGACCAATTCTCAAAATCGAAGCAGACAAAAGGTGTGTCACTTGCTTGGCTCCAAATCCTACGCCCAGCTTAGTTACGAGAAGGTATGAAAAATAAATCATGCTTTTACTTTGCGCTTCAAACAATATGTATACCGACATGTTGAAGTTCACTTTTATTTTATGTAGCGAGACCCAGAGACCGGAGAAGAACCCGATGACATACAACTGTGGGAGGCAAGCCATTTGTTGAACGGTAACTAAACAAACAAGCTGGCAGAAGTTGTACATGTGAGTAACACTTCAAACAACCCCCAATTAAATAAATATTTGCAAATTACCTGTGACTTTTCTTTTCGTATATAGATCCAGGCATGTGCCAAAGTGGACGACATGGAAGCTGAGCAGGGAGGCCCAATTCCAAATGAGGAGAGAAACCACATCTTCGAGTGTTGTTATAGATCCTCAATCGGTTGTGCAGGATCACGGGTTCGGGGGTGTGGTTATATGGCTAACCCAACTGGTCCTGAACGTGAACGTATGCGTATCCAATTGTCTGAACACCTCAACGACCAAGTTCAAAACTTAGAAGTTAGAAATGCAGGCCTCAATGAAATAGTGCAGGACTTGGAAGGAATAAATGATAGCTTAAACACCCAGATGGACTAAATAAACCAGAAGAATGAAGAGTTAATCGTTCAAGTCCAGAACTTACAAGGTCAGATAGCAGCTGATCATGAATAGACAGCTAAGGAAATGCAGGACATGCGTGCCTCAATGGCTGAAATGCACAAAATGATGATGACGACCACTCCACAGAAGGTCCAACAAATAAGCAACTGCCAAAAGCCACCTTCTCCAACAATTAGTCCCGGTCAGCTTAGGGAACTCTTAGCATGCAAACACGTCGCTTAAGTAATCCTTGAGTGTTGTTATACATGTTGTAATATCAATTGATGGATGTTTATTGTTAAACTCGTGATTCTGTTGCCACTAATTTTCAAACTTGATGCATTCGGGTTCTACTGCTACTAATTATAAAACGTGGCATTACGAAATTCTTGTCACGAATGATAAATTGTTGCAATAGGAAGCTATTGCCAATACGGATGATAAAACGTGGCAATAGAATGACAAAACGTTGCAGTATAAACATTTGGCAATGACTAAAAAATGTTGCATTAATACACTATTGCCATAGATAAGAAATCGTTGCAATACCAAACTATTCGCCACGAATGCGAAATCGTTGTGGTACCATATACTAGTTCCAACGGATCTGAAATCGTTGCAATACGGTACTATTCGCCACGTTTGTGGACTCGAAGCAATACCCAACTATTCGCCACGGATACAAAATCGTTGCAGTACCAGACTAGTTCCCATGGATCTGAAATGGTTGCAATACGGTACTATTCGCCACGTTTGTTGACTCATTGCACTAACCTACTATTTGCCACGGACGTTAAACCATCGCAGTATCATACTATTTGCCATGGCTGTGATATCGTTGCAGTACCATACTATTTGCCACGAATGTGAAATCGTTGCAATACCGTGATATTCGTTGCAATATGGTAAATCGTTGCTACACCATAACTCATTGCAATATGTTACTATTTGTCACGGCTGTGAAAATTGTTGCAATACTGTAGTATTTGCCACGAATGTGAAAATCGTTGCAATCACGTACTATTAGCACGAACGCGAAATCGTTGCAATACAATGCTATTCGTTGCAATACGTTAAATCATCGCAATACGATGAACCGTCGCAATAGCATACTATTTGCCACAAATGTGAAATTGTTACAATACCGTACTATGGCCATGCCTGCGAAATTGTTGCAATACAATGCAATTCGTTGCAATACGTTAAATCGTCACAATACACTAAACCGTTGCAATAACATACTATTTGCCACGAATGTGAAATCGTTACAATACCGTACTATTGCCACGCCTTTGAAATCATTGCAACCATATTCAATTACCATGAATGTGAAATCGTTGCAATACCATGGTTTTTGTTGCAATACGTTAAATCATCACAATACGCTAAATCGTTGTAACAACATACTATTTGCCACAAATATGAAATCATTGGAATACCGTACTATTTGCCACTATCGTGAACCCGTTGCAATACTGTACAATTCGTTGCGATACGTGAAATCGTCGCAATACATTAAAACATTGCAATAGCGTCCTATTTGCTACCGATGTAAAATCGTTGCAATACCATACTATTCACCACGGATGCCAGGGCATCGCAAATAACCTATCACCCCGGGAATTATTACGACGATTCATAAAAACTATCGCCACGCTCTTTTTCGTTGCAACAGTGACCTACTGCGATGAAAAACAACCTATTGCGACGAATTTTTTCGTTGCGATAAACTGGAATCCTTGAAGTGTTTGCTGCTAAGCGTGCCTCCATTTTGCTTCTCCGCACAGACTAAGGCACCATTAGTATCTCCTCTTCTCCCTTCGTTCGTCTTCTCCGTGCACCCACCAAGGCCAACATTTCGCCACCAAGCCCGCCGAGGGGGCCACCCTGCAAGAAAAAGTGTTGCCTCTCCCCTAAGAGGCTCAACAACGAGCTGCTCGAGATGCTGTTCGATGGGCTGTTTGACCGGTTCAAGAGGCTGCTCGAGACGATCGCTGAGGTGCTTGGCGCCGAGGGCCACAGTATCCTGGTGGTGGCGATGGCGAGGAACCTCGGTCGCGAGGTTGCAACGCCGAATCTAGACCAGCCGGAGTAACAGGCGGAGCAGCCGGAGGAGGAGGAGGGGGAGGAGGAGTAGGATTTCAGTTTTCTTTGGTTGTTTTTGTTTCTTGTGTCTGGTACTTTTTTCTTGTGTTTTGTAATATATTTGTTAATGAATGAATGTGTTATCTATGTTTATCTGTGTGATGATTAATTTGTGTGTTCAACTATTATGTATCGCCACAGAACACAATCGTTGCATTAGGATATGTTGCCACGATTGTACTAGTTTGTGGCCTTAGGATCTATCGCCACGGAACACACTCGTTGCATTAGGATCTATTGCTAGGAATCACAAGTTCATTGCATTAGGAATTTCTGCAGGAGCATCACTTCAAATTCAGGGTATATTCTAAAGAGGTGGGATTTTTCAATATCGGCTAGCTCACACAGTACTTATATTAAAAAAATCATCATCTTCGCTGTTTCCCCACCCCCCCCCCCCCCCAATAATGGCGCTACAAGAACATCATTTATAGATGTATCATCATCGTCGTTTTCTGATGGAACTCCATGTGCCTCAAAATGATCACATGTTCTCATTTGAAGATTGGAAGCATCACCGGTTGCTCCCTCAATGTCATTCCTAGCCCTTACGGTCCTATCCTCATTTATGTGTGGCATATTAATATCAGTAAGTCATCAATCATCAAATGTCTTAGCCTCCATCATCTCAGTGACATTATTTTCTTTGTCTCTAGGGGGCATGGTAAAAAGGTTCTGTGGCTTTGTTTTAACAACTGTAACCCATTTAGGTTGGATCACACTTTGAACTTAAAAAACTTATTATGCTTGGGTAGCTAGAATGTAAGGCTCATACTTAAATTGAGAAAGAGTAGTGTCAACATTTATCATTCCGTATTGATCCGCTTTGTAGCCTCCGCTTTGGCTCTGAACGGAACAAGACCGATCAAACCAGTCACACTCAAATAACAGAACCTCTTGATTTTTTTCAAAATCAACAAAAATTATTTTCTTGATTACTCCAAACCACTCATGATCACCATCCCAAAGAACAACACCACTGTTTCGCATCCGTAAATCTTTTTCCACCTCTGTAGTTCGAAAGAAGAAGACATTTATGAATGATCGACTAACAAAATGTGCCCGACGATCAGGTCCTCTAGATAATGCATACAAATAATCGGTTACTTTGCCTTCTTTGTGTAAGGTTGTAATCTGTACACATCAGTATAAAAGGGGTCATCGGTAAACCAACTTCAGAACACATATTTGTTCAATATTTCATCAAAGCAAAAACTTGCATGTACTTACTCGTTTCAAAAACCAATAAACAAACTCATCTCTATGGCGTTTTTCAACATCACGAGAATGAATCTTTTTCAACTCTTCAAAATACTCACTGAAAAGGGTACAAAATTAAATTAGCCATCTGCAATAAGCATGATCCAATATAGTATAAAACATCTGAGTTATACATACTTGATCTGTGGAGTAGCCTCTTCAGCATTAGAAATAATATAATGCCTGATGTTATGTAGTTCCACCATAGTAAGTTGGCCCCATTTAAACCCTTTTTTAGAATTATCAACTTCTGTAAATATATTTGACTCGAGAAAAGGTTCATTCCTAGCTGCAGCTTCATGATGTTCTAGCCTATTAAGCTTGGTGCTGATGTTATCCAAAAACTGACTACAAAAAGTCATACACTCTTTCATAATATATCCCTCAGCTATAGAACCCTTCGGGTGAGCTCTGTTACGTACATACCTCTTCAATGTACCAAGGTACCTCTCAATTGGATACATCCATCTGTAAGAAACAGGTCTACCCAAGTGAGCTTCTCCGGCAAGATGGGTTGGAAGATGTACCATGATATAAAAGAAAGCAGTAGGAATCAACATCTCAAGCTTACAAATTGTTTCAGGAAATTGCTTGATCATCTTATCCAAATATGGTTCCGCCAATTCTTTAGAACAAATTGCAGAAAAGAATCTGCTAAACTCAATTAAAGGTGCAACAACCTTTTCAGGCATTATGTCATGTATTGCAATACAAAGGAGCTTCTAAAATATATTATGGCAGTCATGAGTTTTTAGACCTGATACCTTACGTGCTTTTATGTCCACACATCTCCTGATGTTTGAGGAATAACCATCGGACATCTTCACATCCTCAAAAAACTTGCACAAGGTGGTCTTCTCATCTTTATACAAAGTATATGATGATGATGGACAATCATACTTCCCATTTATAGCCACCGGATGTTGCTGTGGCCATACACCCATAGCCTACATATCAAGACGAGCTTGTAGACTATCTTTTGTTTTACCATCCATATTAAGCAATGTCCCCAATATGCTATCACCAATGTTTTTCTCAATGTGCATGACATCCAAGTTATGCCTTATTAACAATGTCTTCCAATACAGGAGCTGGAAAAATATTCTTTTTTTTCTTCCAACTATGCCACCTATTTTCCTCAGTGCGCTTTCTCATATTATTCGTCTGTCCAAAACTCACTTGATCAAAACTCTCATATTGTTGGAGTACTTCGTCACCACAGAGTGATGTTGGAGCCTCTCTATTCGCTATCTTGTTGTTGAAAGAAGCTTTGTCTCGACGCCACCTGTGATTCTGAGGTAGGAAACGACGATGACCCATGTAGCAATACTTTCGTCCATTTTTCAACCACAAGGCGTTAGTGTTTATATGGCAGTATGGACATGCTAGCTTACCTTTTGTGCTCCATCCACATAGCATTGCATAGGCTGGAAAATCATTTGTTGTCCACAATATAGAAGCTCACATGAGAAATGTCTCTTTCTTTGAACTGTCGTATGTTTCAACACTACCAAACCATAATTTAGGTAGCTCATCAATCAAAGACTGCATATACACATCAATGTTGTTTCCAGGTGACTTTGGCCCAGGAATTGTCATTGACATCAACCAATAAGGCTGCTTCATACACAACTAAGGTCGTAGATTATAAGGGATTAGAATCACAAGCCATGTACTGTAAGAAACATTCATTATTCCAAAAGGATTGAAACCATCAAATGCTAGCCCAAGTCTTATGTCACGAGGATCAGATGAGAAATTTGGGTGAATGCTATCAAAATGCTTCCATGCTTTCAAATCTGCATGATGGCGTAATATTCCGTCATCAATACATTCTTCTTTGTGCCAGCGCATGTTTGATGTAGTTGATTCTGCCATATAAAACCTTTGAAAACAGGGAATAAGAGGGAAGTATCGTAGAATCTTGCGTTCTACAAGCTTCTTGGCTTTTCCACAAGGTAAATCCTCTCTTGCATCCCCACCAGTACTATTTTTCCAACTTAATTCACCACATTTTGGGCATCGATCTAGTAGAGAATAGTCCTTCCGAAATAACACACAATCATTGACACATGCATCAATTTTTTGGTAGCCCAGCCCGAGGTCACAAACAACCTTCTGAACTTTATCAAGTGTATTAGTAATGCAGTGGCCCTCTGGAAGCACATATGACAATAGTTCAAGGATCAACCCACACACTTTTTTGCTTGAACCAGTTAAAAACTTTATCTGGTACAACCTGACAATGAAGGATAATTGGGTCACCTTCTCACAACCTGGATCAACTCCTTTTTGGCATCATTTAATAAGTCATAGCATGCCTTTGCACACCTAGTTGGCTCCTGCTGGTTTATAGCATTTTTTGGATCATCAACATCTATTGAAGTACCACCATGATCAGTGCCTCTAAGTAGACTGGACAACATATTTTCCATAGCAGCATCATCAGAAATTATCTCCTCATTATTTGCAGATTGCTCATTAATACTTTTCTCAACTCGTTTTTCTCCATGGTGTACCCAACATGTATAATTCAATGACATCCCATTATGAAGCAAGTGAAGATGAACTTCCTTGCGTGTCCCCTGGCAAATATTACAACATTTTGTGCAAGGACAAGGCATAGTTTCTTCTTCCCGGGTGCCCTAGAATGCAAAATTCAAAAATGACTTCATTCCATCCTGCTACTCCTTCGTACACCTGTCTTTTCTCATTCATGACTTATCTTCTAACATTGCTTCCTACGGTTCAATCAACATATCCGTAAGAGGATAGAACTATAATAATATTATGTGAGCAATTGTACCTAGCGCTGTTCCTACTCCATGTGCGGTGGCCGACAGATGCTCCTCCATGCGCGATGGCCGGTGGATGATCTTCTAAGAGCGTGACGGCCGGAGGATGCTCGTCCAAGAGCGTGGCGGTCGGTGGATGCTCCTCCAAGCGCGTTTCGTACAGTCGAGAGAGAGGATGTTGTGGATCGAAGGGTCCCATGGGCATGCAACCAGGACAAAGCATACGTGAAGCTATCAGAGTAGGCCCAACACTGCACTCGGCCACTTGTTATTCATGGGCTGAAACTGCACTGAGTCACTTTGTATCGTGGGCCCAAACTGTGTTGGGACGCTTGGTGTTCATTCCTATGACGCATGAGCCCATATAGGAGCGCGTGTCTGGCTCTGGCAATTTGTTATCTAAATAAGTTAATGTAGCAATGGGGGTGGTATTCCGGTCAAAATAAAGCATATGCATAAAATCTCTTGAACCGCAGCAACATGGTGATATAAAAAGGATTAAAGACTAGATATAAACATCGACAAAACCAAGCAGTAGTGTTCAACGTACCATTGCAGGCAACAAACTAATCGACAGAACTAGCTGTTACATAATCCCCAATAAACACAAAATAAACTAATCGACACATCTAGTCTACAACACTTCTCTTCAAGCAGTGGTAAACTTTTGGCCGCGTATAGGAGTAGTGGTAATGATGACACCATGTATAGGGGCATAGGGCCAGTGGTACGTTAGAGTTCTACCTATCTTTTTCTAATATTTTCTCGTCCTTTATTTTCTTTTCTCTCTGTTCATTGTCTCCACTTTTCTTTCGAATTGTTGCTACCTGTTGCGTTTTCCTGTTACTACATACTAGTACTGTATACTAGTTTATAGACCGCTTTGCAAGCCCTGCTACGGGCGATCTCCTCTGGCACCTCCAGCAGCTAAAGTACCGTACCAGCCACATTAGAGGCTACTGGCGGTATGGAGAGTCATTCGTTAACAGAGAATACAAATAGAACAGATAGTTCACTAGGAGGTCAGGGGTGGATTCAACACCACCCATATAATCAAGGAGGCTACAGAATTCCAAATGACTCAATTTCAACTAGCCTACCTTGAAGAATTTTGTCCCTGGCCAAGCAGAAATTTAGAGAACATTCAAATGAAGCTCTTGGCCAAGCACAAGAAACTTAAAGATCATTCAACATCCAATATATCCCACAATCACTTGTTTGTATTCCTACACTTCGACCAAGCCCGTGCAGCCTAAGGCAAGTGACATTGTGGATGAGGCGTTTCTTGTTTGATTGTGGAGTCCACCTGTCATCATGCCGAATGAAGTCTTTGATCCATTATCAGTGTATGGGTTAACTCAAAGGAACATCAAGAAGGTCAAAGTAGAACCCCAAAAGAACGACAAGCTTCACCATGCTCACGAAAGAATATCTTCAAGAGGGAAAAGCCGTTGCAACATCAACAAGTCTTCATCAAGATGACGAAGAGGCTATGGCCACCATGTGACCCACATGTCCAAATGACAGGCAAAGGAAATTTAGCATGTCAATCAAGAGAATTTGTCCACATATTCAACTCCGGGATTGGACAACAAATCATCACACTAAATAGGACGGAGGTAAGTCCCACTCATCGGACTTCAAATGATTTGGTGAGTCCTTGCCAATAGGTTAATTGGTAGTTATCCCATATTTGCTTTCTCAATTGCATGTTTGAATTTCCCATCAATCTTTGCATATTGCATTTAGCATGTTTGAATTTTCACACTTACATGTTGGAGAGTAAAATTTCCAACCATCATAAAACTAAAATTTGAAATAAATTTATTTGGATATGAACCTTGGGCGTAACCACTTGAATTCATCTTCCTAATTCAAGCCAAAAATATTTCCCTTAATATTTGTTGCATTTGCAAGTTGTTTCAAGTTGGGCAAAATGATTTGACAAAGGGTACAACATGCTTTTGAGCTAATGTAACCTGTTTTCAAGTTGTTTTGTTTGTTCCTGATTTTAGTGCAGTTAGGACAAAATTTGTAAAGAGGTTAGAAGGCCTCATCAAGCGCATATCCCTCCATCGATCTCATTTTGAGTTCATGGTGGAGGAATGCTCAAGATGGTGGCCCAATGGAGGAACAAAATGAAGCTCATTCAACTTCAACATCAACTTGACATAAGACATTGAACATGAAGGTTACAAAAAAATTCATGGTCGTGAGTTTCTCACACAACAACCTCCAACCCGAACTGCTCTTCAATTGAGGTAAAATTTCAAAAATTTCCGTTGTTTGAATTGCATTATGATGGAATGATTTTTGCTTACATTGGTAAGGAAGGTTTACGTCTTCTCATCATTCACTTGTTATGCATCCTCATGAGAGTAAGTGTTGGTATTGCTCATTTTGATTCTTCAAAAAGGAATGTCACCTTACTTGGGGATAAATTTAAAAAAGTACCTAGAATTTCATGAGCATAGCTAAATTGACTTAGACATTTTCTGCCTAGGTTTAATAAATAATGCTTATGTAATGACTTAATGGTTGAATTGGTATGTAGCAACCTTGGAACAGTGATATCCATAATTTTGATTTGAAACTCATTCATGCATGGATCACTAAATTTCAAATTCCTAGGCAAGAAACTAAAAATGTTCAGGAGGATAGAATTGAGAATCTTGTTTGTCATAATCCACATGATAAATGTTTGCTCTTGTAAAAAGCTATGATGGTTAGAAATTTTACAAGATGAAGGGATCCATATAGTGTATTTATATCACTTGCATTGCTATGAGTAGGAGCTTTAGAAAATGTGCAAATTGATTTATCCATAACGCCTAACTCTTATCAATGAATCATACATTGTTCATGGATACACTTGAAATTGGACCCAGTGTGTCGGAGTGTTTTTCCGGCAATTCTCCCGATACTACCATTGGTAGCTCACGGAGTTTATAGTTCGGTATTGAGTGCGCAGAGATTTCGAAGAATATGGCAAATGACACAAGTATTTACGTGGTTCGGGCCGCCTGAGCGTAATATCCTACTCCACGAGGTGTGTAGCTATTGTATTGAGCGTCTAAGAGTGTCAGGGTGTGAGAGAGCCCCCCTGTGTATCGTCGACCAGTCCTTTTATAGTTCAAGGACTAGTCATTACACAGTTAGCCTGGTCCGACATGTGGCCCTGGCGGTTATTAATGTTTAATACACAATTAATGAGCGTAATTACCCTTAATAGAGTGGTAACGGGCCTAGACAATGTCGTTACTGGTATGAAGGGCCCTTCGATCGTGTGTCATTAAGACAGTATTAATGACACTTAACCGGGTCTTGAAGTTTTTGATTACCCCTTGAAGGTCCAAGCTGTTGGGGGTCCTCCAGTCGGCTTGTTGAAGTTGAAGGTCCGGTGGTTGGACACGTGGCAGCTTCGGAGTTTACCGCATGGGACAGGTAGGTCCGGTGCTGTTGTACACGTGTCAGGACTGGAGCTTCCCTCTGTCAGGGGTTAGGTCCGGAGGTGCCGCACAGGTATCTGGCCTGGAGCTTTCCCATGTGTGGGATTTAGCAGCGGTTATAGGATACACGTGGCGCTACCAGAGCTAACCATAGATGGGAGGCATGTCCAGTCCCGTATGACGTGTGAGACCTTCGTAGGTCTTCAACTCAGACAGGTGAAGTCTCTTTGGTCTTTTTGTAGTCCCAAGGGGTATACGATACGCAGGGTACCGACAGTGGCCCCCTGGGCCCACCTCCGGGAGAGACCTTTTGGAAGGAGTCGTTTTGTCGGAGGTGGGTCCATCCTTCGATTTTTGTGTTATGTCTCCAAGGATCTTCGTATGTGCTGTTCGCAGTAGTTCGTAGTTAAACCACCGCCGCATGGCATATCCTGGATGCGGTAGGTGAGATCTTAGCGTGCGGATCTCACACAATTGAAGGTCGCCGGTTCCCGATACGAAAATCGTATCGGTTTCGCGTGCCTTGTCAGGCCGTCGCCTTCGGGTTTCCCGCCTTTCATGATTACAACTGTTCGCCTGGGCAAGGACCTCGACTTGATTGTCGGGGTGGCCCTGGGCCCGCTTGTCATTGGCAGGGTGAAGTTTTTAACTTGTAACATCAGCTTCTCTGCGGTTTCTATCCAAGCTTTGCGGGGGCTTACTTAAGAAGGAATGCAGGCATCATTTGGGGGTTCTTTACGCCTTCATTTGATCTTGTGCTCAAACCTTCCCAAACTTTCGCTTGCTTTTCGTCCCTAGCCCCGCTTGTGCTGCAATGGAGTTGGGTCTCCGCGAAAGTCGACTTAAGACCGATGGCAACTTGAAGAAGGTCCGGGCCCTCATGGGGTGGTCCAGTGACTTCCTCAATCACCAGGTCCGCGCCGGCAAGCTTCCGTTCGAGAAGGAGCACACCGGAGAAATGGTGTACTTCTCCGCGTACGCCATGGTGGGACTGATCCCACCCTTTTCTTCTTTTCTCTTGATGCTACTAGACTTCTATGGTCTGCAGCTGTACCACCTCAGTACCCACTCCATTCTTTTGGTGTCGATCTTTGTCCACTTTTGCAAGATGTGGGTGGGTATTCCCCCCTGCATCGAGCTCTTATGCGCCTTCTCCACCATCCACACCACCGGCAAGAGTGACGAGTACCTTGGCTTCTATAACTTTGTGAAGTGCAAGAAGTGCCCGCACAAATACTTGCGGTCGTTCCCTTCTGGCAAGTGGGACGACTGGAAGAAGTATTGGATTGTCATCAGGGTAGAGGAGCATGAGAGGATGGAGTTGCCTGCAGGCCTCCCCAACATCGACACCGAAGCTTGGAGTGAAGTTACGATGTTGTCGGATGCCTTCAACCCTGCTCTGACAAGGATCCGCCAGTGCATGGAAGGAGGGGTGACTCCTGAGGCGGTATTTTGCAACTTCCTGGCCAACAGGTGGGCTCTGCTAAAGAAGAGGGAGAAGCTTGCTTGGGCCCTCAACAGCGTGATGGACATTGACCGGATCGAAACCGGTTTGAAGTCCTACCTGGAAGGCGCAACCTTGGATCTTAACCTCAAGAAGTTCCAGCACGGCATCGACATCGAGGGTGACTCTTTGTCTCCGCCGGCGGCTTTCCTCCCTCTGAACATGGAGGTAGAGTTCAGCAGGGAGCTCCGGCGTAAGATGCCAGTGCTTGATGACCTTGGTGTCATCGAGAGGCGTTCGACCACCGGGTTGGTGATCTCCGAGGCCTCTGAGGGTGGTCCCCCCTTTGTCCCGGAACAGGGAGTTGAAGTCTTGGGCAAGGGCAAAGAGTTAGCCGAGCCCTCGAGCCAGAAAAGGAAGCTGAAGCATTCCGATGGAAGGTCCGTCAGGCCTGCTCCTTCCCCAGCGGCTCCTTCTCCCCGGAGGGGGAGGTCTTCAACGACGGTATCCACTTCAGCGTCGGCATCTCCTCGGGGTGCCAGTTTCGGTCGTGTGGCTACAGTACCAGGACCAATTGAAGGTTTTGGGTCCAGAAGTTCTTCCCGATCGAGGGGAGCCTCGTCCAAAGCAGCACCGACGGTTGCGGCGAGCTCCGGGTAACCTTTCGGAACAGATATGCCAGTGGCGCCTGGATCCAGTCCTGAGTGTCCCAAGAAGAAATTCCGTGCTAACTGGTGCGGAAACCTTTCGAGGTAATTTTTGTTTTTTACCTCGGTTAGTTGTTTTGTGTTGCAACTGTGTTTTGAGTTTCTTCGTCCTTCATATGCAGTGTCACCAAGAAAAGGACTGAAGCTTCGGCTCCTACGACAGCAACTGATGCTGTGGAGACGGAAGCTCCGACTCCAATTCCAATGCCACCCCAAGGGGTGGCTAAGGCTACGACAGCTCCGGCGCCGGCTGTCGTGGTCTTGGACCTTGATTCATCCCCAGAAGCTCCCGTGGTAGCGTCGGACCACGGGACTGAAGATGTACCAGCGGCACCTGTCCCGGAGGTTGAAGCTCTGGGTTTGGACGCTGATATGGTGGACGCTCCGGTCTCAGAACCGGAGATTTCAGTGATTCCGGCCCTAGATCCGGGCCGGTGTTTGATGTTGCCCGCGGTAGAGCTGGTGGTTGATGAAGCTCCGTCATCTGAGCCGGTTATCGAAGAAGTTCCAGTGGTAGAGTCGATTGCTGCAGAAGTTTCGATGGTAGAGCCAGTGGTCGGAGAGGTTTCGACGCCTGAACCAATCGCTGTAGAGGTGCCGCCGCCCGACCCTATGATGGTCGAAGCGTCAGCACGTGGGCCGGTGGTGGAGGACGCGCTAGCGTCAGAGCCGGAAATGGCTTCAGCTCCGATCGAACCTTCAACACCTGCCCTGGAGGTGGTGATCCCAGAGGTGCCCGCGCCCGAGCCAGGGTGTCGAGATGAAGTTGTTGGCCCCCCGCTTGAGGGACCAGCTGTTGACGACCTGGCGGCGGGACCTTCGAAGCCAACTCTGGAGGTTGAAGCTTCTGTAGCAGGACCTTCCTCGACGGCGGTCGAGGCTATTCTGGAGGGCGGCCCCAGTGCCTCAGAAGCTCAGGGGACCGCTCTTGTAGAGTGGGACCCAATTTTTATCACAGAGAACCCACTGGAACCAGAGGAGATGACCCCGGCAGGTCCGGACCCGATCCCTCTGTCGTTGTCTATTGACAACGCCTACTCCAGTCTTCGCCAGGTTCAGCTGGCTTTTTACCACGACAGCAAGGCTCTCGAGGAGGAGCGTCAAACTCTTAGGAGGTGGTGCAACCGGCTCCAATTTGAGACCATGCTGGCGTAGTCAAGGCTGGCTGAAGACAAGGAATGGGTGAGAAAGGAGAAGATCCGCCTGGAGTACTGGGGTAAGCTACTGGATGAGAGGGAAAGCATGATGCGATCCCTTGACAACAGTCCTGGTCCATTTACGAACAGGCCAAAGCTGCTAATAGCGCATCATATGATCGCCAAGAGAGGCTCGACGCCATCCACGCCAGTCTCGTCAAGCGCCGGGAGGCTCTTGAGGTGAGGGAGAGAAAGCTCGAGGATGAAGAGCAAAAACTTCTGGAGCTGCGGGACGATGTCGTGAAGAGGGAAGAAGAACTTACTCAGAGGCTAACTCTGGGTGACAAGAGTCTCGAGGAGCGCACCAAGAAATTGGATGAGCGCTGCGAGAGAGAGAGAGGAGAAGAAGGCCTGACAGTGAGGATAGGAACTCCACAGGAGGGAAATTGATGTCGCTGCCAGGGAGAAGAAGGTTCGGGGCTGAGAGAAGGACCTGGTTAACCGCCAGAACGAGATCCACCTCCGGGAGGAAGAGCTCAGTAAACTCGAAAGGCAGGTTTCTGAAAAGATTCAGCAGAACACCAAAGAGGTGGAGCGTCTTGCTCGGGAGAACTTGGAGCTTGCGGCGGCCAAAAGATCCTTGGAGGAGATGCGAAGCTGCAGGGTTACGGAGTCTCAACAAGTTTGGGACTTCCTGGGCAAAGCCAACGATGCGCTGACGCCAATGGGTTTTAGCCCCGTGCGTCCTGATGATCCGGAACCGGAGCTGGACCAGGCGTTGCAGGCGCTGAGTTCGGCAGGCAACAAGCTCACCAAGATGGGCGATGTCATTGCAGACCAGCTGGAAACAGAGGGACAATCCCTGGCCAAGAGCGTCGCAGAATTTATTTTGTCGTGCTACACAAGCCGGGACCCCCAATTCCCCCTGGACCCGGTGCTCCAAGGCCCCATCATCGGAGAGGGAGAAGCTGCCAGGGCCAGCGTTTCTAAGGTTGCCCAGAAGGTTGCCTCATTCTTTCATAGGGTCTAGGACCATCTCTTTGTAGCTTCCGCTTGTATTCTCCCTTCTTCTTCTCCGATTTTGTAATCTCTTGTCTCCAGATGAATGAAATCCATGTTTTTTATGAATTTCATTTTTCGTCTTCAACACTTTTGTCTCACGCGGCCCCCTGGTAGATGTACACAATTTGATTGTGAACATGTACCAAGAGGATGTAACTGCTATTGAAGACTTGCGCGCTTCAGACTTGTAGAGTGTAGGTCCAAAGTCTTCAGTAGTGAAGGCTCCCTGAGGTTGTCGGAGCTTAAGGGCTCCGGCCTTGACCATCATCGGAGCTTGGTGGCTCCAGCGGTGGTCTCCATCAACACGTAGTGTCGACAGTTAATCCTCTGGAGTCTTCCCACCATATTTTGTTCATTTTGACGGCTAGCCCCATGGTTTTACTGGAGCTGAGTAGCTCCAGCGATGCTTGCTATCAATGTTAAAAACATCGACTACAAGCCTTCTAGGGAATGTTGGAGCTTTAGTAGCTCCAGCTGAATTCACCATCATCATGAGATCTTTATTTTTGCTGCACACTGAGGTCAAGAAAAATAGTAAAATTCGTTTCCTATCTATAACTCAGTTGTGACTTATTATTCTCGTCAGAAATTTTTAGGATGAGTGCAACTCTTCATACAATCAAGTGCACCGAGTTGTTTTCTCCAGGTCCAATTGTTTTCAGAACCCGCCTTACTTCGGCCTGTCGGGGTGTAGGTAGAGTGGCGTACTTAGGGTGCAGGACCAGGCTAAGTCGATAGCACACTCCGGACCTAGATTGGCTGACGGCATTCAGGCAAGTGAACCATTCAACAATGTGAAAACCTGAAGGAATTAACAATGCGACTCGAGTTGTACCTGAATTAGTCGATCTAAAAAATTCTTCAGAATCACACAACTTTGTTATAGACAAGAAAGAGAAAAATCAAAAATATTGAGCTTGTACAAAGTAAATGCACGTGGAGTCTGTTTTCACACAAAAATGTCTTTCATTATAGGTTCGGGGTACAGGGGAAACAAGTACACCCTTAGGGTACGGAACCAGGCTATGTGTGTTTTGTTTCTTGTTTGACCCAAGGTAGCTAGCTACACTTTTAGTTCTGAGACTGTGACAAGTGTTGCCTGAACACTGCGGACCTTCCGGGGATGGTCAGGCTGTTCTCCCGGAGGAGCTACCCAACTTTGTACAATGACTCTATAACATACATTATGTGTGACTACAGACTCACCTCCGTGATATTAAGCGTAAAACTTACGGATGTGCTCAATGTTCCAAGGATTAGGGAGAGGTGTCCCTGTAACATCCTGATTTTCAAACATGGACGAATTAAAATTTGAATAGGAAGTTAGAATTTAATAATAGGAAGAAATTGTTTTTGTAAGCAAAAATATAAAATATATGCATCTCATTTGCATTTTGCATTCATTATTAGATATTAAATTTATTGCCAAGACAAATACATTAAAAGTAATTAAATTGACATATGAATACGGAATGAGAGAAATAAAGAAAAGAAAATTTATTATGAAAGAAAGAAACAATAGTTGTTAAGAATAATTTATAAATAACAAACATAAAGAAAGAAATAAAATATATAACTTTAACTAAGTAAATAACTAAATGGATAAAATAAAAGAATAACAAATAATAGGAAAATAAAAGATAAAAATATATATATGTATATACATAAAAAGAGAAACAAATAATAATTTACAATATATAAAAAAGAAATATAAATAAAGGACAAAAAATATAATAAAATAAATATATATATATATATAAATCATAAACAAAAAAAACAAAGGAAAAAAAGGGGAAACAGCACCTGCCGGCCAGGCCAAGCCAGGCCCAGCCAGCGCGCTGGCTCAGCTCCCCCGCCCCCCCCCCCCCCCCCCCCCCCCCGCACACGCCCCGATCCCCACTGCCGCGCACCGGCGCGCGCCCCCGCACCTGGCTCCGCTCGCCCCGCGCGCGACCCCACCGGCCACTCAGCGCTTGACCCGCGCCTCGCCCGCGTGCTGCACGCGCGCCCCGCGCGCCTCCCGTGCCTTGTGGCCCACCCAGCGCGAGTCGCGCTCCCTTGGCTGAGCGCCCCAGCGCGCCGCTCCAGCGACGGCCCTAGCAGCGCGCTTCTCCGCCTATAAAAGCACCGTAAGGATTCGACGTTTTTTTCATCTCGGAAGGGTTTTCCAGGGTACAGAAACCCTAGCGCTAGAGAAAAAAAAAGAGAGGACAGAGACTATTCCGCCAGGGAAAAATTAAAGAAGAGAAGAGGGAAGAAAGGAGCCGCTGCCCGCGGAGATCGTTGCATCGTCACCGTTCTTCGTGGGAGATCGCTATGTTGCCGCCGTCGTTATACCGCCGGAGGATCACATCGCCATCTACTTCATCTACGTCATGCGTTCTTCTCTTCCGTCAACGTCAGGCCGCTGTCATCTTCATCAACAAAACTCTAGATCCCAGAGACACACGTCGCGCCGCCGTTCCACGACCGTCCGGAGTAGATGCGCACACGGTAGGTATTACGGTCTAGATCTAGACAACTATTTTGGTTCTAATACTTGAATTAGATCACGTGTCAGACGTATTTTCGCGCAACCATTAATCGTCATCAGGTCATCTTAAATCACTTGGAGCTCACAAGTTAGATTAAGTCATACAACATCTAATAGGTTATTCTAGATTTACTAAATATTATATTTTCAGTTTTATTTAATCTGTTTTTCAGATTGTAGGATCGAAGAGCACGTGAAAAGCTACCAGAGGGGGGGGGGGTGAATGGTAGATTTAAAAATCTTACGCAGCGGAAACAATTAAACCCCAAACCCTTTTGGCAGAAAAACGATCTATTAAAGAAATCGTGTGTGAGACTAATCTAAATGTGTTTCACCGTGAAAAAGGTGATAGATATCAGAGAGAATCAAGTCACGAAGACAACACAAGAAGAATCACTCAAATCCGTCAAGAGAAACTCAAGTTATGATCTAACGATCAAACAAAGGTCAATCTGACCTACCCGAGAAAAACAGTTTCTTGAATGCTGCAAAAAACTCGTGTAGCTCAGAAACCACAAATCCAATGACTGTGAAATTTTGATAAATGATAGATAATCAAGTTGTGAAGACAACCCAAAAAGAATTGCATCAATTGGATCTGTAAAACTCGAGTTATGATAAAACTACAGAATAAAGGTAGTGCTTTCCAGAAACTCAACGAGTAAAACTTGTCTTGAACAAGTCGGACGAACAAGGCACAAAAGTTCCTTCAAACTACGAATTTTATTCAATAGAACACAAGAGGAACAGCCCCAAAGTCCTCCTTTACGAGCTTTGGCCTTCCCTTGCTTATATAACCAGCCCTTAGGCCATCCCAATCTCAACTAGGACTCCAATCCTAATCCGATCACAATCGGAACTTTCCATAACTGCTTAGGACTCTTCTATACGCAGATAGAAGCAATCTTAAGACTTCCAAACACCTTAGGAACATATCCCACATTCCTAAACAACTCAATTTCGTTACCCACACGAGATCCTATCATAACCAACTCGATATTTCCATATCGAGCCATAATCGACTCAGCTAGCAGCCTAAGTCTTCAACCGATACGATCCGATCCTTCCGATCAGATCTTCCTTCCATAATCCGTCTCTAGAAGCATATTGCCACGTCATGCACCTCATGCATACGTGCGAACACCTTCCTTTGACCTTCATATGTACTGCCCTTGATTCAATCATCCTACGCGACCTCCTGACCCGCTCAAGCACAGTTCCTCCCGAACTTGGTTGTTGGAACCTCATCTCCTCCTGAGACTAGTCCAATGGATCCTGTCACCAGCCATGACTTGAACTCAAGCAACACCTGCACATGAGCAAACAAACAATCCATACGAGCCCAAGTCCTCGACTTGAGTCAAGTTAGTTCCGAACACAACACCTTACGTGAGCACCTCACATAAGCATGTTGCAAAACCACAATAGAAATGATATCAACCGTATTCAACCAAAACGCACCCAAAACTTAGCAAATGAATACTAAGCAATCTTTCCATAGATGTAAAGCAAGTATGAAACATTGCAAATGAAAAGCAGAAGTACTGCGGTCAAGTTTCGAACCTTGCCAGAGCAACCCGGAGCTTGAGCCGGAGCTTATCAAAGCTAGAAGAATAAAGCACCCGCCGGAGCTTACCAAAACTAGCAGATCCTAGGCCGGAGCTTACCAAAACTAGTCGGAACTAGTCAATCCAAAAACTGGAGCTAGACAAATCAACTCGGAGCTTAGTAAAAACATGTCGGAGCTATCAAAAACATGTCGGAGCTATCAAAGACATGCCTGAGCTATCAAAGACATGCCGGAGCTATCAAAGACATGCCGGAGCTAAAGATAAAGCTCACCGGAGCTAACCAAAGCTAGTCGGACCTTACTAAGAAGCCGGACCTAGCATCTAGCATAGTCAGAGCTACCCAAAGCAAGCCGGACCTACCGTCGGACCTTGCTGTAGCTCAGAGCTAGAGTTGGACCTTGATAAAAAGGTGTTTTGGTGATATTTAAAACTTTTATCATCAAAGCCATGTGTATTCACTACAAGCCAATGTATTCAGCACACATAGGTCTTACACAGATTTAATAAATGAGATTAAAGCATAGTTAATTCATAAAGTGCCAAATTAAATCCAGAAAAATTTCTAAAAATCTGCAATAAATTCTAGTAAGCAATTAATAATATTTTCATGACATTTAATATTCTGAAATAATTATTTTGCCTCTGAATTAATTTTTATTAATTCCAGACCTGCTCAAATAAATAGGAAATCATTATCGAAAATTATTAAAAAGCCATAACAATTCATATAACATTAATACAAACATATTTTCTGCATGCAATCATATTTTGCATATTGATTAGTGTTTGCAATGCATTTATTAAGTATGTTAGCTTGTGTATGTGGTTGATTGCAAATAGACCGGTACGCTCAAGTGGTTATGATCGAGTTTCTTATCAAGATCATCACAAGTAGAACAACGCAAAACAATTGTAGAGCAGCAAGCATCTTTCAAGTTTTTATCATTAAGTGCAGCAAGCTTTTTGTTCTTTTCAATTTCTAACTCAAGTTCATCAAGTGTGGAGGTGTGTGCACTTCTTAGAGAGGACAATTGTTCATATATTAAATCACATGAGGAACAATAATCATCACTAGGAATCAAAGATTTCAAACAATTAATTTCAGATCCTAGTGACTTAATTTTAACAACACTGTCCCTCAGCTTTTTGTCCTTTTTTTTAAGTATAACAGTGGCACGAGAAATAGCAGCACACATTTCTTCAAAAGTAGGACATACCTCTTCATTGTCGCTGTTGTGTTCTTCCTCCTCCATACTCGATCTTGGCTTGCCCGCCATGAAACACAAGTTCGCCAAATAATCTTCATCTTCGTCACTTCCGATATCCAAATCGCTCGAGCCAAGTTCTTGAAGTGCGGAGATAAAACTATTCACCAATTGGTGTCCTGTAAAACTCTTATTTTTCTTGTTGTTGTTTGCAAAAGAGTGATTCGTTCTTGTTTGCTTTTCATACCGGGAAGTAGTACCTGAAAGGTTAGGGCAATCCATGTGAAAATGTCATGTATTACCACATTCGAAGCATCATTGAGTTATGGCACTCCCTCTCCTTCTAGTTCTCACATTTTGCAATGCTTCTGAAAACCGAGTAGAGATGAGTGCATGTTATTCCTCTGGAAACTCTTCAATCTGTTCAAGGGTTAGAGAGGACAACAAAGCAAGTGTTCCACAAGATTAAGATTGGCCAGAGCTAGGCATGTCACGTTGAGAAACAAATGCAAGAGACTTGCTGGGTTCCTACGTGAGATTATGTCAATTTCATGAGTTTTCAATTTAGAATATAGAACATCAGAAGTAAGTGTACTTGTTGTCGTTTCTTAGGTCATAGATAAAAATCCGCAAGCGCACGGAAACTGTCGTGTAGCACTTCCCTTTAAGAAAGTATTCCAAGGTTATAGAATCAAAGAAATGTGTGTGTAATCTTACGAACTAATCCACCCAAGGACACAAATTTGTTTGGTAGGTAAGGAAGAGAGAGGAATTCAAAGTATTGATTCTAATTCAAAGGAATTTGCAGTAGTTGATTGCTTCGGGCACGGGTTTACCCCTAGCAACACTAGGTGACTCCCGCCAAGAGCCTATGACATAGCCGAACGTGGAGGATTACAAAGGACAAATAGGGTTGTAACCTCCTACTGCCTACCTCTTCAATCCGTTGGTCTACGAGATATTCACTGGTGATTTCTAACATAAGCACCACGCTTACGTTCTAAATCACAACTCTAGTTGTTTTGAACACAAAGCTACAACTAGAGCCTCTAATAAATCAAAGCAATGAACCCACAAGTAACTACTTGTGCAAACTACTATGAATTGAGAATCAAACTTGAATTGAATTCACAAAGGCTTACTTGATTTGAATAACACCTTTGTAGGGGTACAAGTGTAGAATAGAGACTTGACAAGCTCAAGCCTCCTTCTTCCGAACTCTTCACCACACTCTCCTTCTACTTGGCAGCCTCTAGGACTACTCTAAACCTTTGGAGTGATATTATATTCTCAACTTTTTGTGTGTGTATGTGAAGTGAGGTGTGGGGTTCTATTTATAGGTGGGAGAAGGGTCGGTTCCCGCCACCAGTTGTGCGCGAACCAGTCACCTATGACTTCTTCAAGCCGGGAGGAGCCAACACGTGGCACTTGACCGCAATGCGCCATGACCTATTCGGCCGACTAGGGGATCGGCCGACCTAGTCTCAGCCCCGTTGGGGCTGTGCTTCCTCGAGGTCCCTGCCAGGTGGGTCCCATCCCCTTATATGGGTGCTACACTGTTGGATGGCGTCGGATTCTTCTGTTTGTGAGCCATTTGATCCATGTGATGACACGTGGCATCGCTTGATTCGTTGAAACCAAATTTTATGGATTACTCCCTACATGTTTTAATATTTTGGGTCTAAATTGACCTGCATACAAATAAACACCAACACTTGTGGAATTGGTTAATTTTTAACCCTACCACTATGTTGCGTTTCTTTTTTGTGCACATTATGAGATGAATTGACGGTCTAAATATGGCACTTAATGACCGTCAACAAACTCCCCCACACTTAATCTTTTGCTCGTCCTCGAGTGAAGGCAAGAAAAAGAACTAAGGTGCTGTCATAAATTTGCTTATAAGTTAGAAAAGGGAATACTAGATATTTCAACTCATACCTCAATTCATGAATTCCCTTTGTGGAGTGTGGCTACTACATCAATCTTGGGTGTTTGTGTAAAAGCCCTAAAGTCCATAATGCAAACTTCAGTTAGGACTAAAATTTTTGAATGATAAAAAGAAATAAAAAGGAAATGAGAAAAACAAAGTAATTGAAACTCCAAAAGATGGAATTCAAAAAAAAACTTAGCTACTGTTCAAATGAGTTTAACATGAATATTTGAGTTGGCCATTGGATTACAAATATTTCAAATAGTCTCCCTGCAAATTTTCATAGTTTGTGAAGCATGTTTATTATTTAATTGAATGGTTACATTGAATTCAACTCAAACTCAAATTCAAGTTTGAATTTGATTGAAACTTGGTCAAATTAATGATTTGAGTTCAGAATCAAATTCTCCATCTTCAATTTGGCCTTTCCACAAATATCTAGAAATTTTGAAACAATTTAGGTGCTCGAATTGAATGAGCACAGATGTGGATGAGGGAGAGCAAGTGGGACCCACCTGTCATGCTAAGCTGGCTCTGTTCTTTTCATTCCAGGGCAACACCTCATGCCATGCAATTCCAGGCAGCTATCTGCTTGCCTGATTGCTCCCAAAGTTGAATTCAGCTGCTCCATCATATATCTGGATGTCCTCATCCTCTCTTCTCTGCCCAGAGCAATGCAACACCAAGCTTCTCACTTGTTCTTCACTCTCCTGTGAAGTTCTCTGTTGTCCAGTGACTGCTCTTCGAGTTCCTTCAAATCCAGCACGAGGCAGTGAGTTTGGATCCTCGTTTCTTCTCTCTACTTACTAACAAATATCATGTGCAGCATTTTGATCCATTTTCTTGCCAGTTTGATCGCTCCCAGGGAAGACCGAAGCGAATTTCGGGCCGCCGAAGATCTCCCCTGTTTCCCGCCTATCTGCTCCACCGTCAAACCGGTGCTCCAGTCAGTTTCTCACCTTATTCCTTTAAGAGAAAACGTGCGTATATACTCCCTATAGATGCTAGTAAAATTTGAGCTCATGCCATGCCTCCTAGCCCCCGTATTTCCATTTCTTCCGAAGAGCTTTGAGTATGAACAGAGCTAGGTCACGAGCGAAATTCACTTTCTACATTTGAATATTCCTTTTGCACGTGAGCTTTGTTGTTCTACATGACCCGGCGCTTCATCTCGAAGAAAAATCAAAGCAATACATCGACTATACACTGAGAAAACCGAGTTTTCCCAACCGCCGTGATTCTCACTGTCGGTCTACCGCTGAATCTCCATTCCGACGCGTTTGAACCACTTTGGCAACCTCTCCCACGTTCCCTTTGTTCTCAGGAGCATTTTAAAGGTCTTCCTGTGCAAAATAGGGCACCGTAGGGCCCGGCTGACATGGCTTGAACCCTAGGCTCTGCCGCCGCTGTCGCACATGCGTTTCTTGCCTCTGTCACCGTGGGCCGACCCAACCGTAGCGCTCAGCGGCCCGGAATAGGGTTAGGCGGAAAGTTTTGGTAGGGAATATGGCCGGAAAGGTCGGGTCGGCAAGGCGCCGCCGCTGCACGCCGCCGGACTCGTCGGAGTCGCAAGGTAGATGAAGGGCCCGTGGGGCCCGGCTGTATGCCTAATGGCGTGCACCCCGGATCTGCTGCAGGAATGGGATATAGTGTGGCCACACATGTCATATCTATGACCCCGTGTGGCTTGCATGCTACTGGTCCATTTTAAACCCGTGGGCCCCCTTTTTTATTCAGATTTTCCCATTTAAATTTAATTCCAGATTTTGCTCCAACTTTGAAAATCCATATCTCTTAGAATACTTGTCCAAAAATTCCTGAATAAATTTTGTTGGAACCAGGATGATATATACTTTCAAGTGATGCACTTGGATCTGTATGAAAATCCCTAAGTTGACCTCAATAATTCCATGAAGGAAAATGCTATTTTAATTAATTCCTGACTCTCAATTCATTCAAAAATTTCCAAACTTGGCCAAATCATTCCAAATAAGTCCTTTAAGTTCGAGTAGATGTTTTAGGTCCATTTGAGTTGATTTGCATAGCCAAATTGTGTTTCCAATCTGTATGTACCTAAAAAATACCAAAATGTCCAGAAACTTTTCAGTAAATTGTCCAAACTTTTAAATTAAATATCTCACAGTAACATGCTTAGAAAATTATGAAACCAATTTCTTCGAGTCATTCTTGATCTCCTCTAAACAAAAAACCAACTTTTGGACATGTTAAATTCCCAGATTGCCCATGAAAATTCTGGCAATGGTTTATCTACATTGAATTTTAGACAACAAAGTCTTTCATGTATTGATCCCAATGTTGGCCAAAACATCACGCATAGTACCTAGTGTCCTCTGTAAAATTTCCAGAACCAGTGGCCACTTTATAATATACTTAACTGTGTTTCCATTCAGCTATGTCATAATATCACTATTGAATCACTTTGCATATCGAATAGTTGCCGAGCTCGAGGAGAAACCGGAGCCACTGGAAGTCATCAACCCAGAGACTAACTTTAACCCCATCTCGCAGCAAAGCAAGCCCTGGTTTGCATTTAACAGTATTTTAAACTTTAATTTATATCACACTACATGGGTTAGCATGTATGTGCATTAAGTCTAAGTTTTCTTGGAGTTTTCCACATGCATGACCAGAGAACCCCTAAGAGAAGGTTAGGTTGTTAAGTCCTGGATGTTTCCATGCTATGCTTAATATTATAGTTGCTTCGATAGAAGTTGAGTACTTAAAATCTACTCGCGAGTTCAGAATTTGGGTTCACACGGGATTGGTCGAGTGAGAGATTCACCATTTGGTTAAATATGAGACCGGACATGGAGTAAGAGCAGCAGAACATAGGGGCCTATGAGCTGTAGCTGTGCCTGTGTCGGTAAAGGACCGATCCGAGTGAGGCCTTGTTGACCAAGTTTGAATGTACCTAAGGCATATTGGATATATAGGACCCAGTAAACTGATGTAAACCTTAGCGTCGAGGCATACCCTACCGACTTATAGATGCGGGTTGAGGGAAGCAAAGTGTAAACCTGCTAGCGGGTACGTCGTACTCCGTGTGGGGGCCTCCTGCTCCAAACGGTGGGATAGGTTTGGCGTGTAGGTAGCGGGTGAAAGGTTGCCGCATACAATCAGTGGAGTGTGCCTTCGCATCTCCGAGTGTGGGTGTATGTGTCATTCTATTCAGGTATCCCTGCAGGTGTATACCGATTCGAGTCGCCGTCCCTCGCGGTTATTGAGTACCGCTTGTTCACTGAGTCATGACATAGTTAATTATTTGGAGCTGAATATTATTATATCATGCTTTATGGAACACTCATGTATTGATACTTGTATGCTATAGAACAGATTGCTCACTAAATTTTAGATTCATGAAGCCTTAATTTGCTGCTAAAAGATGACAGTAAGGACTAACATTTAGCCGAGTTTTTTATTACAAAATGCTGTCCTATAATACGTATATCCTGCATATAGAGTTCCATGCTTAGTGGAGACGGTTATGTCTTGCTGAGCCTTCGTGCTCACGGTTGCTATTTTAAGTTTTTGCTGCAGATGATGACGTACATGATGAAGGGTTCACCGGTGAGGCGTTACCCCCGTTGGGGTACACGGCCGAGTGGGAACCCTGCACGCCGCCGTGAGTTTCATTTGTGTTTTGCTAATGTGATTCCGTTCGCGGGCTGAACGGAATGACTTTTGCATAGCTTAGGTTTGAGTGTCGAGAGCTATGAACTTATCTCCGGTCCCCACAGCCTGGTATCAGAGCCGCATTGGGAATAGCATGCTTAAAAAGGATCGTATTACGAGAAAAATTTAGGTTTACTGTGAGGAGTCGATAGTAGCCCACATAAGGACTATTATTAGCATATTTACTTAAGGTGGCAAAGCTAATATATGTCTTCTTATACTCTATAACGACACTCTGACATCAGGTAAGAGGTAAGGTACGCCACAACAAGCAGATCAATTGCAGTAAGCTCTTCGTACGAGAGGTAGTACAATGATTGTTCCCCATGGCTTGGTACGGGAGTTAATATGAGTCTCTGAACCTTCTCATGGTTCTGGGAACATATGCAAATGTTGTTCCCCGGCGTGCTTCAGACAAAAGTGAGGATATCCCCTCATGTGGTCAAAAACATGAAGTATGCAACTCTTGAATGCTCAATGTTCAAAGGTCCATACGCAGCGCTGATCCCTATCGCAAGAGATAAATGATGTGCACACCTATCGTGCAGTTGAAAAACACATAGTGTGCTTTTTAATAAACACATGAAAGCACCTACTACTGGTGCAGCACTAGGCAAAGACGTGGGACCCCATCGGGTGGTACATAACCCGATGCGCCTCCTACTGGTGCAACATTATGCAAAGATGTGGGACCCCCACCGGGTGGTAGAAAATCCGGTCATGTACCTTGATACGTGGCTCAGCTCAGGGCGGCCCGTATGGAATGATACAGGACGGATGTCTTACTTTCACATATATGGCCATATTTGGTACAACTTCTGCTGCAGCTTCTACATAAAAATAAGCTGAGGGTGCGTCAAACAGGGAGCTTCTGTAACAGCTTATAAGTTCAGCTGCTTCTCAGAATGAACTAAAAGCAGGACATAAGCAGAAGCTTCTTTCCACCAGCTTTTCAAACAATTTGCTTTTGTAACAAGTTCCAGCTGTACCAAACAGAGCCATATTATTGTGACTGCCTGAAATCATCGCCGTGAGGGCTGTGCCGTGTGGCACCATAATGAGTGTTTTGTAAATTGTGTGTCTTATGCAGCTACACTGACCGCGTGATCATATTTCTCTTAGAAACCATTTGCGAGTGAATGTCATTAAGGTCACCGTTGAGACGTATGCCGGAATACCGGCTTAGAATTTTCACTTTTGTGAGGCACGTAGTACTAACATGTATTCCATTGATGCATTAACCAATTTGCTGTAAAATGGAACTGAGAAGATGTAAAAATACTTATATTAGTTATCGAGCTCTGGTTTTGAACTAAGTTTTCAAAATTGGAGTAGGTTTTGAAGTCACAGATCCAAAAACAGAGTGTTCTATATTCTGTCAGAAAAAGACCTGACTTTGAGAAACCATATCTCCTAGTAGAAAACTCCAATGAAGGTGTATCTTACACGGATTAAATTTTTGGGAAGTCCTTTAAAACTGTTATGTCAACTCATGAGCTGAATTCCCCTCTATCCTATTCAAAATTTCAAGTTTCAAAATCTGCCAAACTGGACAGAAACTGGAACCCTCTCCGGACTCCTTACTGTTTTGACCATATCTCACTCTAGAAAAATCGAACTGGACCGTGCATGACATGTCTGGAATCCCTGTGATTTGTATTACAATTTGTAATATGTGGCTGTTGTAAATTGTGGGGTTTTATATCTGGAAATTGTGGCCCAAAATCAGCATAAACAAAGGAGGTGCTATCAAAATTTCCAGAAAAACTGTCAGGTTTACAATGCCATATCTCCTCAACCAGAAATGATATGGAGTCAAACCGATACTTTTTGGAAAGGGACTGAACTGTACTTAAACTTTGTAGTTCACCTAATGATCTGATTGTTCCATGTACTTGGTTAAAATTGTGTTTGAGTACAGGCTGGTCAGGTTTCAACAGAAACTTCATCGGTTTGACATATTTTGGTCTTGTTATGAATCTGGTCCTCGATTTCACTTCGAGAAGTGTCTTAATAGACCAGGTGTCAATACTCAACCATTTACAAGTGGAATTGAGAGCTTGACCCATTCGAACCTGTTTTCTTTTTGTGACCATGTTTGTATCATATTGAAGATAAGAGAGCGTATTGGCACGATAACGCGCATAGCGTCCCGTCATGACCATCAATAGTCGAAATGAACTTCAATCCATGGATTTTATTATTTTGGAGCTCGATATTGTAATATTGGTCCAGGGATGATGTATTTTGTATAAAGTCTATACTTTATCAATATATGTTACCGTTATGCAAGTTTGGTTATTAATATGCACACTATTGTTTTTATCCTTGAGTGATTTTACAATATCATGTCACATGTTGGATTCATGGTTGTGACTGCAGAATAGAGCGTACACATAACATGTTAGAGTTCGGTGGCTCGAGCTAGGGAGGTGATGACTCCCAGCAACAGAGAACTCAGGATCAGCGACAGCCGACACCGCCACCGCCACCTCCTCCTCCGCTTACGTTGGTGGATGTGATTGCAGCGATGGTGGGTTCGCGTGATGAGCAGACCGAGCAGCTGCGAACCCTCGTGCAGAATACGTCCTGTCAGCGGGGATGTCCAGACGGAGGCAATCATCAGCCTCAACAAAGCAATTACTCAGATTTCTTGGCGACTCATCCACCAGTCTTCACGGAGGCCGACGAACCACTTGAGGCGGACAACTGGCTCCGCACAACTGAAGCAAAGTTCGGGTTGCTCCAATGCACCGAACAGGAGAAGGCACTCTTCGCAGCGCAGCAGCTTCACGGCACCGCCGGTGCATGGTGGGCGAATTACATCGCCTCTTTGCCGGCTGGTCACGCCGTGACTTGGACTAAATTCCGGGAGGCATTCCGCGCCTATCACATACCTCCCGGGATTATTAAAAGAAAGCTTCAAGAATTTCTTGGACTCAAGCAAGGCGGGAGGACTGCTCACGAGTACTCCACGGCTTTCAACCATCTGGCGCAGTATGCGCTGGATCATGTAAACACTGAAGAAAAGAAACGGGATTGCTTCTATCGAGGCTTGAATGCTAAAATGAAGGACAAGCTCACTTTGTTCAATTGCGGTACATTCAATGAATTTGTTAATGCAGTGATTATAGAGAAGAAGAGGAGTGCTCCGCAGAGCAGCAGTGGTGGAGCTCTACAAAAGTACTGAATGGTGTACTGATCACCGTCCGGTCAAAGGTGGCAGCCAATGGCACGACCGCCGATGTTCCGTGGCCGTCCGTTCAATGCAGCGAGCTTCCAACCACCCCTGCCACACCAGCAGCAGCAGAAGCAACAGAGGATGATACCTCGTGCACCCCCACAGCAGCAGCGTGCACCGGGTTTCTGTCTGCCGGTCTATGGTGGTCTGACCCAATACACGTGCTACAATTGTGGACGTGTCAGACATCTTTCCTACAACTGTCCGAACAAGCATCGTATCAGGGTGCCAATCAGCCCCGAAACCAGCCCAAGAAACCAAATCCCAAACCCGGCAACATCCACCACATCGCCATTGAGGACGTACCAGAAGGCGAACCGTACTCGTGGGTATGTTCACTCTCATCGATCACCCCATTATCATACTTTTTGATTCTAGAGCCACCCACAATTTCATTAGTAGCTCATATGTTGTCAAGCACCAACTACAAATATTTCCTACTAAATATCTCTACATGATGTGTTCACCGGGTGGAAAAATTGTAAGTGCATATAGGATATCCCTTGTGGGTTTTGGCTAATTGATGACAAAAATATGAGATCCTAATGAAACTATTGAGATGACTGCAGGACAGATAAGTGAAACAGCTCGGTGCACACAAAAAAATGAAAAATGGAGTGGTGTCCAAAGAGGGATACTTTGATGGAGCTTGGAAGATCAAAATTAGATTTTGAATGTATAGGGAGTGTATGAAACATACTTCAAGAGCTTACAACTTTGCGCTGGGGTAAGGTCTTAAAATTAACTTAAGATTCACAATGCACCGGACTAGTCTGATCATGGACCGAACTAGTCCGTTTAACTCTCTGGAATCTCTCAAATTGGGAGACCGGACTAGTCTGTGTGTCCACCGGACTAGTCCGTTGAACTTTCTGTAGTCTCTCATATTGAGAGACCGGACTAGTCCGTGTGTTCACCGGACTAGTCCGTTGATCTTTCTGGAGTCTCCCTTCTGTGGAGATCAGACTAGTCCGCAGACTAGTCCGTTGAACTTTCTGGAGTTCACCTTCACACAGCACCGGACTAGTCCGAGCTTGGACCGGACTAGTCCGGCAGACTAGGGTTTTTCAACGGTTACTTATTGGAAATCCTATAAATAGAGAATCCACGGCCTTCCAGAAGGTATACATGACATATACTGCTGCAAACACAAAACCTAGTGCCGCCACTTTGTCCCAAGAGCCCAAAACACATATCCCCACACATCTAAAGGGCAAAAAGAGTGAAATCAATTGAACACTTGGATCCGGGATTGGGAGATCATCGTTCCTTCATTGCGAGCTCTTGGGGTTTGATCTTTCTACACTCATACTTTGCATTGTAATACTTTTGAGTGTATTTGATCACTTCTTTCGTTGTAATTCTCGTGGGAGCCCTCAACGTGTGAGGTTGCCCCACAAACTTGGTGATTACCCGTGATAGTGGAATCAACTCGGCCTTCGTGGTGACTTGAAGAGTGAAAGGGTTGGATACCCGGCTCTGTGTGAGCTTCCTCAACGAGGACGTAGATATCATGGTGAGATCGAACCTCGGGAAAAATTTGTGTGTCTTGCGCCTTATTTCCTTTACATTTTGTTCATTAGATCACTTGAGTGCTAAACATCAATCTATGGCAATTATAAGTTTTCACTTGCATTCTTACATTAATCTCAAACAAAAATATCAGTTGTTCTCATTTCCGTTGCTTAAGAAATTTAGTTTCCCAAATAACACCTGATCAACACACATATTTCTAGCACACCGGACAAGTCCACCCACACGACCGGACTAGTCCGGCCAACCAAGTTTTGACGATTCTATTGAGTGTGCAGGAAATTCAAAAGGCCTATTCACCCCCCTTTATGCAACATTCAATTGGTATCAGAGCAAGGTTCTCCGCTAACGAGACTCACATGTCGGAGAGATCAATGGCCTCTGAGAAGAACAACGATATCTCGAAGATGAACATTATTGAGGAGGAACAAGAAACTAAAGCCTTTGATGTGCTGAAAGAGAGCCCACACAATGATGAAGAAGAGCGACAACTAAAGGCACTCCTGAGAAAGAAACTGCTAGGACAAAAGGGAAAAGAAGAAGAGAAGAGGACGGGGAGTGGTCATCACGACTACTCCCGACATCCTTACAACTACAACCGTCTCAATTCAAACAATCACTATCTTTCCATTCCTATGGGAAAACCTCCACAGTTTGACGGAAGCGACTATACTATGTGGAATTACAACATAAAGATGCATCTAATATCCCTAAATCCTAGTCTGTGGCACATTGTTTGCACTGGTATAAATATCCCGGACACGGATGAAGAACTCACCCCAGAACAAGAACAAGAGATTTACAGAAATGCACAAGCCGTCGCCATGATCACATCATCACTAAGCAGAGAGGAATTCACCAAGATCGATGGCTTAGAAAGTGCAAAGGAAATATGGGCTACACTCAAGATAGCTCACGAAGGAAATAGGTCGGTTCGTGAAGCTAAAATCGAGATGCTTGAAGGAGAGTTGGGGAGATTTGCTATTGAAGAAGGCGAATCACCTCAAGACATGTACAACCGGATGAAGGCACTCATCAACAAAATTTGTGCCTATGGAAGTAAGAAATGGACGGATCACGAGGTGGTCAAGAGAATGATTAGAGCCTTCATGCCAAGAAATGTCACACTTTGCTCAATGATTAGAGAAAGCCCCAGGTTTCACAAAATGACTCCCGATGAGTTGTTGGGGAAGATCATAAATCATGAAATGATGGAGAAAGAGGCACAATACATTAAAGACTTGGCCGAACTCACTTCCTCCAAAAAGAAAGAGGTTGCTCTCAAAGCAACATGCCGACCCAAACTCAAAGAATCTCATGAAGATCAAGATGATGGGCATACAAGCGACGAGAGCACAGATCTTGTTGATGAAGAAATGGTACTCTTTATCAAGAAGTTCAAGCAAATGATGAAAAGAAGACACGACAATAAATCAAATGAAGGCAAAAGCAATGATAAAGGAAAATCCAAGGCTCGACGCACTTGCTACAACTGCGGAGAGTATGGTCACTTCATGATGGACTGCCCTTATGAAGAAAACAAAAGGAAGAAGGAAACAAGACCTCAAGAAAAGAAGAATTTCAGAAAGAGAAGACAAGCCCATCAAGCTCACATTGGCAAGGAGTGGGACTCAAACGACGAGTCCTCCTCCGATGAAGAAGAAGAGATGGCCACTATCGCAATCAAGAAACCTACTATGAAGGCCACACTCTTCCTAAACATGGAAGGATGGGATATGAACAACCACACTTGCCTTATGGCTAAGGAAGGCAAGAAAAAGGTACGACTCACTCCTCCTACGCTAGATTCCTCTATTGATGACTTTGATAGCTCTAGTGATAATGAAGAAATGTTTAGAGGACTAAGTAAAATTGCTCTAAAGAAAATGGAAATGTTGTCGAACGAAATCTTTGAAAAAGAGGAACTTCTTAACCGACAAGAAGATATGCTCATCCATGAAAGGAAGAGATATCAAGAAGTTGAAAAGCTTCTTGAGCTTGAAAGAGAGAAGAACGAGTCGCTTGAGGTTGAGCTAGCCTTGAGTAAGGAAACTTACTCAAAGCTAGAAGACTCGCATATTGCAATCAAGGAAGAACTTGCTAACTTGTCAAAAGTTAACAAGATCCTTAAGGTGCAAGTTGAGTCGCTCAAGCAAAGTGACTCCTCTTCCTCCAAGAGCTCTTCCTCCAAATATATGAGTTCTACAACAATCGGAACTTCCACTTGCTATAGTAAGAAGAATGTTATTTCTAATACTTCTTCTCATAATATGCATGCCCCTCCAAGCGGCATCTTTGATAAGGAGAAGATCAAATATGCACGCAGTGCATATATGGTCACTAGACCTCCTAATGTCAAAGATGGCCTTGGTTTTGACAGGAACAAACACATGTCTACTCCCAAACATGCTAAGAATGGAATTGTCTTTGTTAAGGAAAAATCCCATGAATCTGATTTACAAATATTGTTTCGTACATTTGATGCTTCCTATGTTCTTATGAAAGCCAAACATGGAAAAGTCATTGCTAAATATACAGGGCCACGCCACAAGAACTTAAAAACTTGTGTGTGGGTGCCCAAGACTCTTGTGACTAACCTAAGAGGACCCAAGCAAGCTTGGGAACCTAAAACCAAGAAATAATTCTTTTTTGCAGGCTTATTCCTCCAGTGGGTCTAAATGGGTGCTAGATAGCGGATGCACAAATCACATGACCGGAGAGAGAGGTATGTTTGTGGAGTACGAATATAACAAGGATCCAAGTGAAGGCATATACTTCGGAGACAACAGCCAAGGAAAGGTCCTTGGTAGCGGTAACATTGAAATATCCGCTCAACACACATTATCCAATGTTTTACATGTAGATTCTCTAGATTATAACCTTTTGTCAATATCCCAACTATGCGACAAAGGTTACAACTGTTTATTCACTAATGAGGGTGTGACCGTTTTTAGAAGAAGCGATGGCTCGATTGCATTCTAGGGAATGTTGAAGGGAACGCTTTATCTTGTTGACTTCAACAAAGATAAAGCCGAACTCAACACTTGCTTGGTTGCTAAGACCAACATGGATGGCTTTGGCATAGACGGCTAGCCCATGTTGGGATGAGAAATCTACAGAAACTTCTAAAAGGTGGTCACATCCGTGGTCTTAAGGATGTGGTTTTTGAAAAAGACAGGTTGTGCAACGCTTGTCAAGCAGGAAAACAAGTCGGAGCACCACACCCCGCCATGAATGTGATGACTACCGCAAGACCGTTGGAACTCCTCCACATGGATCTCTTTGGTCCAATTTCGTACATCAGAATCGGCGGGGATCCTCAAGAAGTTCTTGAAAAGAGCTCAGAACGAATTCTCATCAACCATAAAGAACATCAGAAGTTACAACGGGACAGAATTCAAGAACCTCCAAGTTGAAGAGTTTCTCGATGAAGAAGGGATAAAGAATGAATTATTGGCACCCTACTCCCCTCAACAAAATGTAGTGGCCGAAAGAAAGAACAGAACATTGATCGAAATGGCCAGAACTATGTTGGATGAATACAAGACGTCAGATTGATTTTGGGCAGAAGCGGTGAACACCGCTTGTCACGCCACAAATCGATTGTACCTCCATCGACTACTGAAGAAAACTCCGTATGAGCTCCTTACCGGTAAAAAGCCTAATGTTTCTTATTTTAAAGTTTTTGGTTGCAAATGTTTTATTCTAAACAAGAAAAAGAGGGTCTCGAAGTTCGCTTTGAAGTCTGATGAAGGATTCTTGCTCGGTTATGAATCGAATCCCTACGCCTATCGTGTCTTCAACAAGGTGTCTGGCCTTGTTGAAGTAGCACGTGACGTAGTGTTCGATGAATCTAACGGCTCACAAGTGGAGAAAGTTGATAAGTGTGTGCTAGATAAAGAGGAAGCTCCATATGAAGAACTGAAGAAAATGGGACTTGGTGATATCTTACCACAAGAGCAAACATTCGACTCAAATGCACAAGATGAACCTCAACACGGAGGCAGTGATCAAGGGGGAGCTCTTGCACAAGATCAAGAGGAGGAGGATCAAGAAGATCAGGACAATCATGGAAGCAATGATCTAGGGGGAGACAATGCACATGAAGATAATGAAGAACAAGCAACTACACAAGCTTCACACCCAAGAGTACACCAGAGCATGCAAAGAGACCACCCTGTCAATAATATCATTGGAGATATTGCTAAGGGAGTAACTACTATATCTCGAGTTGCAAATTTCTATGAATACTATTCTTTTGTGTCTTTTCTGGAACCATACAGGGTAGAAGAAGCCTTATGGGATCCAGACTGGGTGATTGCAATGCAAGAGGAGCTGAACAACTTCAAGAGAAATGAAGTGTGGGAGCTGGTGGAGAGACCAAAGGCGAACATAGTTGGAACCAAATGGGTCTTTCGGAACAAGCAAGATGAACATGGAGTAGTAACAAGAAATAAAGCAAGATTGGTGGCCAAAGGTTATTCTCAGGTCGAAGGTTTGGACTTCGATGAAACTTTCACTCATGTAGCTAGACTTGAGTCCATTCATATTTTATTGGCATATGCTACTCACCATAATTTTAAGCTGTATCAAATGGACGTCAAAAGCGCTTTCTTAAACGGTCCAATCAAGGAGGAAGTTTATGTGGAGCAGCCACCAGGATTCGAAGACCAAAAGTATCCCAACCATGTCGACAAACTGCGTAGGGCTCTCTATGGCCTCAAACAAGCTCCTCGAGCTTGGTATGAGTGTCTTAGAGATTTTCTAATTCAAAATGGATTCAAAATTGGTAAAGCTGACTATACACTTTTCACTAAACATTGTGATGATCACCTATTCGTATGTCAAATTTATGTTGATGACATTATCTTTGGATCCACTAACAAATCTTTTTGTGAAGAAATTAGCAAAATTATGACAGATAGGTTCGAGATGTCAATGATGGGCGAATTGAAGTTCTTCTTGGGATTCCAAGTGAAGCAATTAAGAGAAGGTACATTTATAAGCCAAACCAAATATACACAGGACATTCTCAAGAAATTCAATATGGAAAAAGCCAAGCCCATCAAGACACCCATGGCCACTAACGGACATCTTGACCTCAATGAAGACGGTCCAAATGTGGACCAAAAGGTATATCGGTCCATGATCGGCTCCTTACTTTATTTATGTGCATCTACGCTAGATATTATGCTTAGTGTTTGCTTGTGTGTAAGGTTTCAAGCCGCACCTAAAGAGTGTCACTTAATTGCGGTAAAAAGAATCCTAAGGTACCTTGTGCACACACCCAACTTGGGCCTTTGGTATCCCAAAGGATCCAAATTTAACTTGATAGGGTATTCCGACACCGACTATGCAGGATGCAAAGTCGATAGAAAGAGCACGTCAGGGACTTGTCAATTTCTTGGTAGGTCCCTAGTTTCTTGGTCATCTAAAAAGCAAAACTCCATTGCTCTTTCCACGGCAGAAGCAGAATATGTTGCAGCCGGTAGTTGTTGCGCACAACTACTTTGGATGCGACAAACCCTTAGGGACTATGGCTACAATCTTAACCATATCCCGCTTCTATGTGACAATGAAAGTGCTATAAAAATTGCACACAACCCTGTAGAGCACTCAAGAACTAAGCACATAGATATCCGTCATCATTTTCTTAGAGATCATTCATTAAAAGGTGACATTGCTATTTCACATGTTAGGACTGAAAAACAACTTGCTGATATTTTTACCAAACCATTGGATTAGAAAAGGTTTTGTGAGCTTAGAAACGAACTTAATATTCTTGACTCTCAAAATGTGGCTTGAAACATTGCACATCTGGTTGATACTTCAAATGTTACATTTTATTGCTAAAACTGCCCCTCACCTCTTTTTCTTCTAAGAAAACTAATTGTAATGAAGAAATCTTAGAGTTTATGACCACTTTTCATTGTTGATTGCCTTCTGGTCATAAGTACCAAGATTATTTGCAAAACTTGTCCTTGGACCACTATTAGTTTTCTCTAAATACTTAGTTTTTCCAGTGACACCGGACTAGTCAGGTTTGCCACCGGACTAGTCCGGACAGTCCCTCTTTCCTAGGTTTTCCAGGGGCACTGGACTAGTCCGGTCGGTCGCATATATAAGCAGCTGGCCGGCCCAAATTTCAAACCTCCCTCCACTTTGAGTTGAGCCCTCACCTCTCAAACCCTAGCCCCCAAAAGTGATTTTTGAGTTGAGCCCTCAGAATCCAAGTTTCCTCCGTGGGAAATCCTCCCCTCGACGAGTTGATACTCCACTCCGAACTCATCCGGACAGATTCGTGCTCCTTCAACGCAAATCTTCAAATCTCGGTAAATTTCTCCCTAAAATCAAACTCTCAAGTCTTCTTGTTCTAGCTTGTTTCCCTTGATTCCAAGGCAGTACATTAGCTTCAGAGATGTATTCCTTTCTCTTTCATGCCCTCTTACATCCTTAGATAGAAGCTGTGATTCATAGGTGTTGTTAGGGTTCTTATGCCAGGCCGGACTAGTCCGACTCACAGATACGGACTAGTCCGGTGCACCAGACAAATCTGCACTCTGAAACTAGACATGTCCAGTATCTAACATTTGAATCCTCACATCTCTTTCAATTCTTGGTTCTTTCTCATCTAATCCATGAACTCTTTATTAGGCACGATGTCTTCAAGCTCAGATGACAGCTCCTTCCACGTTGATGAAGAAGTTGAACGTGAAAAAGTGAGGAGAGCCAAGGAGAGGTCATGAAGAAAAGACATGATGTCAATGTGCACACTCCACCCTCCAACGACAATTTTCCCAAGAAAAGGAAGGTGATTGTTAAGAAGGCCCAAGGAAAAGCTGGCGAGAGCTCCTCAGGGCCAAAGAGGACTCTCAACAAAGGAAAGGGGCTTGCTAGTGGTCCCATCAGACCCCTGAAGATGAAGAACCCAAGCCACCACAACAGGCAGCGCTCGAGTAAGGATTTCACCGGAAAAGCGGGTGAGCTTACCGATAGCTTCAGGCAGGTTAATGTGTATGATCAACCTCAGCAATGCTCAAACCCAAGATTTTGGAGCAACTTCCATGCCGACTACTACGAGCATGTGTACATGAAGAATCCCGTGGTAGAGAGTCAATGGGTGAATGTTGGATACTTACAGTCGAAGAGATATCACGTGAGGTGGTTGAGGCCCTGGAGAGGCACAGCTTGAAGGATCTGTTTGCCTTTGAGTGTGACTGGAACAATGAGGTCATCACCCAATTCTACTCTACCCTCTACTTTGCTCGTGGTGATGGAGACAGTCTTACTTGGATGACTCATGGTTCCAAGTACAGTGTCACTTATGATGAATTTGCAAGGATCCTCCACCTTGAGCACACTTTGGATCATGATCTTGTCATCCACAATCTGCAACCCTTGGAGAAGGATGAGCTCAAATTTCTCTATGACACACGGATGCCATATGTCCCTCCCACTATCAAGTATTTGAAGCCCTTCTATGTGGTCCTCAACAGAATTTTGAGGAAGACAATAGCCACGAAATATGGATATGCGGGGACTATTCAAGGAACTTTGAGGACCCTAATGAAGGTCATTGGTGGGAGGAGACCATTCAATGTCTTTGAATACATCTACAATGACATTGTGAACATCTCAATCACTCCAAACAGATCTTGCGGGTATGCCCCGTACATCATGTACGTGATTGAGAAAGTGACTGGACTTGAGTTTGTCAAGGATGTTCATCATACGGGGTTGAAACCGCAAAAGCCCACCGAGTACACTCTACCCTCGGCTCCTGATGCAACTCCCTCCCCTGAAGCTGAGAGGAGGACTAAACAAACTCGGGATGTGAATGCCACAAGATCTTCAGCTGCTCCTCCTAGCTCTGCACCTCCCCATGAACCCTCCGGTGGTGTGCTCAAAATGCTCACCTCTATCTTTGCCTGCTGCCGCAAGATTGAAGTCAGGCAGAAGAAGCATCAACAATATGTCAATGCCAACATCAAAGCTATCTGTGACAAGCTGGAAATTGAGCCGGTGGGATCTCCGCCCGCCTTTGAGGACTCCGAGGAAGTCTGCTCTGGCGAATGATGATGATGGTGGTGAAGATGAGGACCAGACCGAGACTGAAGAAGAGAGTGGCGATGAGTGATTCCCCTCAATTTTTCCCTTTTTGGTGCCTCGATGCCAAAGGGGGAGAGATTGAGACTAGTAGTTTGAGACCATCTCTAGTTGGTGTCTTTATGTTTTTGTGATCAAGGACATGTACTTATTTTTAAAACCTTGTAATGCTCTATTTCTTCTCTTATGTGTGATGCTTATTGTTGCTTGAATGATTATCTCTATGCTCATTATTGATTACCTTTACTTCATCACACTTTGTTGATCACACACCTGTTAGGCACCCCACCATAAGGTGTGTGCATATGTGAGAAGCTTTCTGTGGATTCATCGTTATTCTCATATGTGCACACCTTATGAAAATCAAGTTTTTTTATTCTCAATTGTGATATCTCAAATGGTTGTCATCAATCACAAAAAGGGGGAGATTGTAAGTGCATCTAGGATATCCCTTGTGGGTTTTGGCTAATAGATGACAAACATATGAGATCCTAATGAAACTATTGAGATGATTGCAGGACAGATAAGTGAAACAGCTCAGTGCACACAAAAAGGTGAAAAATGGAGTGGTGTCCAAAGAGGGATACTTTGATGGAGCTTGGAAGATTAAAATTAGATTTTGAATGTATAGGGAGTGTATGAAAGACACACTTCAAGAGCTTACAACTTTGCGCCGGGGTAAGGGCTTAAAATTAACTTAAAATTCACAATACACCGTACTAGTCCGATCATGGACCGGAGTAGTCCGTTTAACTCTCTGGGATCTCTCAAATTGGGAGATCGGACTAGTCCGTGTGTCCACCGGACTAGTCCGTTGAACTTTCTGTAGTCTCTCATATTGAGAGACCGGACTAGTCCGTGTGTTCACCAAACTAGTCCGTTGATCTTTCTGGAGTCTCCCTTCTGTGGAGATCGGACTAGTCCGTTGAACTTTCTAGAGTTCACCTTCACACAGCACCGAACTAGTCCGAGCTTGGACCAGACTAGTCTGGCAGACATTCTGGACTTCAAAGTACACTGAGACCAGACTAGTCCGGACTTGAACCGGACTAGTCCGGTGTTAGGGTTTTTCAACGGTTACTTTCTGGAAACCCTATAAATAGAGAATCCACGACCTTCCAAAAGGTATACATGACATATACTGCTGCAAACACAAAACCTAGTGCCGCCACTTCGTCCCAAGAGCCCAAAACACATCTCCCCACACATCTAAAGTGCAAAAAGAGTGAAATCAATTGAACACTTGGATTCGGGATTGGGAGATCGTCGTTCCTTCATTGCACGCTCTTGGGGTTTGATCTTTCTACACTCATTCTCTGCATTGTAATACTTTTGAGTGTATTTGATCACTTCTTTCGTTGTAATTCTCGTGGGAGCCCTCAACGCGTGAGGTTGCCCCACAAACTTGGTGATTACCCGTGATAGTGGAATCAACTCGGCCTTCGTGGTGACTTGAAGAGTGAAAGGGTTGGATACCCGGCTCTGTGTGAGCTTCCTCAACGAGGACGTAGATCTCGTGGTGAGATCGAACCTTGGGAAAAATTCGTGTGTCTTGCGCCTTATTTCCTTTACATTTTGTTCATTAGATCACTTGAGTCCTAAACATCAATCTAAGGCAATTATAAGTTTTCACTTGCATTCTTACATTAATCTCAAACAAAAATATCAGTTGTTCTCATTTCCGCTGCTTAAGAAATTTAGTTTCCCAAATAACACCTGATCAACACACATATTTCTAGCACACCGGACAAGTCCGCCCACACGACCGGACTAGTCTGGCCAACCAAGTTTTGACGATTCTATTATGTGTGCAGGAAATTCAAAATGCCTATTCACCCCCCCTCTAGGCCACATTCAAAAATGTCAGCTCATAGTACGATTCTCAAAGCACCATTGTGCATGGGTGCAAAAATATATCCAACCACTCTCATTATCTTAGATGGCCAAAAGATCAATGTCATATTAGGTATGTCGTGGTTAAATCACAACACTGCTGTTTTGGACATCGTTCCTAGAACCGTTCATTTGGATTCTCCACTACACAGTCCACATACTCTCATTCTTGATCAACCCGTTCAAGAAATCGCAGCAGCGTATCACTCTGAATCCATTAAGTCGGAAGACATTCCGGTGGTCCGTGAATACCCCGATGTGTTTCTCGATGATCTAGCGGGCATGCTGCCTGAACGTGACGTGGAGTTCCAAATTGAACTTGCGCCAGGAACCACACCGATCTCTCAAAGACCTTATCGAATGGCACAATGAGCTAGCTGAATTAAAGGAACATCTCAAGGACCCGCTGGACAAAGGTTTTCTTCGCCCAAGCTCCTCACCTTGGGGCTGCTCCGTGCTGTTCGTGAAGAAGGATGAAATGTTGCGGTTATGTGTGGACTATCGTCCGCTAAATCTCGTGACTATCAAGAACAAGTATCCACTACCTTGCATCGACATTCTCTTCGATCAACGAGTGGGTGCTAAGGTATTTTCCAAGATGGATCTTCGGTCCGGATATCATCAAATCAAAATTCAGACAGAATATATACCGAAGATGGCATTCTCGACGTGATATGGACGATATGAATATATCATCATGTCTTTTGGTCTCACCAACGCTCCGGCCCATTTTATGTATCTTATGAACTCAGTGTTCATGCCGTAGTTGGATAAGTTCATCGTGGTCTTCATCAACGACATCTTGGTTTATTCCAAATCGGAGGAAGAACACGTCAAACACTTGCATATTGTGATCCAATGATTGCGAGACGATAAGCTCTATGTAAAATTCAGCAAGTGTGAATTTTGGATCAGTCAAGTGCCATTCTTGGGACACATTATCTCAGCTGAAGGCATCGCTGTGGACCCAAGTAAAATTGTTCAAGTGCTAAAATGGCAATCTCCAAAGTCCATACATGAAGTTTGAAGCTTCCTTGGTTTAGCCAGTTATTATCAGATGTTCATCCCGAACTTCTCAAAAATTGCTAAACCTATAATGAAGAAAGGCACCAAATATATTTGGAGTGAAGCTTGTAAGAAGGCATTTCAAACATTGGTGAAGCATCTCACAACAGCCCTGGTTTTAGCTCAACCAGATACAGCGAAACCATTTGATATTTATTGCGATGCATCTGGCATCGGTCTTGGCTCCGTTCTTGCGCAAGAAGGACATGTGGTCACTTATGGATCACGTCAGCTCTGCAATGATGAACGGCACTATCCTACTCATGATTTGGAGCTCGCTGCCATGGTGCTTGCTCTGAAAATGTGGAGGCATTATTTGCTTGGAAATTCCGTTCATCTCTACACCGACCACAAAAGTTTGAAGTATATCTTCACTCAGAAGGAGCTGAACATGAGGCAACGCAGGTGGTTAGAATTGACCAAGGATTATGAGACTGAGATTCATTATCATCCCGGCAAAGCTAATGTGGTTGCCGATGCGCTTAGCCACAAATCTCATGTCAATAATTTGACCATCATGCCTATGGAAGAAGAAGAACCGTGTCTATACTTAGTTCCATATGGAGCTTTATACAATCTTGCCCTCATTCCCACAATCCGAGATGAGATTATTGAAGCTCAAAAGAAGGACAAGGGTATGTCTCACATACTCAAGAGAATGGACAGCGGTGAGATGAAGTGCTTTTGAAGAGATGAACATAGTGCTCTATGGTTCAAGAATCGGATTGTAGTGCCTTGTGACATGGAACTTCGAAAGAAAATTTGGACGAGGCTCACTTGTCCAAATATTCTATTCATTCGGGCAGCAATAAAATGTATCAAGACTTGAAGACTAAATTTTGGTAGACACGGATGAAGAATGAGATTGCTAAGTATGTATCCGAGTGTGATACGTGTCGGTGAGTGAAGCCCGACCATATGAAGATAGCAGGACAGCTGCAACCACTGAATATTCTGGTATGGAAATGGGAGGATGTGAGTATGGATTTCATCTGCGGATTGCCACTCACATTCCGGAAGCATGATTCGATTTGGGTGATAGTCGACCGACTAACCAAATTAGCACACTTCATTCTAGTAAATGTTGGATTCAATGCCAAAAAAATATGTGGAGATCTACATATCAAGAATTGTGTGCCTACACGGCATTCCTCACATGATTATTTCAGATCGAGGATTGCTGTTTTTTGCTCGTTTCTGGGAGCAGCTGCATGCCTCATTGGGTACTAAGCTGATTAGAAGCTCCGCCTATCACCCGCAGACCGATGGACAAACTGAGCGGGTGAACCAAGTACTTGAAGACATGTGCGCGTGTGCCATCCACCACGGTAAAAATTGGGATGATCATTTGCCGTTGGCGGGATTCTCGTATAACAATGGTTATCAAGCGAGTATCAAAATGGCACCATATGAAGCTCTCTACGGACGAAAATGTCACACCCCGCTGAATTGGTGCGAGTCCGGCAAAAGAGTGACATTCGGGATTGATCTAGTCAAAGAAGTTGAGGAACAAATTCGGTTCATTCAAGCGAACTTGAGAGCGGCTCAATCTCGACAGAAGAATTATGCGGACAAGCAGCGTCGCCCGCTGCAGTTCAATGTCGGGGATCACGTATACCTACGCGTGTCTCCAATGAAAGGAATTCACCGGTTCCGAGTAAAAGGAAACCTAGCTTCCCGGTTTATCGGTCCGTTTGCTAACATGGAGAAGTGCGGACCTGTGGCTTATAGATTGGAATTGCCGGCATCTCTCACTGATATTCATGACATTTTCCACGTATCTCAGCTCTAGAAATGTCTCAAGTTCACAGCTGCAGTCCACATGGATGAAATCGGCAAGTTGTAACCGGATCTCACATACTCCGAGCATCCGTTTCAAATTCTCGATGAGAAGGCTCGAACAACGCGAAACGCACGCTGTGGTTCTATAAAGTGTTATGGAGCAACCATACCGCTGAAGAAGCGATATGGGAATCCGAAGAATATCTCCGCTCCAACTATCCGGATTTCTTATCGTCTCATATCCGGTAATTTCTCTCCGACATTCGTCTCCTCATTGTAATCTCGAGACGAGATTATTTTAAGGGGAGGAATGTAAAAGACCTAAATTCCATAATGCAAACTTCAGTTAGGACTAAAATTTTTGAATGATAAAAAGAAATAAAAAGGAAATGAGAAAAAAAAAGTAATTCAAACTTCAAAAGAGGGAATTCCAAAAAAAAAACTTAGCTACTGTTCAAATGAGTTTAACATGAAGATTTGAGTTGACCATTGGATTACAAATATTTCAAATAGTATGCCTGCAAATTTTCATAATTTGTGAAGCATGTTTACTATTTAATTGAATGGCTACATTGAATTCAACTCGAATTCAAATTCAAGTTTGAATTCGATTGAAACTTGGTAAATGAATGATTTGAGTTCAGAATCAAATTCTCCATCTTCAATTTGGCCTTCCCATAAATATCTAGCAATTTTGGAACAATTTAGGTGCTGGAATTGAATAAGCAGAGATGTGGATGAGAAAGAGCAAGTGGGACCCACCTGTCATGCTAAGGTGGCTGTGCTCTTTTCTTCCCAGGGCAACACCTCACGCCATGCAATTCCAGGCAGCTACCTGCTTGCCTGCTTGCTCTCCAAGTTGAATCCAGCTGGTCCATCATATATCTGGACGTCCTCATCATCTCTTCTCTGCCCAGAGCAATGCAACACCAAGCTTCTCACTTGTTCTTCACTCTCCTGTGAAGTTCTCTGTTGTGCAGTGAGTGCGCTTCGAGTTCCTTCAAATCCAGCACGAGGCAGTGAGTTATGATCCTCATTTCTTCTCTCTACTTACTCACAAATATCGTGCACAGCATTTTGGTCCATTTTTTTGCCAGTTTGATCGCTCCCAGGGAAGACCGAAGTGAATTTCGGGCCACCGGAGATCTCCCCTGTTTGCCTTCTCTCTGCTCCACCGTCGAACCGGTGCTCTGATCAGTTTCTCACCTTGTTCCTTTAAGAGAAAACGTGCGTATATACTCCCTCTAGATGCTAGTAAAATTTGAGCTCATGCCATACCTCCTAGCCCCTGTATTTCCATTTTTTTTCTGACGAGCTTCGGGTATGAACAGAGCTAGGTCGCGAGTGAAATTCACTTTCTAAGTTTGAGTATTCCTTTTGCGCGTGAGCTTTGTTGTTCTACACGACCCGGCGCTTCATATCGAAGAAAAACCAAAGCAACCCATCGATATACACTGAGAAAACCGAGTTTTCCCAACCGTCATGATTCTCACCGTCGGTCTACCTCCGACTCTCCATTCCGGCGCATTTGAACCACTTTGGCAGCCTCTCCCACATTCCCTATGTTCTCAGGAGCATTTTGGAGGTCTTCCGGTGCAAAATAGAGCACCGTAGGGCCTGGCCGACATGGCAAGAACCCTAGGCTCCTCCGCTGCCGCTGCACATGCGTTTCCGGCCTCTGCCGCCATGCGCCGACCCAACCGTAGCCCTCAGCAGCCCGGCATAGGGTTAGGAGGCAAGTTTTGGGAGGGAACACGGCCGGAAAGGTCGTGCCGGAGAGGTGCCGCCGCCGCGCGCCGAAGGACACGTTGGAGTCGCAAGGTAGACGAAGGGCGTGCGCCCCGGATCTGCTGCAGAAATGGGATCCAGTGTGGCCACACCCGTTATCTCTATGGCCCCGTGTGGGTTGAATGCTACTGGTCCATTTTAAACCCGTGGGCCCCCTTTTCTTTATTCAAATTTTCCTATTTAACTTTATTTCCAGATTTTGCTCCAACTTTGAAAATCCATATCTGTTAGAATACTTGTCCAAAAAAAACCCAAGTAAATTTTGTTGAAACCAGGATGATTTATAAGTTCAAGTTGTGCACTTGGATCTGTATGAAAATCCCTAAGTTGACCTCAATAATTCCATGAAGGAAAATATTATTTTAATTAATTATTGACTCTCAATTCATTCAAAAATTCCCAAACTTGGCCAAATCATTCCAAATAATTCCCTTAAGTTACAGTAAAAGTTTCAGGTCCATTTGAGTTGATTTGCACAGCCAAATTGTGTTTCCAATCTGTATGTACCTAAAAAATTCCAAAATGTCCAGAAACTTTTCAGCAAATTGTCCAAACTTGTGAATTCAATATCTCACAGTAAAAAGCTTATCAAATTATGAAACCAATTTTTTTGAGCCACTCTTGATCTCCTCTAAACAGAACACCAACTTTTGGCCATGTTAAATTCCCATATTGCCCATGAAAATTCTGGGAATGGTTTATCTACATTGAATATTAGACAACAGAGACTTTCATGTATTGATCCCGATTTTTGCCAAAACTTCACCCATAGTACCTAGTGTCCTATGTAAAATTTCCATAACCAGTGTCCATTATTTAATATGCTTAACTGTGTTTCTGTCGGTTGTTTGGAACCGGCAGATCTCCCGACACTACTAAAGCGTTAGAGGAGTTTGATGTTCGGTGTGGGAGCGCGGAGATTAAAGAAGGTGAATAGTAAATGATGCAGGAGACACAAGAGTTTACGTGGTTCGGGCCGCCTGAGCGTAATACCCTACTCCACGGGTGTGTTGGTGTTGTATTAGCTGTATGAGCTTATGTTGAACGTCTATGGTGCGTGTCTCTCATCTTCTCCCTGAACGTGTCGTCGGCTGTCCTTTTATAGTACAAGGGCAGGCCATTACAAGTTAACCTGGCCCGACATGTGGCCCCGGCGGTTACTAGTATTAACACTTATTTAACACATTTAATTGTCCTTAACGACTGGGTAATGGGCTTTGACAGCACCGTTACTGGTGTAAGGTCGTCCATTTAAGTGTCATTAATATGGTATTAATGACACTTAATTGGGTCTTGAAGTCCTTGATTCCCCTTTGAAGATCCGGAGCCATTGCGGGGGCTTCCAGAGGTTAGAGGCTGAAGATCCGACGATTGGACACGTGGCAGCTCCGGTGCTTACTGTGGGAAACAGGTAGCTCCGGAGCTACCTGACACGTGTCAGGACCGGAGCTTCTCTCGGTCTGGGGTTAAGTCCGGAGGTGCCATTTCGGTACATGGCCCGGAACTTCCCCCTTGTGGGCGGTAGCTCCAGTTTGATAGTACACGTGGCGATCCTGGGATTAACCATGTTGGAGAAGCAGGTCCGGTTATATCTGACATGTGGGCCTCGGAATGTCTTCAAATCAAGTAGATGACTTTCCTCTGAGATCTTTGTAACCTCAAGGGGTGTACGGTTTCTAGGGTACCGACAGTGGCCCCCTGGACCTACCTCCGGGGAAGATCACTGGGGTGAAGTCATTCCGCCGGAGGTGGGTCCATCCTCGCGACTTTTGAACCGAGTCTTCAAAGGTCTTCGGAGGTGCCATTGGCGAGGATTTGGAGTTAAATCCTCGCTGAGTGGCGTATCCCGCGTGCGGCAGATGAGATCTTTGGCGTGCGGATCTCACGCAATTGAAGGTCGCTGGTTCCTGATACAAAAACCGTATGGGTTCCGCGCGCCTTGTCAGGCCGCCGCCTTCGGGTTTCCAGCCTCATGATGGCAACCTTTCGCCTGGGTAAGAACCTCAACTTGATCGTCGGGGTAGTCCCGGGCCCGCTTGTCATCGGCTGGGTGGAATTATTGGGTGGTATCTTCGACTTCCTTGCGGTTTCCATCCAAGCGTTGCGAGGGCTTACTTAAGAAGGAAAGCACGCACCGTCGGGAGTTCTTTACGCCTCTCATCTGTTCTTGCGCTCAAACTCCCAACTTGTGCTTCACTTTTCCTCTCTTTCCTTGCTGTGCCGCGATGGAGTTGGGTCTCTGCGAAAGCCGTTTGAAGACCGACGGCGACCTGAAGAAGGTCCGGGCCCTCATGGGATGGTCCTCGGACTTCTTCAACCGCTCGGTCCGCGCCGGTGGAGAGCTCCCGTTTGAGAAGGAGCACGCCGGCGAAATAGTGTACTTCTCCTCGTACGCCATGGTGGGGTTGATCCCACCTTTTTCTTCCTTTTTCTTGATGCTGCTAGATTTCTATGGTCTGCAGTTGAAAGCATCTAGGCCCCCGTGAGGTATAGTTTTGGTGATTAATGACAACCATTCGTAATTACTAATGAGTTTGTGGATGCAAGGTTTCACATATATCACATCAAGCGTTAACAACTATCTATTCAAATCATCTACCACTCATTGGATACGAATGGAGACCCCTCAAACAACCTATTCTAAAGGGGTTATTCAATTCTCATGAAGGCTAAATGAAGAACTCACACAACAACTCTACTCTATCAAAATTGGCAACACAAGAAGATCAATATTCATCAGAACATTATTTGCAACAAGTGTCAAAGAGGTCACTCGAGAAGCTTCTAAAAGTTCAACTCGAAGCAAACAAATTACACACACCGGATCATCCGATGCTAGAGACAAGTGGACATGGGTGAAGTTCAACAGAAAGATTAATTTGTCTCAACAATTCTGGAGAAACACTCACCGGATCATCCGATGCAGAAGCAAAGTGGACATCGGTCTAATTCAACAGAAACATTATTTCAGGACCAAATCTGAAGACAAATCTCACCGGATCATCCGATGCTAGAGACAAGTGGACATCGGTGAAGTTCAACAGAAAGATTAATTTGTCTCAACAATTCTGGAGAAACACTCACCGGATCATCCAATGCAGAAGCAAAGTGGACATCGGTCTAATTCAACAGAAACATTATTTTTGGACCAAATCTGAAGACAAAGCTCACCGGATCATCCGATGATTGAGAAGGGGTAGCATCGCTCGAATAACGGTCACTTCTGACACAGTGACGTCAGCTAACCTAATTACACCGATGCTCAGAAAAGGTGATCATCGGATCATCCGATGTACACAGAAAAAAGTAATCAGCCAACTTTTTCAATGGCTAATTCAGTTGGGCTGGGTATTTAACCCCCTTCCACCAGTCATTTCGACAACACTTGACAACCAGAGCATGCCTACACATCCTCAAGTGTCCAAGACCTAGAACAATCATTTACACACCCTTTCCGTCCATCTACACCTCAAGATATAGGCTGGACCTAGCTAGAGAGAAGCTTGTGTGCATCCTCTCTGGGTGAGTGGAGTCTCTAGACAAGTGAGAGCCGTGAGGGAGTGCATTCTTGGTGATTGCATTCACCTTGTATCTAGATGAGAGTAGAGAGATTGCTCCGGAGCTTGCCGAGACAATTGTGGAAGCCCGGAGGTTCGAAGTTGTACAAGGCTTGAGCTCCACCTTGCCGGAGATGGCGAACGGAGAAAGTTAGTGGATTCCCTCGTCTTGGTGACTTGGGAGTGGCAATACCCTTTGGTGGGTGCCACAACGTGGATGTAGGAAGATCCTAGTGATCTTACCGAACCACGGGAAAAATCGCCGTGTCTCCGCGTCTTCGAGCGTTTGCATTTCCTCTCCCTATCCCTTTACGATTACGTTTTACTATTCCGCACTTAGCTCTCTTGATTGCGTAATTGACTTGCATAGGGAATTGGGCTTAACAATTAAAGTTTTTTTTTAAATTGTCTTAAAATTTGAAAAAGCCCAATTCACCCCCCCTCTTGGGCATTTCGATCCTTACAATTGGTATCAGAGCAAGGTTGCTCATAGGATCATTCTAGCTTCATCGCTAGAGAGCTTAAATGGCCAAGAATGGGGGTTCGGTTCCCACCTTCGAGGGCAAGAACTTTGCCTATTGGAAAGCACGCATGCGTGCCTACCTAGAGGCTATTGCTCCCGAAGTTTGGGAAGCGACCCATGCGGGATTTGGAGATCTCAATTATGTTGGTGATCAACTAAAATGGGATGCTAAGGCTAGAAATGCTATCTACGAATGCATAAGTCAAGACGTATTTGCTAGAATTGCTAGTAAAGAGAAAGCATGTGAAATTTGGGCATGTTTAATTGAAATACATGAGGGCTCATCTCGTGTTAAAGAACTCAAATATCACTTGCTTAAATCCAAGTATGATGAATTCAAAATGCTTCCTCATGAGAATGTTAACCAAATGTTTTCCCGTTTAAATGTACTCATTGAGGAGATTAACGCACTTGACATTGCCTCTCTTGGTAAGGGACTTATTAACCGCAAGATCCTCATGCTTCTACCCAAGCCCAAGTACAACATTATCAATTCAATGCTCCAAAAAGAATCGCTTGACAACATTGAAGTCTCGGAGCTTATTGGAGAAATTCATGCTCATGAGATGAGCGTTCTTGGAATGATGGAGGAGTCATCGTCAAAGACCATTGCTCTCAAGGCCTCAACCAAGAAGACAACTCCCAAGAAGAAGAAAGTAGTTGAGCCTAGCTCAAGTGAAGAAGAGCAAGCAACAAGCGAAGAGGACGATGACGAGCTTGCATTGATGATGAGGAAATTCTCACGGTTAAACTCCAAGATTGCAAAGAAGGGTTACTCTTTTGATCCCAAGAAGAAAGCCTTCCTTCCAAGAAAAGATGAAAACAAGATATGCTATAATTGTGGTGATCAAGGCCACATATCGTATGATTGTCCAAAGCCGGACAAGAGGAAGGACAACCACAAGGGAAAGCATCAAAAGCTAGAAGAAAGTGATGAAGATGAAGAAGAGGTCAAGCCCAAGCGCTCCTTTGGAAAGAATAAATTTGACAAAGGCAAGAAGACCAAGCTCTTTCCAAAGAAGAGAAGAGGGCCTCAAAAGGTCTTCATGTGCGAAGCCAATGAGTGGGTCACCGATGAGGAAACAAGTGACGATGATAGTGAAGATGAGGAAGAAAACTTGGCAAGCCTCGCTATCGTCAACAAGGATGACTCACCTCTTCCCCCACCGCCCATGTGTCTCATGGCAAAAGGTAACACCAAGGTATGTGATGACTCTAGTGATGATGATGAACTTTCTCCCGATGAATTAGCATCTATGATTAACGAATATCATGTCATCATAAAAAGGGAAAAGGGCAAGGTTAAGGCACTTGAACAAGCTCGTGCTAAGCTTGAGAGTGCTAACCTCAATTTGCATGACAAGTATGAAAGCATACTTAAGGAGCATGACATGCTCAAGTCTCATGTCAAGCAAATTGAGGAAGAGAAGGCTCAAATCAAGCTTGATCACCATGAGCTTGACTTAGCTCATCAAGCACTCTTGGGCAAGCACAATGAGTTGGTTCAAGAGCATCAAGTACTTAACCTTGCTTATGAAGCTATTGAACTAAACTTAAAAAACTTGAAGAAAGAAACCCTTGATGGCAAAATTTCCGCTAGTTCACATGCCACTAACAATTTGCATGAGTCTTTGCCGTTGAAAGCAAATGCTAGGGAGAAGGAGCTAATGGACGAGATTGAAAGTCTCCATGCTAGCGTGGCAAGACTAACCAAGGGAGAGGACAAGCATAAGGAAATCCTCTTCCAACAAGCCAAAGGCTTCAACAAGAGAGGACTTGGATCCTTCCCGGTGCCAAACAAAGGGAAGGTGCCCTCACCGGAGCTTAGGACAAGCTTCATCAAGGAAATTGGTTCCTATTGCCAACACTGTGAGGTCACCGGACATCACACAAGGGAGTGTCCTCTTCCTAATCGTCCTTCTCCCAAATTGCCTCCTAACTATACATCTACCTTTGATAATCACTATTATCTATTGAGCAAAGTAGGTGGGAAGGTGAAGGCAAAGTTCATCGGCAAAGACATCAAGGGCATGAAGGGGAAGCTCCCCAAGCAACTTTGGGTCCCAAAATCACTTGTATCACACATACAAGGACCTAAGTTGGCTTGGGTTCCTAAACTCAAAAACTAACTTCATGTGTGTAGGTGAACTACAAAGCCGGAGAAAAACATTGGGTACTCGATAGTGGGTGCACTCAACACATGACCAGCAATGATGGTATGTTCACCTCCATAGAGGACCCCGGAAATCACGAACAAGTCACCTTTGGTGATAACTCAAAGGGGAAGGTAATTGGTTTAGGTAAAATTGCTATTTCTAATGATTTGTCTATCTCTAACGTGCTTTATGTTAAGTCTCTTAGTTTCAATTTACTCTCTATTGCTCAATTATGTGATCTTGGACTAACGTGCACATTTGACAAGAATGGTGTTGTGGTGTCTAGTGAGTCTAGCAAAGAACTAATCTTCAAGGGGTTTAGGCATGGACATCTTTACTTGGTGGACTTCTCCAACAAGAACGCTAGCTTGACCACTTGTATTTTCACCAAGACAAGTTTGGGTTGGCTATGGCATTGACGCATTGCTCACATAGGGATGAGCAAGCTCAAGAAGTCATTCAAGCTTGGGATGGTGACCGGCGTGAAGGACGTCACATTTGAGAAGAACAAGCTTTGTAGCGCATGTCAAGCTGGGAAGCAAGTTGCCTCGCACCATCCGATGAAGACAATGGTGTCAACCTCCAAGCCACTTGAACTGCTTCACATGGACCTCTTCGGACCGTCCACATACCAAAGTCTTGGCGGTAACCTCTATTGTCTCGTTATTGTTGATGATTATTCTCGATATGCTTGGACTTTGTTTCTAGGTGACAAGGGTGAAACTCCGGAAGTCTTCAAAACCTTTGCAAAACGAGCTCAAAGGGAATTTCAACTTCCCATCATCAAGGTCCGGAGTGACAACGGCACCGAGTTCAAGAACTACAACATTGGGGAGTGGTGTGACCGTGAAGGCGTGAAACACGAGTTTTCGGCCACATACACCCCTCAACAAAATGGTGTCGTTGAAAGGAAGAACAAGACTCTCATCACCCTTGCAAGAGCAATGCTTGATGACTATGGCACGTCGGTGAAGTTTTGGGCCGAAGCGATCAACACGGCGTGCCATGCCGCTAATAGGATCTATCTTCATCGACTACTTCAAAAGACCCCCTATGAGCTCCTCATTGGGAGAAAGCCCAACATCTCCTACTTCCGAGTCTTCGGATGCAAGTGCTACATCTACCGCAAGAAGAGGCTTGGTAAGTTTGAAAGAAGGTGTGATGTTGGTATTTTTCTTGGTTATGCATCAAACTCAAAAGCATATCGAGTATTCAACCAAACCTCCGGGTTAGTTGAAGAAAGTTGTGATGTTGAGTTTGATGAGACTAATGGCTCCCAAGAGGAGAGTTTTGGTCATGATGATATAGATGATGAGCCTCTACGAGAAGCCATGAAGAACATGACCATTGGAGACATCAAGCCTGAAGTTGAGGAGAGCCATGATCAAGGGGGAGCCTCAAATGCTAACATCGACACCTCCATGGCGCCTCAAGTTGACGAAGGAGAAGAAAAAGATGATCCATTGACTACGCAAGATTCACAAGTCCTACAACATCTAGATGAAGAAGAAGAAGTCCAAGATCAAGTCCATCCACAAGACGAGCAAAACGCATCACCACCGCCAAGTGCTTCACAACCACTCATGAGGCATGGGCGCATCTCCAAGGCGCATTCGATGGATCAAATCATCGGAAGTCTGTCACGGGGAGTAAGTACTCGTTCTCGCCATGTCGCTTCGTTTTGTGAGCACTACTCGTTTGTTTCGTGTGTAGAACCCACTCGCATCGAGGAAGCACTTCAAGATCCAAATTGGGTGATGGCAATGCAAGAAGAACTCAACAACTTCACCCGCAACGAAGTTTGGGTGTTGGAGGAGCGACCCAAGGACAAGAATGTCATCGGAACGAAGTGGGTGTACCGCAACAAGCAAGATGAGAATGGCGTTGTGGTCCGCAACAAGGCAAGACTTGTGGCCAAGGGCTTTGTGCAAGTTGAAGGACTAGACTTTGGAGAGACATTCGCTCCGGTCGCTCGGTTAGAAGCTATTCGTATACTCCTTGCTTTTGCTTCACATCATAACATAATGCTTTATCAAATGGATGTGAAAAGTGCCTTTCTTAATGGCTATATTAACGAGCTTGTTTATGTTGAGCAACCTCCCGGGTTTGAAGATCCGAGGAATCCTAATCATGTGTATAGGTTACACAAGGCGCTCTACGGACTCAAGCAAGCACCTAGGGCGTGGTATGAACGACTAAGGGATTTCCTAGTCATGCAAGGATTCAAGATCGGGAGGGTGGATACTACACTCTTCACCAAGGACATCGACGGAGATTTATTTCTTTGTCAAATTTACGTTGATGACATTATTTTTGGCTCAACTAACAAAGCTCTTAGCCATGAGTTTGGCAAAATGATGTCTAGGGAATTCGAGATGTCAATGATTGGAGAGCTCAATTTCTTCCTAGGATTTCAAATCAAGCAACTTCAAGAGGGGACCTTCATCTATCAAGAGAAGTACACAAAGGACCTCTTGAAGAAATTTGAGATGGGAGATTGTAGCTCAAGAAGCACTCCAATGGCGACAAATTGCCATCTCGACGCGGACATGGACGGTAAACCTATTGATCAATCTCATTACCGTTCTATGATTGGCTCATTGTTATATCTTACCGCATCTAGGCCCGATATTATGTTTAGTGTGTGCTTGTGTGCTCGCTTTCAAGCGGCACCTAAAGAATCGCACAAGAAGGCGGTCTTTAGGATACTCCGGTATCTCAAGCATACCCCAAGTGTAGGTTTGTGGTACCCCAAGAACGCTAGTTTTCATCTCTTAGGCTACTCGGATTCGGACTTTGCCGGATGTCGTGTGGACCGCAAGAGTACCTCCGGAGGGTGCCACTTACTTGGGCGTTCCCTAGTATCTTGGTCTAGCAAAAAGCAAAATTCCGTGGCTTTGTCCACCGCGGAGGCGGAGTATATAGCGGCCGGTGCATGTTGTGCCCAAATTCTATATATGAAGCAAACCCTTTTGGACTTTGGAATTAAGTTTGGTTGTGTGCCTCTCCTTTGTGACAATGAAAGTGCGGTTAAGATAGCTAGAAACCCCGTTCAACACTCCCGCACCAAGCACATTGATATTCGCCATCACTTCTTGCGGGACCATGAGGCTAAGGGAGACATCTCATTGCAAGGTGTTAGGTCCGAAGAACAATTGGCGGATATCTTCACCAAACCACTTGATGAGAAAACTTTTTCTAGGCTTAGAAGTGAATTAAATGTGCTAGATGCATCTAACGTCATGTAAGTTGCCATGTTCATGTAAGGTTGCATATCATATAGGTCTTGCCTAACTCCCAAAGGATAGGGGCGAGCTAGAAATAGTTTTCCCTGAGGAAGCCTTTGGAAGGCTTAAACTTGGCAAGATAGATTTATCTTATGCCTTGCATGATTCCTGCCATATAAACTTGCACTCATTTAATATCTTGCATTAACTTGTTTGGCATTGCATGCGGTAGATTGTCACAAAGGGGAACCCACATCATGAGAAGAAGACTTGTTTGAAATGCAATATCTTAACTCATATGATGTGGAAAGAGCAAAACTCTAAAGGGACATGCTTTAAAGAGATAGAAGTCTCCATACTCTAGCTCACAAAGCATGGACCTTACATTTTCTTGGTTTTTCCCTCCTAATTTTCCTTGTGTGCTCTATTAGTTTAAGGGCTTAGCCAATATGTGGCTCTCTATTGGAAAGCCTATTATTAGGGGTTAGGAGGTGCCCAAAAGGTCCTAAGACTTGTTTTCTCTTTGTGTGTTTTAAGTCAACGGACACTTATGGGTATTCTTAGGTTTTCTGTAGTCATCGGACTATCCGATGCTAGGGTCATCAGCTACATCGGATCAATTGATGCTTCAGTTTTTCGATCAGATCAATCAGAACCAAGAAATCGTCCGATGAGTTCATTCCAGGAAACATCGGAGCATCCGATGTTCAATACTCTTTCACCCTGTCGAATTCGACCGATGATCGACGTAGCAACGTCGGATCATCCGGTGTGCAAAGAGAGTTTTTGGACCAACTCTCTGTTGAACTCGACCGATGACCCCACCCGATGTGCATCGGTCGATCCGATGTTCGAGTAATCGTTAGGTTTCCATTTAAAGCCGTACGGCACTTCGTCTTCCTCCTCACGCGCCGCCACCTTCTCGCACCGTCGCCATCACCTCCCGCTGCCACCGCGCCGCCATCTCCACGCGCCGCCACCTCCGCGCGCCGCCGCGCCTCTTCCGCCGCCGCCGCACCTCCGCGCGCTGCTGCGCCTCCACCGCCGCCGCACCTCCGCGCGCTGCTGCGCCTCCACCGCCGCCGCGTCGCCACCACCACACCTCCATCGCCGCCGACTCAGACCACGCCGCCGCCACTGCCTCGCGCCGCCGTGCCTCCCGCCGTGTGACGCCCGGTTCCGAAAATTGAACCAAGCTAACGCATATGTGTGCCCAGGATGTTCAACACACATACACGAGTGATTCACAAATGATAAACAGATAATTACCACAGCTCAAATTATTAAATAAGTACTCTTATTACATAATTCATTAAATCCTCGAATACAAGTCCTAATGAATATTAATGACTGGTTCAACTAATGCAACGGAAATAAACTAATTAAGCAACTAAGCAACTAAGCAAAAGGGAATAGCGCAGCTCCATGCAACACCACAGGCAAAGTTGACGGTAGACACGGCCTAGATCTCCGCATTATCGCCATTAAACTCACAATTCTGACCTGCAACTGTTGGGTGGGGGATTGCAAGAGTGAGTACATGTCGTACTCAGCAAGTGTGGAAAGTATGACATGTGGCTGATTCAAATGACGAATGTAATAATGGCTAAGTGCTGAAAAGTACAGTAAAACATTTGAAAAGCAATATATCATATTTATATGAAGTAAACCCATCATAAACCATGTAACCATAATAATGCCAGCCCATAATTTACCATTACCAATAACCATAATCAATGTCATAAACCATAATTCCATCCGTAACCATAACCATAATCATAATATCGACCATAACCATTACCAAAACCATAACCATCCCAAATCCCAATTCCCTCTAATCATGTAGGTCATCCAGGCGCTCATAACCGGGAGCACGGCTATCATGATAGTTTTCATACTCTGCAGAGTTTGTACCACTTTACCCACGTGTTCGTGATTTCATCACCCGTCGGCGACTAAAGAACCTCCCTTATACCAATTACACTTCCTTTGGTGTGTGGCCAAGAGATCACAAAATAGCCTTTACAAAGGGATCACTAGTCTATTCAGACCCCACTGAGGTTTCACCGGTGGTGATGCCTCCAACTGAGCACATCTTCAACCAAGGGCCCCCTCTTGAGCCATTCGGATCCCAGGGTAGTCCCACCAATCATCAACAAACCCAATCCGACTACCCCTTCCCCGAGCATCTGCAATGGTCCAAACAGCACTAGCAAAGCCCTAATTAATCAGCTATGCCGCACCCATTCTTAGCCTCGTGGTGGCACTGTAGTCCTGGCTTATTCTCGCATGAACCGGTCCTTAGATCTAAAGCAAGCAAACCACCATAACATCCAACCCATCCACATACCATGCTTGCTTAGATCATCCATTACCATACCATATTTAATCAGTTCATGTTAACCAAAATCTCATCCATGCATAATTAAATATGTAGTGTTGGTTTTTCCATCCCAATTAATTAAGCGAAGCAAAAGGTAAAAATCCTTCCTGACTCTCTACTATAAATTCCAGGTGACAAGGGTGGTTTAACAAATCTAGTAAACTTCCTACCATAGGATTCTCAGCAAATTGACACAACATGCAGTTTTGCAAACAAAACATTTATTTTAAAACAGGATCAATATGCTTCAAGGACACTTGCCTTGCTCCGGCGGATGGGGTTGCTCAAGCGCTTCGAAATATTGATTCTGAAAATCCTCGTACACGATCTCTTGAGCACTTCCCTCTACTCGTGATCACACATACAAGAATATACATACAATCAACACGATGCATACACATTAATCAACATGCGATGATATGCATGCATGCAAAGTCAAATAATTAATTAACTACGGTTGTTTATTAATTAGATGCAACTAGTTCATACGTGTTCATATGAGTTTACGGGGGTTTTAGGGTGGATTAATGCTGCTAAAAAAAAATTACGACGCAACTACGATCAATTTACGTCTATTAGATTCAATATGGTCGTTAAAATTCGAATCGGGAACATGGCCTACCGTAGGTGCGATGGCTTCAATGATCGCGGGATGGGGACAATGCGTAGACGAAGTAGATGGCGCAGCAGTCCCTTGGCGGCACGACGACGGCGACGATCTCCGGTGGACGGTGGCACCCTCCTCTTTTTCTTCCTCTTCTTCCCCTTTTTTTCTTCCTTTTCCTCTCTGGCGGCGCAGCCCTCTGGTCTTTTTTTTTCTCTTGCTAGCCGCTAGGGTTGCTGGCTGCTGGCGACGGCGCTTGTTCTGATGTCCAGAAAATACGAACCCTCTGGTTGTATTTATAGGCGGCGGCTGTACCGATCGAGCGACCAGGGACAGAGTCCCGATCGACTACGGCCACGCGGCACACGCCCGACTCAGCCCGGCACGCGGGAGCGCGGGGGCGCGCGACACCGGCGGCGCGGGCAGCACGGCGCGCCTGGCCAGCCGGGCAGGCCTCACGATGATTTCTAGTTTTTTTTATTATAGGAGTGGGGCCCTGGTGTTGCAGTCCCGATGGGACTTGGCTGCGGAGTGCCACACGCGAGTCGTGGGGGCTTGGAGTACAGTAGGGATTAGGTGCTAGCTGTGCGTGAGAGTTGACTTTCTCAAATTTTTTTGTTACTTTTTTTCTCTCTATATTGTTTTTGCATGGCGGTGGCCTAGCTATGCGGCCAGCTGGTCGTGTGGCCATGGCTCCGGCCAGGCCAGCAATTGTTTTTTTTTCTTTTTTTTCTATTTTTTTATACATATATTATTATTTATTTTATTTTTATTATTTATTATTTTTATAACATATATTATTAATATTAATATTTTATCTATTTCTATATATTGTTATATATTATTTATATATATACTTATATATATTTTTATTATTATTTTTTATACTTATTCAGTTTTAGCCAAAATTATTATTTTCTATTTTCTTCTTTTGCTACATACATTTGTATATTTTATCATTTTTCTTTTATCCTACTAATGTTTAATACATGATCATGTATGCAATGCAGGATGCAAAAATTTAGGGTGTTACAATTCTACCCCCCTTAAAGTGAATCTCGCCCTCGAGATTCGATAGCGTGGAGAAAAGGTGAGGGAATTCTGCCTTCAAGTCTTCTTCACGTTCCCATGTAGCTTCGGTTTCCGTATGGTGTTTCCATTGCACTTTGCACCAACGGATCCTCTTATTCCTTGTGAATCCAAAACAATGAGGTTGGCGGAGAAGTCTACCCCCCTTATTTTAAGGCTTACTTTTGGACATACTATATTTGTCCTCATCTCTCCTCCAGGAGACTTAACCAATAGAGTAGACTTCATATGAGAGATAGGCAAACTATACTTGGTAACATACTTCGATGCAATGAATAAATGCGATGCTCCAGAATCAATTAACATAGTCGCGGGGTTGAAGTTAGCAAGAAACATACCAACGACCACGTCATTCGCTTGTTGAGCATCCTCCGTGGAGACATAGTTCACGTTGCCACGAGCAAAATTTTGCTGTCCACGGCTTCCTTGTGGCTGTCCTCCATTAGGTCTTGTGTTTTGCCTCGGCACATTGCTTCTTTGACCAAGGCCTGACTTAGGACATTGATTCGCAAAGTGTCCCGCTTCTCCACAAGTATAGCACCTCTTAACTCCACCGGAATTATTGGGACGAGCTTGGTTTTGAGCATTGGTTTCAGGAAAATCAGCACGAGGCGCATAAGGCATTGCTTGCATAACAGGGCGCTGCTGCACAAACTGAGTTGGGTGTGGTGCATAACCAGGGCGCTGAGCAGGAATAGAGGAGTTATAATGAGGCGCATTTGGTGGTGCAAGGCGAGGGCGCACATTACTTCCTTGTTGTTGTTCTTGATATGGCGCATTCCTCTTGATTTCTTGCTCCATCTCACGGATCTTGTTCTCAACCACAATTGTTTTGTCCACAAGCTTCTGGAAATTTGCATAGTCACAATTGAGTAGTCGCACTTGGATCTCATTGTTCAAGCCCCTCATGAACAAGTATTGCTTCCGGCTGTCCCGGCTAACATCCCCGGGCGCATATCTTGAGAGTTGAGTGAACTTATTGAGATATTCACTCACGCTTGATCTTCCTTGCCTTAAGTTCTCAAATTCTTGCCTCTTCAAGATCATAACACCTTCCGGCACATAATGAGAACGGAAGTTCTCCTTGAATTCCGCCCAAGTGATCCTCTCTTGATTCTCCTGAGCATTGCAATAAGCATCCCACCAATCTGCAGCTGCTCCAATGAGTTGATGAGAAACAAATAGGACCTTCTCCCTATCAGTACACTGGACAATAGCTAGCTTCTTCTCCACGGACTTGAGCCAATCATCCGCATCCATAGGGTCGGCAGCTTGAGCAAAGGTTGGCGGTCTAGTCCTCATAAACTCTCCCAATCGGTAATGAGGAGGCGGGGATGGCGGTGGAGGCATGTGGGGCTGATTGTTG